>JAQFVV010006263.1:1480000-1820089 GCA_028023455.1 Epiperipatus broadwayi | reverse complement strand
ATCGACCACATAGAAAGCGTGCGGAACCTCTTTTCGGAACCAACGAAACCAGAACAGGACAAAATCGGTATTGCCAGCACGTACTTACAAGGACCGGCTCGGGATTGGTGGAGGACGATCGAATTCAAACCCAGATCGTTCGTGGAGTACCGTGAGGAGATGCTACGGGGTTTTTGGAACTCCACCCGGCAAGAAGGAATTTACTTCCACCTTACGAACGAGAAGTACGGCTCCAAACTAGGCGAGACTATCACCCAATTTTATTACCGGCAGGTGGCCGGTCTCCAACAGCTGCCGGCATACCAGATGACTGAAGAACAGATCGTCTCGATAGTAAGACATAATATGCCAACGGACATTAGACGGATGATGTTGAGCCGGGGCGATAAGGGCATCCACGAGATGGGAGATGCGATAGCTAGGTTTGAACGCGCAGAAGGGAGGGGAAGGCAGATGGAAAGGCCAAGACCGGAGTTAGAAAGAAGAAAATTACCACCGGACCGATATTGAAAAAAAAAAAAGAGAAAAAAAAAAAAATGCTGACGGACCCAGACTGACACTGGAAGATGATAATGGAGTCCCACTAACAATCGGCGATTATCGTAGGAAAATGACCCCGGACCGGAAGAAAACACATATAGCATCGCACCACACACAAACAAAGGGGGGGGAGGGGGTTATATAAACCGTCATTCCATTTAAACCAGTAACTAACGCAAGGAAACTATTCACGTTAAGTAAACTAGTCGTTTGAAAGCCAGCAAATTAAAGAACATCGCCCGCCGTCAACCAAAACGTAGTGATAAAAAAAAAAAAAAAAAAAAAAAAAAAAAAAACAAACAAACAAAACACGGAGACCAACGAAAGGAAAGGAGAGAGAGACGGGGCACGAAAGATAAGCGACCTTGTTCTTTCCCTCACTACTTACCCTTGTGCTAGGAGGTACAGAGCTCGGATATTTCGTATATTTAGGTTCCAAATCGTTCGCAACCGCCCACTTATCGTGTTCCGCAGAGGGGACTTCGGAAAGGTCCATCCCCCTGCCTCCCATTAGATAGGCCGTCAGGAAAGGCCCTATAGAGTCGTAACCTTGCATCGCGGGACCTCGGAAATGTCCATCCCCATGCCACCTTCCGCCCGGGTGCCTGTACCAGGTTGGGGAAAATGTACCGACTATGGCACGCCGAGCAGAATTCGTAGAGATCAAATCCGAGCCTGACCATATAACCTGCCAAAGTATTTCCTTAAGTGAGGGGAGGGCGAATCCCAGGAAGCTGCCCGGAGTAAACAGTGGAAACGGGAAGAACAAACAAAAAAAAAAAAAATCCAAAAGTGCGAAACCCCGCATTTTGATTTTTTTTAGACGGAGCGCGGGGATATGTAACGAGACAGCGTTACATCAATATTAAATCCAGAAAGCATCAAGAAATACACACACCAACAAGCAACCTAAAAACGCATAACCTCATTATCGTAATTTAGAATAGTTTCCTTCATCGTATAAAATATATGTATAAAATACCGCTGTAAAACACACCCATAAAAATGCAGATCGTAAACGTATAAAGTAAATGATTAAAGCTGGTAAATAATAAATGTAGTTTATTTCTTAAATAATAAATATAAGTCAATTTGATAAATAATAAATATATAATTGTTATCTTAAAATGATAAATATAATTCACTTTTAAATATAATTTGTTTCTTTAACATGATAAATATAATTTGCCGTTAGAAATCAAATTCGCTTTCTTAATTAAAATGTATAATTGTCCTTCAAAAACGCCATGGGAATTTAACAGGGGATTATTTTAGAAAATCATTTAAAATAAGAGTAATAGAAAAGATTTAATGAAATGATAAATGCTCGACTTCTAATTTTAAAATAGCATGTATTGTTCTAATAAAAAACACACACACACGCATGCATTAAAAATGTGAAAGAATAAGATTGATTGCGAAACGAGATTGCCTCAAAATAAAGATTGCCTGTAGCAAAAAAGAGAGTGAGTAATGCTAACGCGGACCTGAACGACAACTTGAGAAACAGGGAACTCTGGGGGTAGATTGGATCCCAAGATATGGACCAAACCTTTTAAATACACCTAAAAACCTATTAAAAAAAAAGATAGAACAGGATTCTAGATGCTATTCTACATAGATATCCCTGTCCTATTGATATAGTGATATTATTACGCGATCATTACTGTTGTTATTATCACCTGCTCATCATCCGACGCTTATGCCATTGGCGTACCACTGAATTGGTCTGAAGTAACTCAACGAATTCCTCGGCATTAAAGATGACTATTCCGAAATTAATACCAAGAGCGTCGATCGTCATGAGGGGCTAATAAACCTCTCAGTGACTGATCGGCGCTCCGCTACCAAAATCTCCAGGACTATGCAACTCCGATAACATCGTGTTTCGTGAATGCTCCAGCTGATAATATGTTCCGCAAAATTCCCACGTGTACCAGGATCAACCGATAATCGCCGCAACCAAGATAAAACCTAGGTAAATATGTTTATATTAAATCACTCACTCAATCTAGAACTCTTACAGGCAATCTCGTAAATAACCTACCTAATTTGTACAAATCAAACTTGAACTTTCCTCGTCTGATAATTTATCGTATAACAGAACTTTATTCACATGAACTTTAAACTTAAATGAAAGTCAGGATAGAGAATTATTTAATCCATGAAATGAACTTTATTTCGCAATGCATACTTGTATTTATTAATTATGTTTCTCTGAGAGCGTGTTTATGTGTGTGTGTGACTACAAAAGGTTAACTTAACAAAATTAATATCTTAATAAACTTGTTCATTATATAATCAATTCGAGCATTTATCAAATCATTTCACACGATTCAAATTCTTAATTTATACTTGTTATCATAGTTATTGTTTAAAATTAGATAGATTCGTCATTTAGATTTAGATTAATATTTGTTTTATATTGTTTTATGTATCAACATCGCGCCGTGAGTCACGATGTTTTCTTTAGTATGTAATCTAGTTAAGATAGTCTTAAGAGAGGGCGGGTCTATGAAAATAAATGTCAATAACTTATGTTGTAAGCAATAAAGCGGGGGGATGATTTATAAGCCTTGTGTTCGGGCGTAAACGAACAGATTGATAGGTCAGCGGTGACCAATAAACGGCCTTCCTGCCGTGATAGACTTAGTAAAGAAACATGCTGATTTTAATTAGCGGTCAATGCGTCTTCTCCGGGAGGAGTCTTGTTAGGGACAATCGTGTAGCGACCCTGAGTCATCGGATTGGTCCATGCTGAGAGTATCGAGTTAGCGGGCGGGGTTTGACTTCGGAATCGTTTTGACATAATGTAAGGTGATGCGAGTAGTTAAAACACTTAAATAATCGTATCTGGCGCCCTCTTATGTGGATTATAAACAACTGTCGATGTAAGAAAAAAAATAAAGCCTTACGCTGTGTCATGTTAGTTTCGAAGCCGTAATCTCTTGGTAACCGTAGATCTCTCGCAAGAAGAAAGCGAGGGGGGTTACGTTACACTACTGACCTAAATTCATTACCATCTCTGCTGCCCATCCATCCAAAACTCTTGCCTTTACACTTGCCTCATTCAGTTCATTTTCTGTAAATTGTATATTCCCATTACTATATGCTCTCATGTTTTCTATCATTCTGTCCTTCACATCTAACATCTTTTCTATATACATTATATACTTGTTTAAGACTATCTCTAATTCTTCTCTAGAGTTACACTCCATTGCCTCATCAAATAGTAATATTAATTCTCTCTCCCCTACATTGCTTCTTTTAATGTATTTCCAAAATTTTTTACTCCCATCTCTTCCACTTTTATTAATATCTAATAACTATTTATTATTCAATTTCTTTCATTCTCTTTAATTATATATTTTAGCCAACTTCTTTTTTTCTAAATACTTTTCCCATTTAGTGTTAACATCTTTTTCACTTTCTTTGTTCTTAATAGCACACTTATATTCTCGGCATGCTTTTCCTTCTCTTTTACACTTTTACTAACTCTCCCTTTCCTATTACTTTTATTCTTCTGAATATTCTCACCTAAAACCCTATTAATCACCTTTTTCTATTTTACCACATCAGTTCTTTATACTCATCGCCAACCAACTCTTCCATGATTTCTTCAACTTTTATTTTATAGCCTTCTAACTTATTCTTATTATTCACTCTCGATCCACATTTTTCACTATTCTTTCTACTTTTATTATTATTTTTTCATCATATTACTAACCATTTCTATTATAAAGAAATTATGATCACTATTACATACTCTCTCATTATCAAACACCTTAATTTTCTGTACTTTATTCATTCCCTCTTTCTCTATTAATACATAATCTATTCTGTGGAACATATTATTTCTAAATGATGTGATGCTCTGTGATTTCTCTTTAAACAAAGTCAGGAATTTCTCAGAACTATGCCCAGAGAAAGTTGTTATCCACTTTACCTCCCCTTTCCATTCCCCACCCTAAGTTTTCCCATAATCTACTTCATCCCATTTCCACAACATAATCATTGTCAACTCTATGGCTTTTATATCTAAATCCCCCTTATTGTTTCCCAAACCCAGCATAAAAAAACAATAACCCACTTTCTATATAATCATTTTGTCCATATTTATTTTTCCATAACTTCATTATTTTTACCCTTTCTGCTTTCAAGCATTTGTGATGATGTGATGTGATGCACTATGACTTCTCCTTAAATGGAGTCAGGAATCTCTCAGCAACTATTCCCAGAGAATCCTGTTAGTCACTTTACCTTTCCTTTCCATTCCCCACCCTAAGTTTTCCCATAACCTACTCCATCCCATTTCCACAACATAATATTTGTCAACTCTATGGCCTTTATATCTAAACCCCCCTTATCTTTTCCCAAACCCAACATAAAAACCAATAACTCACTTTCTGTAATCATTTTGTTCATATTTATTTTTCCATAACTTCATTATTTGTACCCTTTCTGCTTTCAAGCATTTACATTCAATTATCAGATGATTAATATTTTCTATTCCTTCCTTATACAATTTACAGACTAAATCACCCATATGTTTCCATTTACATATGTATTTTCTTGTTGCTAAAGATCCCATTCGAGCCTTAAACAATAAACTACTTTCCTTGCTATTATTATAAATTATCTCACACCTAATGTTCTGTTTACTTTTATATATATTTAAACTCTTTTTACTCTCCATACTAATTCTCCATCTCTCAACTCCCTATTTTTTATTAATGTATTTATTCTTTTATCCCATTCCTTACCATTATAACACTCAACAATCCTCTTAACACAATTATCCCACCTTTTGTACAAATATACTAACATAAATTCTTTATCCAAATTTTTTGCATACCACATTACCTTTCTCACCCATCTTATTGCCTGCCATTTACTCATAACTCAGTTAAATACTGTTTTGGCTATTTTTTTATTATCCATAAACTGCAACCTACCAAACATTTTCATTTTACTTTTTGCATCTTTCATATGAAAACTTGACCATCCCATTTCTTCTTGAATTGCCTCCTTGATTTCCACACATCTACATCCAATGCATATATTCCTACTTCCTTTGTACTTTTTCTAAGTAATCTAATACCCCTTTACTAACACATAATGCATATTGCTATGTGTTAACCCTGCTATTGCAATTCCTTTCCATATAACTCTAGCTACATCATATTTATTATACAAAAATACTGTTAGTTTCTTTAACAATCTCTTTCTTTTCTTTGCTTCATTTATCAATTTTTTTTTCCCATTCATTCAAACAATTTTTCTGATGACTTAAAATGATTCCCAAATAACTATATCTATTCACCACACTTAACTTTATGTCCCCCAATAAAAATTCTACATCTTCTCTTTCTTCAGTGTTAACCATCATTATATTTTATTTTTCTTCACTAAATTTATTTCCCATCTCTTTACCCACCCTTGCATATGTCCTCAGCATAACTTCCATATCTTCTCTATTGGCATTATTTACATTACATTACATATATGTACATAAAAATGATTAAACTTATTATAGTCCTTCTCCTTTCTCATTATATATATACAAAACCATAAAACAATACAATATTAGATTTAATCCAAAATTTTACCAAAATCTTTACACAACCATGGTTTCATCTACTACAAATAGACCTTCTCAAGTGAAAATCAAACTAAAGGAAATAACATATATATACAAACAAACCAAACCTTCCCATAATTCATTTCAAACTCCACCTTCCCTTAATATCTTAACTCAGCTTTATATATTCATGAATTGAATACAGGTCATATAATACTGTTTGACAATGCTTCGGTTATTTTTGATGAAAAGAATGAGTTAAAAAAAGGAATAAAGGAGACTTTGATGATAAAACTTCCTGATTCTGAGGCTATCAATCTTATGAAGACTTCTTTTGATATTAAGGGAAGGTGGAGTTTGAAATGAATTATGGGAAGGTTTGTTTTGTTTGTATATACAGTATATTTTATTTTCTTTAGTTTGATTTTCACTTGAAAAGGTCTATTTGTAGTAGATGAAACCATGGTTGTGTAAAGATTTTGGTAAAATTTTGGATTTAATCTAGTACTGTATTGTTTTATGGTTTTGCATTTTTTATTTTTGCTAGCATAGTGTTAGGAAGTTTTGGTTATATATATATTTAAAATAATCTATAAAAAAAACAATAATAATAATTCCTTCATTTTATTTTTAAAATTATAACTCCAAAATTTCCAACAATTTAACAATGCCCATAAATGTGGTGAAAGAAGTGAGAAAGTGGTTTCTAAGTGTATATAGTCTAAAGAGAAAGTTAGGGAAAAGGGAGCAAAATGTAGTTGAGGAAGATGGGACACCATATGGTTTTAGTGTAGTGCCAGAAAATATATGAGTGAAGAAATTAGTAGTGCAATGAAAATGGTTAGCCAAAGAATAAGTAAGATAAAGGAAGAAGTGAAGGTTATGGAAGGAAAATTAAAATTGTTAGAGATGAAGTGTGAGCAGATAAAGGAATTATTGAGTAGGAATGATAAGAAAGAAGTAGATAAGAAGATCCAGAAGATGGTAAAAATGTTATGGATGGGGCAGAGAAAATAGTCTATGGGACAGTATTGATATGAGATTCACTAATTAGAGCATGTAGGGATATAATTGCAAGGTAAAATAGAAGTAGGTATGTAAGAGTATGTTTACCTGGAGTTAAAATTAGGAAAGTAAAAAAGCAAGGTCGTAGAGATGACAGGGACTGATAATTTGTCAGAACTATCAGAGAGAGTAATGGATGAGTATATCGAACTGATTAGGAATTTGAGTAAGATTAAAGAAAGAGTATGAATAGTTGGATTATTACCAAAATTTGACAAGAAACATTTGTTAGATAGTGCATGTTTTACAAATGAGAGATTGAAAAAATTGTGTGAGAGAAATGATGTTATGTTTGTGGATGTGTGGGATTGCTTTATTGAAAAGAGGGAGTTATATTGTAAAGATGGACTGCACTTAGTAAAACAAGGAAGTGAAGTTTTAGGTAGTCTGATTTATAAAGAATATAATTCTGGAAACTTATAAAGGAGGTTAGGGTTGTAAATTGTAGTACTATAAAAAAATGGACAAGATGTAAGAAGTAGGCAAGGCATAGTTGATTTAGATATAAGTATAGATGTGGAGAGGGAATGGGTCTGTAAAATTAATGGTAAGCAAGTTATTTATAAACATAATTGAGAAGACAGAATCAAAATAATTTATAAAAGAGTAGTTAGGAAAGAAGAAATTGTTAAAATTGGGTATTTGAATATGCAAGGTGGTAGAAGACCAGAAAAGTTTCTGGAATTAAACAAAGCAATTGAAAATGAAGAGCTTGAGGTATTCACAGTAGTGGAAACACATCTAAGAGAAAAAGAATAACCTATTTTGGAAGATTTGGTAAGGCAGGGTATAAATAGAAAATATAAAGAAAAAAGGGATGGTGGTATAGGTGTTATATCAAAAAAATATTTAAATACTGTTAAATTCCACGATATTTGTGGTTTGAAATAAGGTTGGGAAGACAAGAAAGGATGATGGCTATAGTTTATATAGCTACTGAAGATAGTCAAACTATAATGGAATAGAACAGTAGCATATATGAATGCCTAGTTAAGGATATACAGAGTTTTAAAGAAAAGGGGAAGAAAATAATGGTTATAGGAGATATGACTGGGCATATTGAAGAAATTGATGATATAGATAATAAGAATGGACAGCTTTTGAAGAAATTTTGTCAGAGAGTGAATTTGAGCATTGGAAATTTATCAAATATTTATAAGGGACAATACACATGGTCTAGTAATAATATATTTCACACAATAGATTATGTACTGATAGAGAAAGAGGGAATGAATAAAGTATATATAATTAAGGTGTTTGATAATGAAGAGAGAGTATGTAATAGTGATCATAATTTCTTTGTAATGAAAATGGTTAGTAATGTGATGAAGAATAGAAATAAAAGGAGATACAATAGTGAAAGATGTGAATGGAGAGTGAATGATAAGAATAATTTGGAAGAGTATAAAATACAAGTTGAAGAAACCATGGAAGAGTTGGTTGGGGGTGAATATAAGGACTGGTGTGATGAAGTAGAAAAAGTAGCAAATAAGGCTTTAGGTGAGAGTATTCAGAAGAATAAAAGTAATAGAAAAATGAGAGTTAGTAAAAGTGTAAAAGAGAGGGAAAAAGTATGCAGAGAATATAAGTGTGCTACTAAGAACAAAGAAAGTAAAAAAGATATTAATGCTAAATAGGAAAAGTACTTAGAAAAGAAGAAGTTAGCTAAAATAGATAATTATAGGGAGAGAATGAAATTGAATAGTAAATTGTTGGAGGATATTAATAAAAATGGAAAAGATGGGAATAAAAAAATTTGGACTAACATTAAAAGGAGAAATGTAGGGAGAGAGATAGTATTATTAGATGATGAGGGGATAAAATGTAGCTCTAGAGAAGAATTAGAGAGAATATTGAATAGGCATGTAATGGATATAGAAAAGGTGTTAGATGTATAGGACAGAGGGATAGAAAATATTAATGCATATAGTAATGGGAATATTAGGTTTACAGACAATGAACTGAATGAAGCAGGGAAGAAATTGAAAAGTGGAAAGGCAAGAGGTTTAGATGGATGGCCAGCAGAGATGGTAATGAATTTAGGACATGGGGAAAAAGTAAAGATATTATTATGTTTTAATAAGATGGGCCAGAAGAGAGTTTCTCTAGGTAGTTGGAGTAATACAAAAGTAAGATTATTTAAAGGAAAGGGTAAAGATCATAGAAAGTTGAACAATTATAGACCAATAGTGATAACATCAGTTTTATATAAAGTTTTTTCACATATGGTGACTGGAAGAGTTGCAAAATGGATGGGTGAAAATAATGTAGTGGGGGAAATGCAAGGAGGTTTTAGGTCAATAAGTATATAGGAGATACTTTATTTGTAATTACACAATTTATGGATATGAGTAGGAATTCAGGTAGACAGTTATATATAAGTTTTATAGATATAGAAAAGGCATATAATAGAGTAAATACAAATCGATTATGGATAAGTTTAGCAAATTTGGGAATGGATGAAGCTTTAGTGGATAAAATTAAGAAACTATATGAAAATAATTACTATGTATATCAATTAGGGGATATAGAATTAGTTAAAATTAAAAATGGGATGGGACTAAGGCAAGGATGCCCTATGTCACCTATTTTGTTTTTGTTGTATTTGAGTGAAATGAAGAGAGCAATAGAAAGACTAGGAAGAGAGACAGAGATACATTAATAGGTGGCAAGGGAGTATATACTTTGTCAGGTCTTTTTTTTTGCAGATAATGTCTTTTTGTGTGCAGAAAGAAGAGAAGATATGGAAGTTATGCCGAGGACATGCACAAGGGTGGATAAAGAACTGGGAATTAAATTTAGTGAAGAAAAATCAAATATAATGATGGTTAATACTGGGAAAAGAGAAGACAAAAATTTTTTATCGGGGATATAAAATTAAGGGTGGTGAATAGATATCATTATTTGGGAATCATCTTGAGTAATCAGAAAAATTGCTTGGATGAATGGGAGAAAAAATTTATAAATGAAGGAAAGAAAAGAAAGGGATTGACAAAGAAAATAACAGTGTTTTCATATAATAAATATGAGGTAGCTAAATTTGTAAGGAAGGGAGTGGCAGTAGCAGTGTTAACATATAACAATGATGCATTATGTATTAGTAAAAAGATATTAGATTACTTAGAAAAAGTACAAAGGGAAGTAGGAAGCCATGCATGAGATGTGGACTGCAAAGGAGGCAATTCAAGAAGAAATGGGATAGTTGCGTTTTTATATGAGAGATGCAAAAAGCGAAATGAAAATGTTCAGTAGATTGCAGTTTATAGATAATAAAAGAATAGCCCAAATAGTATTTAATTGGGTTATGAGTAAAGGACAGGCTACAAGATGGATGAAAATGGTAATGCGGTATGCAGAAGATTTGGATAAAAAATTTATATCAGTATACTTGTACAATAGATGGGCTGATTGTGTTAGGAGGATTCTTGAGTGTTATAGTTGTAAGGAATGGGATAAAAGAATAGATGCATTAATAAAGAATAGGGAGTTGGAGAGATGGAGAACTAGTATGGAGAGTAAAAAGAGTTTAAATATATCTAGAAGTAAACGGAATATTGGATGTGAGTTAATTTATGATAATAGCAATGAAAGTATTTACTGTTTAAGGCTCAAAAAAGATCTTTAGCAACAAGGAAATATACACATAAATGAAAAAATATGGATTATTTAGTTAGTCTGCAAGTTGTATAAGGAAGGCATAGAAAATATTATGCATCTGTTGATTCGGTATAAATGCTTGAAAGCAGAAAGGGTACAAATAATGATGTTATGGAAGACTAAATGTAAACAAAGTGATTATATAGAAAGTAGCTTATTGTTTTTTATGCTGGATTTGGAACAAATAAGGGGGATTTAGATATGAAGGCCATGGAATTGACAAGATTATGTTGTGGAAATGGGGTGGAGCAGTATATGGAGAAACTTAAGATGTGAAAAAGAAAGGAAGGTAAAATGACTAAGAGGTTTCTCTGGACATAGTTGCTGAGAGATTTCTGACTCTGTATAAAGAGAAGTCACAGTGCATCACATCACACATCAGATCATGTAATTGTGTAAAAAAGAAATGCCTTGAAAAGATTTCATTAAGGAATGAAAGCTGGATTGATGTAATAAATAATATTTTTTATTTATAGTGAGTTGTCTATTTCAATTTTGTTTTAAATTGATTATTTTTAATTTTATAACATTCAAATTTAATCATTTAAAGTATCGATGTTTGTGTATACTGTGACAAAATGAAATTAGAACACATCTATAAAAGTGCATGTGGTTATACATATGTGGGAATTAACCTTTTGTGAATTGTATGGATATATTATGCTTCACATTAACACACCATTTATAATAGAATCAAAAAATTAAAGTTAAATAAATAAAATAGAATGATCATTAGATTTGTATCTATGTTGTAATTATGTGCACACTAGCCATAAGTAAATAATAAAATAACTTTCATAAGTGTGTGAACCTTAAAGGTGTATGCAATAAAATACAGCTGTAAATATCTTACAAAGAATCATTTAAACCTAATTCATATCTGAATGTTTATTCAGTTACATTTTGAATGTAATCAAAACATATTTTTAGAAAAACATAAGTAAAATTGTTGAATAATAAACACTTACCACATATAAATTCTATCCAACTTATCTCTTTTTCTCTTAAGACTTTATTAACTGAATTGGCAATTCATTTTAGCTATAACTTTGGAATAAACTAGTGGCATTAATGCTTTGTCTTTTTTCGATGAATTTGAAGATCTTTCATCTAATTCCTGCAATAATGTTTTTGTTAGTAACTCCATTTTAGAATTAGTTTATTAATGTCTATATTGAACTAGCATATACTTTATTCAAAATTATTTTTCTGGACGAGTAAATTATAATGACAATCATTAATATGTAAATTTTTGTCTATAAACATCAAATTCAAATTAAATTTTTCTTTCTTTAATTTTCATATAAGTGAAGTACTCTTTTAAGATAATAAACTTTCTCTTAGATAAATAAGCAAATGGATTTCCACCTTTAATATTAAGGCTTTATTCTATATTATAAGTCAATAAAATGGACTTCATTTATTAGTTATATAAGATTGTAAATAAAATCATCCTTAAGAATTATTCTTGAACTTTACAAATATAAAAAAAATAAACACCACATGACCACCACTTCTTATGCTTGTGTATAACTGTAATACATATAGTGAGTTTTGTCTGTTTTATAAAAATAATAATAATAATAATGAGGAATCCATAATCAAAATATCAATCTTTTTCTTATTTCATAATTAACATAATGTCAAAAGAAACTTCAACTAAATACTTGTTAATTGAAATTATAATGAATTATTGTTAAGTCATCATAAAATAATAAAATACTATTCTAAAATTTAAAATTGCATCTATAAATATTAAAATATCAAAAAAATTCCATACTTCAGTGTTTATGAAAACATGAACAAATGTAATTTTGTTTTTTAGCATTACAATGATTTTCTTGATATCTTTAAAAAATAAAATATATCTTTACCCTGCTTTGTGCTTGCCTTTATGTGAAGATTCATAATAGTGATCATCATCAATTTGTATAGCTATTTTGATTTACAATTGATTATTCATTATAACAATTGTAAAAAAAAATTTTTTTAATTTTTGATGGCCATCTTTTTAATTGGTAGCCATTTTGTAACACTGATAACATCATAAAATAGTTATTAAAGTCATCTCATCCAAAAGCAAAGTAGTGACTTTCATGCTGAAATTGTATGGCATATATTTTATTCATAAAACACAACATTATAATGCTGCATTCAATAATTTAATTATAAGATTAAAATATGATTAATGAATGTACTGAATTTGTAAGGGTAAGCTTATAATTTTATTAAGTTTATGTGCAATATCAAACAATAAACTTAAAAATATTATTTTAATTAATAAACAGTAAATACATTATCCTTTTATGTTAAAACACCCATATGCATACATATATAACTTAAACATTATGTAATAAAATTTTAATGACAAAAGTCAAATCAAATAAAGTTATTTTAATAAAATCAAATATTAAAATAATTAGATTTCAATCATTCATATATATATATAAAATAATTATTAACTAACATCACTAATCAAGAATCAAAATACAGAGATAACCTAAGATCAAGTCATATCTTAGCAACTAAACATGAAGGAAATAAAATTAGAACTCAATTACGCAATTATTAATTATGTATTCAACAATAATTGAATACAAAATTGTGAAAAGAAATAGTAATTTAACACATGCTAATTACCGAAAGTTGATTTCACTATAAAAACAAAATCAACTAATTTCAAAATCAGTTCCATCTTTTACAAATGAACTAGTCACTATGCATATTTATTTTGCTGTGTTAAAATACCGAACACATCAGAAAGATGTCTCAATAGTTTCGATGAATTTTCCTTATTTGTAAAATCTTTGTTAGCAGAGAACTCTAATACCACTCAAAAGTGAAATTACCTTTAATATAATAATTAGAGAAATTCTTAAAGATATCAAACTTGAATTTCAAGAAAGTTAAATATCATCAAACACATTTATATATCTAAATAAATTTATTTTAAGATTTAAAGTTATAAAAAATGCATCATGAGTAAATACATTTTGTCATAGGATCAAATGCTATTGTTCTAATCTAAAGCAGTCCTATTATTTATTCCTATCATTTATATTAATTCAACATCCAACTTTGGTTTACAGCAAGGTAAATTACGGATAAGGATATCAACATCATGCAAGAGGAATAGTTATGAAACAATGAAATATTCTGATTGCCTCATCGATGATTGATGACAAATAGAAGAACTTTATTCCTAATGAACATTGGTACTCAAATTATGGAAATGAATAGGACAATATCATAAACTTTAAACACATCATATCATCTTTGTGTGTCAACAACTATAAATATTTAATTTTATTTCCTTTGCCTTTAAAACCTGCCTACTTTGGAATAATTCATTTTGGAAAGTCATTAGATGACAAATGAGAAAAGATCATCGAGTTAAAAAAAATTTATTTAAAAAAAATTTAGGTCTTTCTTATGCAGAGACTTGACCAGGTTAATAATTAAACTTAATATGAAGGTAAGATTTTATTGTTCTTCATATTAAATTCATTATTTTTGATTTTTCTTCACTAAATTTAATCCCCATGTCATTGTGATGTGATGTGATGTATTGTGATGCTGCACTCTATATTAAAATACAATAATATTGAAAATATTTGAAGAAAAATACAATAGCACTTTTTTTTATTTGAAAATATACAGATACTGGGATGAGAAATAGAAGAGTATAATGATTTAAATTGTTACTTGTCACTGTTTTATACTTTTTTTTAAAACTTATAGTATCCTATGATGGATCTTATTTTTTGCTAGTCAGAAGTTTTTCTACAAAAATATTATTCTATGCTATGTGAGTTGTGGATTATTTGTATATTATTTTGATTTATATGTTTATAATAAATATTAAAGCCAAAACTAACATTTAGATATTGTGTATTTTCAAAATACTGAAGTTAAACTTACTTACAGTGAGGTCTACTACATGAAAGCTTCTAGAGTAAATAACCATTAGAATAAACACTATTTCTCACTAAATTAAAATTTAAATAACAAATACAAATCATATATAATGATCATCAGAATAAAAATATCTTTGCCACATAAAACTTAGTTCACATAACTCTTTCTATTTTTAGCAGTAAAATACTATTTACATTTTTTTCAGGTATTCTTCTGGATAATTTCAGCCATGAAACATAAAACTGAATTTGAAATCTTATTAATGTTAATGGAATAAAAAAAATCAAAATGGAAGTTCAGCAAAACTGATGAAAGTCTAGATGCTATAAAATTTAATAATCAGTTTGATTCGTGTAAATCTTCATATCTTAACCATAATTCTCACTTGAAGTTATTGTCATAGATGTGTAAATAATATTGCAATAATATCAGCCATAAAAGCTATTTTTGAAATCTAATGTGTTGACATCAATATATATATATATATATTAGAACTGTGATTTAAAATTTTGTTAAAATAATTCTTTTCAATCTTTTGAAATAAAAATGTTACACATATTCTTGTTTAAAAGCATCATAGTATATGTATATATAGTACTATAATAATTTCCATTATAAAAGTTGAATTTGCAATCTGATTAATGCTATGTTAGAAACAAATTTCAAAAGAAAAATTCAGTCTTAATAGAACTACAATTACTCAGTTTATAATATTTCTGTAGTGTAATTTTCACTACATCACTCTCACGCAAGATAGGGACTGGTTCCTATCCACTTTTGCCACTTTGTGGCGAGGTATAATCATAAGACCAAAGACATGTGAAAAAGATGTATGATCTCCAACATGCACATTTCATGCAGAAACAGCACTCATCAGATGGCCCAAATCATGTGCATCTTGGGCATCAAACATCATTTTCACATCTTTGGCTATATGTTCATGATTACACCCTTCTACAAAGTGTTAAAAGTGAATGGAAACCAGTGCTTACCTAGTGCAAGTATGATGTAGTAAAAATTACACTATGGAAATATTATTCATTGAGTGGATAATCTGTAGTCTAATGAAATGCATCTTAGGGGTCATTTGTCTTATATAATATGTTTATTTATATAAATTTAAAAAGAATGGGGAAGTATGGAGATGTTTATTATATCTAATGAATGACTAATAAAAATATTAATTAGGCTCAATTTAGTTTGCATGAGTCTTTTTATTTTTAATAATTAAAATGTTATATATATATTTTTTACATAATATTATAATAATTTCATACCATAAAAGTTAAATTTAATATCTGATTAATGTTGATGTAAAAAAAAAAGAAGAGTTCAGTGATAGTGATAGAACTGTAAATGCTCTAAAATTTAATCTCAATTTAATTTATGTAATTGTTTCTATCTATAGTCATAAAAATGTCCATATTCTAGTTTAAAAGTATTCTCATAGGTATGTATACTATAAAAATTTTAATCATAAGCCATAAAAAGTGAAATTTGCAACCTGAATAAATTGATGCCAAAAAAAATTAAAACAAAAATACAGTGCATATAAAAAAAATGGTGGTTATCTAAGTGCTAATCTAGAAATGGATAAATTGATGAATGCCATAGCAAATGTTAAAATAATACATCAAGCAACATTGTCATATTCACAAAACTTTTTAAATTATTTCATTTTTTACTAAAGCATTTTTATCAGTTTTTGAAACTTTCTTGCATTAATTTTTTTTTTTTTTTTTACTGTTTGTTTTATAATCTTTAACAGTTGTTTTTTTTTTTTAATAATTTTGAATCAGAGAAATATAATCAGAAAATCGATCAGTACTGAAGTAAGGGAAAGTAGTAAAACAATCAGTGATTTAATTTGTGAATATGGTATATCTAATTCAATTAACCACACAATTTTAAAAATTAAGTATATTAAAAAAGACCATATAGTCAAAAGGATTTCTAGATTGAGCAATTCACATTGTAAAATTACTATATAGGGTATATGAGCACAGACTTTCACACAACCCACCACTCTCCACACTATCTCATAACACTGATACACTTGAACACATATGTATTTACCAGGGACAAAGCGTCCATGTATTGAATTGAATGAGTGCTTCTGTAGAAAAATTCATTAAAACTTTCAAAAGCTTTAATTAAAATTCAATTTAAAAAATTCACTTTCAGTTTTTTTTCCCCTAACAGTTGAATTTGTCTTATATATAATGGAAGAATAAACTTCACTAAGTCATTCTAACCCAATTTTTTTCACTAACAGTTGAATTTGTTTTACATATAACGAAAGAATGAACTTCACTAACTCATTCTAATGCAATTTTTGTATAATATATATATTAAGCACCGTTACGTAAAAATTGTTGTGGCAAGTGAAATAAAAACATAAAAAAAAGAAGTGTGCTTTCATTCCTAAATAAGTCACGCTTCATCACTGGTATTTACATATATAGT
Source organism: Epiperipatus broadwayi (assembly GCA_028023455.1). NCBI lineage: Eukaryota > Metazoa > Onychophora > Udeonychophora > Euonychophora > Peripatidae > Epiperipatus > Epiperipatus broadwayi. The sequence goes on along the minus strand of JAQFVV010006263.1, from coordinate 1,802,862 downwards.
TTGATTTTTCCTGCTTAAATGAAGTTTTGGTTAATAACTTTGATGTAGGTTATAGGCATGGAAGATAACATTTCTAAATTCATTCATTGTAATCAACAGCAAACTAATGATATAATGTATGACATTCTAGAATCATTCAATTCATTTTAGTAGATTTCAGTTTCTATTTGCCACATGGTTGAGAAGATAAGCGATATTCAAATACAAAATGGATTTGGACTGATATATTTATCTCTTTGTATTTTCTTTAGTTACAAATCAATCCAATAATTTAGTTCCTCAACTAGTCATTTTTAAGTTTGAGGAAATATTCAGAACAGTAAAATAGTTAATATATATGTGTGTATGTATGTACGTGTGTGAAATTTTAAAATGAATTTTTTAAATTAAAACGATATGATATACAATACTGTAGATAAAAATAAAAGTTAAAATATGGATTTACAAAGTTAATATTTACTTAGGATATTAACCGTTTTAAATAATATGCTTTATAACTGTTATTCAAAAGTTTTAAATTATATAATGATATTATGTGAAATATGAGTTTCAGTAGTAAACTATTTTAATTCTACTTATTAGAAGTTAAAGATAAGGCCACAAAATATATATCGGCATATTGTTGAAAACCTCTTAACATATCTCTGAACTGATCGGAAGAAAAAATTGCATCAATGACAGACAAATTCCTTCATTAATAAAAGAATCTGTCTGTCGTTAATTAAAGTTCAAGATTATAATCTCGCACTCTAAAAGAGAAAGAAAAGACTTGAAATGATATGAGATGAGTGACAAACAAATTAGTAAACTCATTCTAAAAATAATAATAATTTTTCTAAAAACTATCTGACTACTGATTTATTAATATAAAAAAATATTTTAATTATATTTATCTGTCTATTTAACTTTTTTATAATCACACGACGACGCTATCTAGCGGAGTTATAATACATTGCCAACTCTGAAAAAAAATTTAATTTATATAACTTGTATGTTCTCTTTTCGACAGCCATAGAACTGAGTTTTGTGTTCAACGGGCAATATAATTAAAAGTCGATTTACATTTTTGTTAAAAATAAATGTATTTTTATTTTGTTAATATTATTTACATATGCATTACACAAATTTATTTTATTTTTTTATACATAAATTCTTCCAATGAGAATTATTACTTTCAAATCTTCACAACACATTTACTATCACATAATCACCATTTCTTAATTAGCATTATAATAAGTTAAAAGATGGCTGCTGGATGATTGAAATTAGATCCTAAGATCTAGGTGCAGTGTTCTTAGATCCAAGAGTCTTCACTGATGAAAGCCAGAAGCTAGAAACTAGTCTGGGAATATTGGATGAATATAGGGTGACCAGACATTCTGATTTTTCAGCATTTGTTTCTATTTTTGTTTAGAATGTCCCAGTGTCCCCAAAATGTTTTTTCGAGATCATTGTATATCCCAATTTTCAAATAGCCATAATTATTCAGACCAATTCCAACACTAAAACAAAGATCGCTCTTACATTATATGGCCGGATTGTCAAGCTAGAGGAGTTCTCATGTCCAACCTCACCTTGGAGCATGTGCAGTTGGATTTTTGTAGGCTAAAAATTTGAATTGCACTTGCACCTGCTTTGATTAACAGTATAGTTTTACTAGTTTTTTGTTGATATTAGTTTTCTATAGTGATAAAATTTAATAGGAATATTAATAACCTAAACAATAGGCAACATGCCAAAGAGGAAGTGTACTTACAATGATGAATATACACAGGAATAGAGTTTTATAAAAAAAAGTACACAATGCCGTAAAAATGATTGGTCATTATGTTCCGATTTTTGATGAAACCAGTCTGGTCACCCTAAATGATTAGGCACTAGATGTGGATTTTATGCACAAATCTTCTGGCATCCATTGATTAATCTGGCTTGCACTGGTGACACTACTGTATGAAGAGTTTAGCCTCTGTGCATATTTACTATCCTCTGTTACTAATACTTAGGTGCTCAAAATACGGTACTTTGGTAATTTTTGTTTATAAATAATGTCAAATAATTGTAAAGAACACTGAGACATCCAATTCAATCTCTTTTTTAGTTATAAGTTACAATCTTCTGCGTTAAAATCAGGTATGCATGGGACTGAATCCAAAGCCTGTTTTATCCATTTAATACATATTTTTATATTTATGAATGTGTGCATGAAAGTTTCAATCATTAGCCAAAATCAGGTAGTGGAAAAAGTAAATGGCAGTATAAAATTATGTAGAAAGAAAGAGATCTAGAATATAACTTATTGGATCATCATTTTAATTAAATTTGATAATAATTTGGAGCTCAGTTTATTACTTACACTCACTTTAAATTATTTGGCTATGAAGCAATGGATCCGGAAGCCTGATCCATGCTTCACAGCCTTCTATAAACTTACTGATATTGTAAATCTGGGTTAAGTTTATATCCAAGTATCAACAGGATTTTGCATTAAATATAAAATTAATGTGTTTCATTTTGTACATTTAACACTTATTAAATTTAGTTATTTTACTTTAAAATATTTATTTTAAAGTACAATTTTGTTTAAGATTAAATTGCTATTAAATTTCCTTTTCAAAATTTATTAATCAAACATATATATACAGAAGCGTATATATCTGATTAAATGCAAAATTCTGTTGAACTAAAATGTTATTTTATTAAAAGAAATAATAAGATATTTTTCTTTTAATTTTTGTTAAAATATGGCGTATGATTTTATTTTAAGATAAGCCTATTAGCATTTCTAAAAGAATGGCTTTGTTCAATTAGTTAGTCCATTCAAGGCAAATTAAAGATGGCCTTTTTAATTAAATCAAATTCAAAATTAAATGCAGAATTCTTATAATAAGAAATGAAAGTTTATTTTTAGCTAAAAGTTACTTTGAAACAAAGGAGTGTAAGGGGCTTATCAAGCTCTAAAATCATAAGCAAAACAATAGAAGAGTATCTCCAGAAAGGTATAAAAAGTGGGGAGAACAAAAGACTTGGTTCTTATGCTTTTATTCAGATCCTGTGCTGAGATGATTCAGATTTTGTGCTCTAAATTTTGTTCCTGAAGAAACTCTGCTGAAATTCACCGAGATTCATTCTAAAATTATTATTCAGAGATTGATTCTGAACATATTGCTAAACCTTGTTATTGAAGAGATTGAAAAACATATTTTTAAAGAATTCTACCTCTTACTTCTACTGATCTGATTTCAAACATGCGACCTGTCAAAATTTATATTAATTTGGTGGACGTGATCATGTTTGGCAGCTAGGCACAACAGCTTTGCCTGCTGCCGGGGTCCTAATCCATCAAAATGCCGTAACATGTCCAACCAATCGTAAACCTGAACTGTGAGCTGTGTCTGTGCCTTTCGTGAAAATGCTGCATATCTGGGGAGATTATCAAATTCCTTTGTCTGGAATTCACAATCCCAGAATGTGGGGACATAATTGCAAGCCACCACATCGAGGGAACTGGATCAAAGGAAGAAGGACTGGTAACTGTATATATCTCCTCATGAACTATTACTTTACCTTGGATAAATACCTTTTGCTAATTGTTTCTAATTTATATTTATAATGTAACTATTTTTCTCTTATTAGATTTATATTTATCTGTTGTTTGATCATCTATTTTATACTTAAATTTTTTCCCTTCGCTATTCCTCATTTTAAATTGTTATATAAATGCTTTCTTGTTTTATTGTGGTTTAAATTATTTTTCATTTAAAAATATTTCCAATTTGAAATAATATCTGTCATTTAAATATTAGTTAAGTTTCCTTTGGAAAGTAATACTTAGACCACAAAATATTACGTAATTGCCATCCGTCTTATTGTAAAATAATTTATCATTAATCAATCGGGGAATAGTGGAGATAGTTAAAACCTTTCTAATATTTTCAAATTATGTTGATTAAAATATATTATTTAAACTAAAAAGCTTAAGTCTTCTAATGTTATTTTAATATTTTATTAGCTTAACCTTTTATATTTACTTGTCCAAAGATCCAAGCATGCACAAGCACTTAATTCATATTATATTTTATGCACATTTAACTTAGTTAGTTCCATAAGTATTCTTGTCCATGTCTCTCCCTGATGCTAAGCTGTGGGACAGGGTTGGAAAATAATTTATGCGTGTCTCAGATATGTTGTTGGTTCATGTTTAGACTCGAAAATAGGTGAATAGGGCAGAGGCCTTAGTATTCTTGATTCTTATATCTCACGTATGAGAGGCCTTGAGGTACTTTCACCTAGTATTCAACTGGGTTAAATCAATATATATTTTTCCAACCAGCACAGCTATAAATGTTTGAATTGTATAAAAGTTAAATTCACAACAGTAATTTAATTAATAGAAAAGTCTAAATTCAATTCTAAATAAATATTTATGTTATTTTCTCATAATTAAATCTGTTTATTGTATAAATATGGTAATTAATGTCCATTATCAAAGATTCAAGATCAAATAACATTGCCTTTCAAATATATATTTACCAATATCTATTTGGAAAGCAATGTTATTAATTAATTAGATTTAAGACTAATTAATGAGAGGGTTTGGTCAATAATTCAGACATGTTTATCATTTCTATGTAAGGAAAAGTATTATCATATAAGGTTATATAAAGGCCAAGAAGACTTATCTTATTCATTCACCCTGCTTCCAGATCTAGGAAATAGTCTGACTGTGTTATTTTTCCTGAATTTCTTTCTAACATATAGATAGCTCGGAAAAAACACTGTGAAGTATTAACAAAATCTCAATGCTAATTAAAATTTATTATAATAGAAAAAAAAGATATGAGTGAATATATTAGAAATCTTTAGGATCTTTTTTTCTGTTTGCCTTAGCTCCAAAATTGTATCCTGAAAATTGTCTTCCATACTTAATTACTAGGATGAAGCTCAAGAAACTACAAGAATTTGTTCAAAATATAACTTTACAAGACTGGAACTTCTATCATATATATACTATTTTGGGCAAGAAATAGAAAAATGTTAATAATATTTCAAATATTGTGGAATTCAGAGATGACTTAAATGAATACTCAAAGATCGCCTGGAAATCTTCATCTATAAGCTGTGTAGAAAAATTGTAATATATATATTGTAATGGAATGTATATAAAAAAAGTGGAAGGAAAGATTGAACTGGGTGATATCAAAACATCATCACTCTCAGTCGATTTAATAAATGAAATAATAATTTATAAAGTATATATAAGTAAGCTATATTTCAAATAAAATGATTTAATATAAATAATATTTAAGGGGAGCATGAAATTAAGAGATTTCTGTGAGATCATTGAGAGATCAGAAGAATCATATATCAACCAGCATTATAAATAAAAGTAAGTATAAGTAAATACTCGAGAAATAACCATCCATCATCATCATCAATAGGAATAAACAAATCAGTACAATAAATCAGAATAAAATCAACAGTCCATCTTGTGGCTGGATTTGAACCATAAAAAAATATAAATTAACAGTCTATCTTGTGACTGGATTGGAAAAGGGTCTTTGGTAGACCAGGCTAACTATTGAGCCTTTGCCAGCTTGGGCAATTATTTAACCATTAATTTGGAGGCACAAATTAAGTGCTCATCCATCAGAATACACAAGAATCAAAAAAAAAAATCCAACAACAATAATGCTGGGACATTAAAACATGCTGATCATTATCAATGCTCTGGCCACTTGTACTGGCCAACTATAAACTTAGCTTTTAAAAAGACTAAACTAAAATAAAATATAGTGCATGGGCTTTAAAGAGTATCCTCTTTTGTGCCAACCAGGATGATGATTGATCATCTCTGGATGCCCCAAAGCACTAAACACACATCCCCATTCATATATTCATCCTGTGCATGAATCTAGCTCAAAGAACATAAGCTCTATTACTGTTTGTGACCAAGAGATGATGGAAACAATTTTTAACAATTAAATAAGTTTATTAATAACAATAAAAAAAACGAATTTAAATTAAGGTCTACCTGGCTATACATTAAAATTAAGTCTTGTACAATAAAAAAAATATTACATTTGTGATTTACATAATCATCATTCACTATTCAAATTATTACATTGATTTACATATATGTGTGCACAGATGTGCGATTTTTAATATACAAGAAATACATTTCGATTGATATTCAATAATGACCAAAAAATGATTATATTTTACATATATGTTATAATTGACAATATACGCACACATACATGTGTGTGCATGAAATTTCTGAACATATTTAACTTTTACATAAATATAATAAATGGTTAAACTTTTTAAATATTTTTAATAAGACCATACCTAAAACACATATATCGAATTGCATAGATTCTTAACATAACAAATTTAATTTTATCAAAATAATAAAAAAAAACTTAATTTTATAATTACAAATTTCATTTTGAATATATATAACATTTACATACTTGTTATGACAATAAAAGTTATTTTCACAATTATTCTTTGTTGAAAATGTATAAATTGCTTTTCTTATTTTATAGTAAGTTCCACTTTTTATGGATTAGTTTCTTAAAAGAAAGAAATACTATCAACTTTTTTTTTCTTTTAAAACATAAAGTCAATTTTTTTTTGACAGGTCACTTTTGATTGTTGATTAACTAATTATCAATGCTTTTAAATTTAAATTATAGAATCATTGATTCTTTACTTTTTTTTTTAAATCCAGGCAGAATTATTTGATTCTTTGCTTCACCTTTAAAATATATCTCTTCTTGATTAGATAATGCTGATGAAGTAGGCAAGATGAGATAGGAAAAGTTAATACATGAACTGCAGCTCCCTATACCATGATAAGTAGTAGACAGCCAAGCATGAACTACCAGAATACAAAACTCCATGACATCACAAGAAAATACCTCATTTTAAAGCACTGCCCCTTCTAAGTACCTAGACAAATCATCCACATAAGGGTAGTATCCAGAAAAAAAAGGCATTGAGCCAGCTCAGCTCATCTCTGTGAGACTTAGCGGTATAAATGAGGTCTATTCATGAGACCAAGGCCTATTCATAAAGCCTATATATATTCACTGCTGGACTACTCTGGAAGCTCAACATCTAGGTCTAGTCAGTGCCAAGCCTATACTTTGGAGCATCATGAACACATTGCATCCAGGCAGCCCCACTCAAATATACACCTAACATAACATAAAAAGCACAAATTCACACATCACTTTCAAAATGTCATTTTACTAAAATTATTTAAAATTTCATTATCATATATAACTTTACTCACCATAACTGTACATATGTTTATCTGTGCTTCTTTGCCTTTAGATACGTCAGCATATGTATATATATAATTGCTTCTTCAGCAAACTGGAGTTCCCTGGGCAAGCTGGAAGATTTTCTTGTTAAGTTTGGTTTTAGTGACTGTTATCATCAGGAAAAATGTAACCCATGTAAAATGTTGGTCTCCCTTTCTGTCTAGGATTGTTCCAGGCAAGCAGCGGTCTTGGTTTGATAGATTTCAGACAAGCAACTGTCCTCTCCATGTTTAAGGCTATGAATTTCAGCACAAAGAAGTGGGTCATTTTCTCCATGTGAATTCAAACTCCTGAGAAGGAAATATTAGCAGCTTCTGAATCTACTGTCTGCCTTCAGCTATATCAATTCATGGTAGCTATTCTGCCAACTCTATGGTCAGCTAAAACCAACTGCTGCAAACTTCAGCAAGCTGCAACAAAAGATTGTAACCAACTTTTCAGCTGACCTTTCTTACAAAAATTATCATCCAGACTGCTCTCTTCAAAAATGATTTTTTTTTATCCGTCTTTTTATAAAATCGTCCGAGGTGATAACAACACCTTGATTGAAAATAGAGTTTTTATTTTTTATCTCTCTAATCCCTTTGAAAACATACAAATTTTAATTAATTAAAAAAATTTCAAAAACAAGTATTGTGATTTTTACATTTCACAATCAGAAATAATAATACAATATATATATTTATTCAGACCTTTTAAAAGTTTAATTTATAAACAATATTTTAAAACAGAGTTATTATTTTTTTATTTCAATGAATGTAGAAAATATCTACTATAATTTTTGTCTGTGTTTATTTCTACTTTTCCTTTATTTTACATATATATACATTCACATATACTATATTAGTGTGTGTTACAAATCAACTGATTACAATATATATATATGTTTACACAGACGCTTGAAAAAAAAATAAAAGAATCTATCATTTAAAGATTATTCTCTTAATTCTTGTTCACAATTTAAATATATAAAAAAAATATTTTCTTTATATATAAATATAACTTTATTATATTTATTTGTATAATCTTTTAATATATATATATATTTATTTTATGTTTAAATGAATTTCAAAGTACAAAGAAGATATACTAAGACATGTGTGTGTGTGTGAAAAAGTCAATTAGTTAATTAAAATAGTGAAAAGGAAAGATTTTGAAATGTATTTCCTATATAATAGTATCACATGACAGTTAGTTATGAAGATAATTGTATACGTAAAGAAATAAAAAGGGTTAAATAAAATGAGCTTCTAAATAGATTACACAAAATATTTATTTTTATATGCATATTAAAAATCTGTTAGGATTAAAGAGCTTTCTTAATTACTAAAATAGAATTTATTGAACATTAGTACATGAATATATATGTGGTTGTCAATTTACATTTATAATGCAGAATCCCAGACATTAAGCATCTGCTTTTTGAAAGTGACTTAATGTTATTTTGAAACTATGTATGACTCTAATTTCTTTAAATCAAATAGAGTTAAAAGAGAAATGAAGTATTGAATAATCATAATTTATTTTGATAACAATAATTAATAGTTTACTATTGTATTGGATATAATTTGATTTAATTACAATTACCATAAAAATGATTTATGCAGAGTTCTGTATTATCTATTGTTTATTTGTCAGTGAATATATATTATCCATGTTCATTTAATCATGTTAAGCGAAGAGTTGGCTGAGGATTTATTTCTAATTACCTTTCATGAATCATTAATATAGCCCTATACCAGGAACCTGACTTGGATGTGTGAGTTAATGAAACTAAATATTGTATTAATGATGAAATGTTTTGTATTTGTTTTGCCATATACAGTAAATGTAGACCTTCTTGCTATACCTGCCCATAAAGGTGCTTTGAGTTGTTATTTCACATAGCTTACATTTTGACAAAGATCGAAATTTTTTTAATATATGTGATTATAAGCCAATAAACATCACATGACCACCACCTCTTATGCTTGTGTATAACTGTTGTTAAAACAGGCAAAACTCACTATACATATTGCCACACACAACAAGCTAGAGTAATCAATGGATGCCAGAAGGTTTGTGCATAAAATACCCATCTAGTGCCTACTCATCCAATATCCTCAGACTAGTTTCTGACTTGTGTGGCAATATGTATAGTGAGTTTTACCTGTTTATGTGATTATATTTAATGGATATTGTTTGATAACATGTGCATATCTAATTCTTAGTGGTTGTATTAATTGAAAATATTTACCAAGTATTTCAACTCAGATATTTTTTAGTTATATAATGCAATATGTGTAATATTATTAAAGTGATGATCTGAAATAATTAAGAAACTTTAAAGCTATGATCAAAAAATTCTGCCAATAATGAGAGAATTTATAAAAATATTGGAGAGAATATTCATTTTTAAAGTAATGTACCTCAAAATCATGAACATTCTCATGTGTAAAGTTGATAATAGTATGTTAAATGTGATCATAACATTGTTAAAATTACATTAAAATTCACCATTATAATTAGTGTGAAAATAAATTAATTTGGTGTTTAAACCCGAGAATAAATCATTTAAAGAAAGAAATTGTTTTGGAAGTATTAAATAAAGTGTAGCTCATTTATAACTGTTGTGAAACTGACATCAAGAAAAGTAATGTCTGTAGAAAATTAATATATTTGTTGAGTTAAATTGAAGTGCAAGATATTGGATCATTAACCATTAGTCACATTTTATATAGTTTTGTATATAAATAAATTTATTGTGGTATTTGTTAAATTAATATTTCCTCACGTATATTTTTTTCAATAGTGTTTTCATTCAATACATTGATGAGAGAGAATTATGATCTCCTGTTCTATGCTGAAAATAAAAATGTTTTGTGATGGTTATGGAATAAAATGGAGACAAATGTGAACTGCCTTTAAACATATTTTTTTTATTGGTCATTTATTTTAAAGTGCTGAAAGATAATATATTGACTATAATATCATTCAATACATCAAGGAAACCCAAAACAGATGAGTACATTTTCAAGAAAATTGGGTTTAAATCCAATTTAAATCATCTTCCTGATTCTAGAAGAATCTGGTAGCATCCAACTAAAATATCAAAAGCTGCCTAAACACTTTGAGTAACTTGTAGCAGCTTTTCTTTCCAACATTTCAGTATGTAATTGGCTATGTGCATATTTATATAGTATATAATTTCTATGGCATCAATGTGACTGTATATATTATTTTCTATCTATAGCTAAATAAAAATAATTAGATAAACAGTACTATGACTGAAGTGACAACAGTTCATTAAAAAAAAAATCATGACTGGTTTTCTGACAATGATCATATTAATAATGATTAAATTAAAAAGATAACATGTGGCATTATCTTCTTGGTAAATAGTGGGTTAAATATGGAGCTTCATAATAAATATAAGAGATCTTAAGGCAGAAGTTGAACAACTGGCAGGAAAGATAAGATATAGACAGTTGCTGATGGTGGTCATTCTAGTTTTTTTTTTTTTTTTTTTTGGTAGATTGATAGCAACATATAGTCCTGAGAGATGGTATCACAATCCTATTAAATTCAGCAATGGCTCTCTCATATATGGTAACTATGATCTTTTAACAAGTGGGAAAAAAAGTTTGATCCTCTTTTGAATAGTGATATATTAATTGGTATGATAACTTTTAATTATATATCCATTTTATTTACTCATTTAGATTTGGATAAAAATATTCAGTTTAATAAAATCAATACAATTCTTTGTAATTTTAAAAATGGAAAGGCTGCAAAGTCCTGATGAAACCTGGAGTAGTTTTAAAATATGGTGATGATGTGTTAGCTTCAAAAATATTAGAATTTTTTAGAAATATCTGGTCCCATGAAATTATGTCATCTGATCTTAAGGATGTGTTTATTGTTTCAATTTGTAAAAATAAAGAGGATAGACAAGACTGTGATAATTATCACAAAATATCATTATTATCCACTACAACAAAAGTGCTTACAAAAATTTTGGTGAATATATTACTTCCAATTAATGATAAATAGCTATCAGAGACTTAGTGTAGTTTTAGGGAATCAAGAAAGAACTATAAATATGATTTTTATTGCCAGGAAAATATATCAGAGACAAAGTAATGAACTTTTATGGATTTGGTCAAGGCATTTGATTCAATTAATAGGACAGGTCTATGGCATTTTTTGAAATTAGTTGGTTGTTCACTAAAACTTTATACAGCTTTTACATGATAGAATGAGAGGAAGTTTTATTATTATAGGTAGAAAATCTGAAACATTTGAAATAAAAATTGGTGTTAAACGAAGATGTCAACTTGCTCCAACCATGTTTTCAATTTTTATGACAGTGGTCTTTGGATTTGTTTATAGGTGTCTTAATCAAAAAGGAATCAAGGTACAATATGTTTGATGGTGGAATTTTTTGGAGTCAGTTAAAAGCAAAAAAAAAAGAATAATTTTCTCAGATACTGAATTTACAACAGGCTAGTGATTGTACTATTTTTTCCAGTTCAAAAGACAATTTACAGAATGAATTTAGTGTTTTGAGTGCAACTTATAAAGATCTTGGTTTACTAATTAATGTTCTGAATACTCAAAATCCTCAGAAACTTTCAGTTTGGATAGTTATTAACTTGAGAATGTAAACCAGTTTAAATACCTTATTAGTTTTATAAACAGGAAGATGAATATTGAGATTCAACATGTTTTTTAAGGTGCTGCTTCTGCTTTTAACAAGTTAAAAGATAGATAGAGTATTTCAACATAAGGAAATAACTACTGCAAGTTTGTTAACTGTATATGAAGCTGTTATTTTACCAAATTTATTATATGAATGTGAAACTTGGATATTCTATCATCACAATGTAAAGGCATTAGAAAAATTTCATCGAATGGTATACGAAGATCATAAAACCAATCAATATGTTCTTTAGTTTGCTGTATGTGATACTATAGAGCCCATTATTGTAAAATCACACTTTTATTGGATTAGGCATATAAAATAAATAAACATTAGAAGACTTTCTAAAAGGTTGTTTTATGGTGAACTTGAACTTGGGTTTAGTAGGAGAGATAGACTCCATCTACATTATAAGGATTATCTTAAAGTCATTCTAAACAAGTGCAATATTAATTGTTTCCATTAGGAAGACATAGCACAGAATAGAATACATTAGAGAGCTACAATTAGACATCTTGTTGAAGTAATTCGGAAAGTTAATTCTAAAAGACAACATTTTAAAATATTAAGCTAACAGAAAAATGATTCAGCATGTTCTATATGTAGAAGTATTTATTGATCGCAGCATGGTTTGCATAGTCATCACAAAATTCATTTTTAGAAATTTTTTTTCTTTCTCTCTCTCTCTCTCTCTCTCTTTTGGAATTGGAATAGTCATTCATACTCATTTTTGAGAAGCTGTTTATTATTTTATTAATATTCTATAATATTTAGGCAGCATGTAAACTTTAATTAGTTGAATACGTCATTATTCTATGGGTATATTAATTACTTTTTATTATATCACGTAGTGTTATCTAAAAGTACTAAATATAGGGGATTTGAACTCAGACTTTCAAGCACTCATCAACTATCCACACTATCTCATACAACTGATGCATATGACCACACACATGTAGAAAAGATAAATAACACCAATATCCGTATTTTATGCTAAACCAGCACTCATCAGTTGGTCCAGATTATCATCTCGCATATATATATAATCAGTGCTCAGTTTATATTAAGATAGCAAATCCTCACACTTTAATGGTCAGGCGCAATCTACTCCAACCTCCAACTTTTCAGCCATCCATATCATTGAAAATCTAATGATAGAAAGCTCAAATTCCATGCTACTGCAAAGCGCTGGATTCAAATATTAATATTTTTAGGATTGATATCCAATTGAGGAAATTAAACAATTGTCGCTTGTTCAATTAAAAATGAAATAGTCTTGGAGCAAATGATATTTTTTTTTTTTTATATTGAAAGTTTATGATCAAACTATTCTTCATCAGCTGTAGTAATTTTGTAATATCTTGTTCACCTTTTTAATAGGAAAAAAATTTACATACAAAAAATATTTTTAGTCTGATTGCAGATGGTTTAATTACTTTTATCATGTGAATAATCCATCATATAGCATGAATTATGATTTACTATTTTTTATTTAATCTTGAATATACACACATTTATAAAAAAAAAAAAAAAAATACATTCCAATATATAAACGCATTTAACAATAAAATTAAATGACATATGTATGCAGTTTATTTAATACGATTAAATCAATGTCTAATTATCTTTAAGCACCATCTTTTTCTTTTCTTAACTTCTTTTTAAAAGATTTGTTGTCGTTGAAAGCATTTAGTTTTTAAAAAAGATTAAAGCTAATTGCTACATCGTATGTACATTTGGAACTAAATGAAGAGGAAAATGCCCCACAGAAATTACTTGTATTATATAGACGGATTTCAATTTTAAAGGAGAAGGGAAAGAGACGTTAATCAATACAGTGTTTATTGTTTGATTTATACAGCATAAAGATTCTGTACTGATATAAAAAAAATACAAATATTCTAAATGATTTTTATAAAATTATTAAAAATAAATATACTATTTAGAAAATATTTATACATATAAGAAAAACTGTAGACAATAAAAAATATTTATTTAATGAAGTTTAAAACATGTTTTTGGAGTGTATTGGATTTATTATTACTAAATCCTTCAATTCTGCCATTGTAATAATAGATTTGATATATTAATTAAATGTCCATGGTTTTAAAGCACTAAAACATCACATGATCAAACATTTTAGCATCTATTGATTACTATGACTTGCACTGGGTGGCAGTATAGTTTGGAGAGAATTGCTACTATTTTGTGGATTAAAATGGGAAGCTAAAGGAGGTTAAGTCATTTAGATTTTGCATATGATGTAATTGTTTTTGCAATAATGCTTTAGAGTTTCAGGAAATATTGCAGGAGTTATCTGATGAAAGTAAGAAAGTAGGATTCAAGGTAAAGATTAAAAAGTCTAAAGTAATGTTTAATGGATCTTCTCAAAAGATGAAAATTAATATTGATTATGATGAGTTAAAAGTTAACAACTACAAATACCTTAGTCAGATTATTACTATATATGGAAACATAATGAATGATATTAATCATAGAATTAAACTTGGTTGGAGTGCTTTTGGTAGAAATAATACTAAAAAGAAATATGCTAATGTGTTTGAAAAGAAAGGTTGTTAATAAATTTGTTTTGCCAGTTTTTACTTATTGATCTGAGACTTGGATACTTAATAGGAGAGCATTACAGAGACTTCAGACCATTCAAAGAAGAATGTAGAGATGCATATTAGGAGAAACAAAAAGAGATTGAAAACAATACATGGGTAAGAGAACAAACAGGTGTGACTGACATTGTTAAAAGAATTAAAAGATTGAAGTGAAGTTGGGCTGGATATAGTGCTAGAGGAGATGATAGTAGATGGACAATTAAAATCTTAAACTGTATTCCAAAAGATTGTAAAAGACCCAGAAAAAGACCACATGTGAGATTGATAGGTGAAATAAAAAAGTGTGCAGGGATGATGTGGAGAAGAGAAGCTAAAGATTTGAGAAAATAGATTGAATTGGAGCAACCTTCATCCTACAGTGAATTGATAATAGTTGAAAATGATGATGACAATGTTCATGGTTTATATTTGTTCACAAAATTTTATGAATCAGTGGTTGTTAAATTCCATTCATGAAGCAAATAATCTTTTTTGTTGAACATTTAAATAGAAGAGTTTAATCTGAGATAAGTGTTTGGTGGTAAGTTATTGGCAAGCCCAATCTGTTCAATAACTTTTTATACATTTTCTGGAGGCAATTTCTCTTTTAATATTGTTGAAAGAATATAAATGAACAGGCAGCCATTGCAAAAATATTTCTCATATTTAACTGAGTTATAAGAAGTTTAATATAGCAACTAAATAGGAGTATAATATTCATTAGCAAAAAAATGTTAGTGCTAAAAAAGCTGTCCATAGTACTTGCATCACAAACCTAAGTGGTGGCACATTTTAATTAAACTTAGATAAATGAATAAAATAAATTAGTTTATGATTAAAAGTTATTCATATACCATTGGGTAGGAATATGTTTTAATCTGTTATTTCATAAGATTTTATTCAGATTATGAGATAATTTCTTGATGAACACTTAAAAAATGAGAACACTACCTCAATAAGACCTCATATTTTGAAAAAGATTTTCAACCATTTTATACTCATTTCTATTTCAGGAAATTATCTTTTTTGAAAAATCAAAGGATATTATCATATATAAATTCACTATATTCAGTTTCAGGAAAAATACTAGTGGACATATTAAATAAGGATAGATAAAAGAACTGATCCTTCTATAAAATTTTACCATTTAATGCTGCTTAAAATTTTCTATTCAAGAACATTTTGGGAATCAAATTAATGGTTTTCTTACATTTAAGAACTTTAGAAATTTTTAGAAGAAAACTATTTTTCCAAACAGCATCATAAGCTGAGGTTAAATCAATAAAGATAACACCATTGTTTTTAATTTATTTTGAAAGCCTTTTTTATTATGAGTTGTTAATAAAACTTGTTTGTAGCAGTTTTTCCTGTCTTAAATTCATCCTATTTTATAGGTATATGGCTCTTAACTATTGAAAAATTATTGTTAATATAATTTTTTCAAAATCTTATAGCAATATATAATAATGATATTAAGTGATGATTTTTTTAATCTTTGCAGGTTTATTTGATTATATGACTGATTTAGCTTTAAATTTTATGCTTTTGCTACAATTTTCTGTATGGATATTGTTACTGAATAGGTTTCTCTACTATGCTTTGGCTTTAAGACTTAATTTTTTTTTGTTATTAGATGAACCCTGTGAAAGAGAAGGGCCCAGTTCTATTCTAATATTGCCTTTTCTCATTTCTATCAATCTTGAATTTAAAAGTCTGATATATAAGATAACCAGCTTCATTAGCAATGAAGTAGTATTTTTATTATTATGTACTACTGCATCCTAAAGTTTTCTTGACTGTGACCAGGTCTTGATATTGGGATCTTTCTCTACTTTTCTTTTCTGGAAGCATCCAGTTATTGTACAAGTTTTATGAGCAACTTCCAGATTGTACCTGGAATAAATTGTTTTTAATATCTATGAGAGACAGACTCTTTTGCAGTTAATGTTATGATTTTAACAAATTTATTGTAACAAGAGAAAATTGAAAAGATCTGCCTAAATGGAATATTCCTTTTGCTTAGCATAATAAAACAAATGCATGTTGTTTTAAGTCCATCCATTTAAAAAAATGATAACTTGATTGATTCTCATTTACATATCCTCAGACTATTATATGAATTGAAATATTCCATAAATACAAAGATATAGAAAGATCTGCACAAATATTACATATATAAAAATTATCTATCTGGATGATGATTATGGCATCACTTGAACTAACTTCAATAGTAGTTATTTGTTTTACAAGAAGTCATATTATGTTTCCACAGCATTTTACTAGTAATCAATATAAAACCAGGAGTTTTAAGAAGATATGTGTTATTCAAAGAATTGTGGGTGATTCTTCTAAAATACAATTCCATCAATGTTTTACTGAACAATTAATATTTTAGAGAATCTTCACTTTTTTATGATATATTCTCAATTAAGTTGAAATAATTTTATTGTGTTTTTTTAAAAAAAGAAAAGATTGCAGAGAGCATATCTGGCACTTGAGGTATTCCATGATTGCCAACATCACATATGTAATCTTAAACTGGCTATTTGTCTGCTATGTATTTAATATATAGGTATTTAAATATATATGTGTTGTACATATATATTGAAGCTGTCTGTGGGTATGCACACACAGAGCTTCATGGTATTTACTCAAATGTAATATAAACCTAGGGTGATAGATCCAATAGCTAATTTTTCACTCTCTTTATTGGAAAAATAATATATATATTCAGGTGGATGTGTATATATTGCTAACATTAAGATACATTTTGGTTATATATTTGGAAAAGAAAATCTATTTTTTTTTGTTTATATGCTTTTCTAAAAAAAAAAAAATGAAAAAATTAAGTTGACTTTTTTTTTTTTTTTTGCAATTAACAGATTTTACTAATTGATAGCTAAACATTCATCTTAAAGCAAGAATTTCTATAAGACTTTTACAAAACATTTGGTAAAATACATTTCCATTGGGATGCAAATTATTTCTTGTCTTTGGGGGCAGTTAAGTTTTCTTACCTGATTTTAATCTTGATAAGGTTTGCAGATTGATAAATTAAGAATTAGTCAACTGGTATTTTCTTTTTCAGCAAAAGTGAGTCTGGGGAATTAATTAAAATATTTTTTTAAAATAATAGGAAAAGTAAAGAAAAACTCTAGACATGATAGCTGGAGGAATAGCTAAATATGATTTTTGGGTTTTGCTGAGTAAAATTTTTTTTTGATTTGAGAGGCTTATAAATAAATACTGGGTTATATTTCTCTTTTGGAAACTGTATCTAATGTACCATTGAATGTAAGCAGATGTCATGCATCATCATGGCTTTTGAGTAGAACAAGTTTAGCATTCCATTTGGAGATCTCAGGAGGAGGGGAGTGCATCTTTGGTATGGAGAAACCTATCGATCCCATGATGCTACTGCAATAAAAGGGAGAATGTACCAGTTTCAAATCCAGTCCTTTCTTGTGTCCAGTAAACCAAGAAAAAGCCCAGAAATAAGTTTTAACTTGTAAAAAGACAGTTGTACCACTCTGCATCACCAAATTAATCATCAAGCTTCAATGCAAGTATGAACTTTTAATCTTTAAAGATAAAATATTTAAAATGCCTTCTATAAAAACTCTATAATATCTAAATTTAAATTCCTCGGATTCATAACTACTTGGTAAAAAGACTCAATCCCAAAAGAAGATGTAGTTTAAAAAAGACATTAATATATATATATATATATGAGTGTAGTAACTCTTTTATAATGAGTCAGTCTATGTCAGAACTTAATTTCTATTTGTCAATGGAACAAAATTCTATAAACTTTATAATTACAATTTTTTATTAGGTGATGGTATGAATACAGAACCCTACCATCCGATGGTGCTCTTTATTGCCCAATTCAAATCAATATACCGATTCATTTGCCATCTGTTTATATAATATTACGGTAAAAGATTTTTTTTTTTTAACCTTTTTTATTATTTTTTCATCGGTGATGATAAATCACCAAAGTTTTTTTTTATTACATAATATAACAATAAAGTTTTTTTTTTTTAAGCAGTTTTTAATTTTTTTTTGTCAGCGATGATAAACCAACAAAGTTTTTTTTAAAATTCCATCCAGGTTTTTTTGTTTTTAATAAACAAATGCTTTGTTTTTAGATAGTCAAGGGGTGTTGGTTTGTTTGTAAATTAACAACTAATTGTCCGGAAGTTTATTTACATAATATTACTTATGGTAAACCAAATTTTTTTTCCACACGTTTTTTTTTTTTGGGTTCATTTTTTTAAAAGAAACAAAAACTTTGTTTTTAGATGGTGTAGGAGTGTTGGGTTGCTTTTAAATTATCGATTAATGCTCTGTCAGTTTGTTTACACAAAAATATGGTAAAAACACTTTGTTGTTTTTAGATGTTGGAGGGGGAGGGGGATAGTGGTTTTTTTTTAACTTATCTTTTTTTTTTTGATTATATGTTTTGATTTGCTGAAAGACTTCAACAATTCGGTACGTTTGAATAAACCAACACTTGGTTTTTTAGAGGGTGGAGGAGAGAGGGGTGTTTTTGATTTTGAATTGTCATCTTTTTTTTGTTGTTGTTAATTTATTATGAGACTTTTTTTGGTTCATATCTTTACGCTACAGAAAGCTTTATATGATAGCGAAAAGTGAAAAGTTTTTCCTTAATTTTTTGAGTCTTTAATTTTAAAAAAGGACATAGACAGTTCATTTTTAAAGAACACTTTTTTTTAAACCGGGGGGTGGCAGGGAAGGTTTGTTTTGATTTTTAATTATTGATTTCTTTTTGGATTTTTTTTTAACATTTTATTATGTTACCGCACAGTTCTTTATTATATTATTTTTTTTTTTTTTTTTTTTATTATTATTATTATTATTATTATTATTATTATTATTATTATTATTATTATTATTATTATTATTATTATTATTATTATTATTATTATTATTATTATTATTATTATTATTATTATTATTATTATTATTATTATTATTATTATTATTATTATTATTATTATTATTATTATTATTATTATTATTATTATTATTATTATTATTATTATTATTATTATTATTATTATTATTATTATTATTATTATTATTATTATTATTATTATTATTATTATTATTATTATTATTATTATTATTATTATTATTATTATTATTATTATTATTATTATTATTATTTTTTGGTGGGGCCTTTTGAATAAACTCTTAAACACTTCTTTTTTTTTTTTGGTATAATAAAACATTACCTACTTTAACTGTTAATGAAACTTATCAAATATTACCTACCTACTTATAATCATGTGAACAACAAAAACAAGTTTCCCCATAAAATAATTTATTGAATCAAAAAGAAATGAAACTTTAAGCAAGTTTTTTTTTTTTTGTGATAATTTTAAACTTTAAGCAAGTTGTGAACCAAAACAAGTAAAAAAACAACAAAACACCACCATTTATGGTGGCATAAAAAACAGCAGCCAAAAGTAATATGCAAATAAAATAACAGGGAAGCCTTAAAGCTGTAAGTAATGGGATTTTGGAGCCTTTGACCTAACAACTTCCCTTACACAGACCTACATAGGTATGCTTGCAGGAGTTTCTCTTTGTGGGAAAACACAATATTGTGCATCCATTTGTGTGGCCACCTGGAAATTTACTCAGATTCGATCAATTCAGACAACTTGATTTCCTGATATAGTTTTCAAAACCTAAGTATAAAAGTATGCAATAAAAGAATAAATATTGACAATACTCCAATCAAAACAAATTACTAAAGCAAATATAAGTAATAATGAAAATAATCATGCAGTGTTAAGTATGAGAAGTACATCATGGAAGGTCATCATTTGTGGAGCTATGACCTGTTAAGATCAGGATAGAATTGTTCTATCACTCCACACCTGGACTAATAAATATTGAGCTAATTCATTATAAATTCACCTTTTAACTCTCCATTTCAGAACATCAATTTGAAGGCTACACCAAGAAGATGTTCAAGAGCATATATGAATTTTCATCTTCATATAAATAAATCATTTTGGATTATTCAAACAAACCATTCAGACAGTTACTACACAAATTCTAAAGCAAAGTTATAAAGTTGATGACATCTACATTTATTTGTATGTATATTAGATATGATAATTTCATTACTTTAATATAGAGCCAAAGAGCTTAAAATTTATATTAGTGAATACTTAAAATATATATATATATATATATATATTTATATTAGTGAATACTTAATATATATATATGTTAATTGATTTTAAACGCTAATGAAGTAAAGCCTTAACTATTAGTGAATAATTTGAAGGAAAAATATCATCATTCATAATGTTAAATTAAATATACAAAACATATGAGGGATGCTTTATTATGCATTAGCCTGATCAATAAAACTGGGGAAAGGTAAGGTATTACCCAATACATATACAAATTAAACCATGATATATGTGGAACACTTGTTTTCTTTATTTGTTTATTTCAAAGCTTGTGTTAATTGTTTCTTTTTTTATATTTCTTTATTATATATTGTTAATTATTTATCTCATGAAGTATTTGTCTCACTTATAGTACACACATTGTGGGGACTTTTAAATCATCATGATACTAAATAGGGCACAAAAAATTAAATCAATCCTATAAAATGTAAAACAATGCTCTATATATAGTACAAAGGTCATTCACATTAATTGGGATGTCAAGCAGTTATTCTTTGTAGGTTCAGGTTTGGGACAATGTTAGGAATCAAGTATAAACAAAGATTAAGCACAAATGTCTAATTAAATGATTTCAAATTTCATTTTAAATTTTTCTCTGTTTAAATATGAATCATTGTAAATAAATTATTAAATTTATTGAAATGTTAAAATATGATTTTTGGTTTATTTTTCTGTAATCAAGTTTTCATTAGTCATATCCTTCCACATATATTTGCGATCATTACATGTATGTATACAATATACCATATCCACTTCCATTAATAGACATATGCTTATTTTTACACCTATTCATACTCTGGTGATACAAATATAATCTGAACTAGAGGATCATGCAAAATCTCCCTGGATTCGAAATCTGGAATAGTGGAAGTGAATTGTAATAAAGTTGAGGTAAATTAAGTGTAAAACTAGTATGTAATTAGATCTCAGTCTCTCCTTTTCTAGGTATGAGTTCAATGTGTCAGAAATATACATAAATATGAACAAGGAAAAATATACTCTTTTATTCATTAGGAGGAACCCACCCACCTTTGTGCATACCAGGGTAAAACTATCTTGTTACATTATATATATATGTACAACACTCACATATATATATTGAAATACATCACATTGAATACATAGTGTTACCAAAATATTGCCACAGCTTACAGTGATAGTTTTATTGTGAATCTTCTTAATTTACTGTCTTTAGTTGAAGTCTAGTTTCTATGTAAAAACAATTGGTTTCACATGTTGATGCATGTTTCAGGAAGGCTAACAACATTTCATCCCCAGATATTATTAAAATGTTTGTCATATCTCACCTTGCCTTCAGATAATAGACTAATCCAGATTCCTTTCTTATTGCAATCCAATTGAGCATTCATTCCTGCTAACCAATGCATATATAAAGAAATAATGCATAGTCAATGGCAAGAACAGGCTAATAGGCAATGATGTTCTCTGAATCCAAATGAACTAGATATAAGATCTTCAGTGTCCATAGTGTCAAAGAAGACTTGGTCTATCATTAATAATAGTAATAAATTTCAGCTGCATTCTAGCAGCTAAATAATCACTAATTACTAAGGCAATTTAGTAGCACTCCTGGGTCAGGCAAGAAAAAAGGTTATTATGACCAATAGAAATAGATATCAGACTCTTGTTGTATCTTTTGGGAAGCAGATAAATTTATTAGACTGGTTTATTCACTTAGGTTTTATAGGAACTAAAGTGAATCAGCTCACAACAATAAATTCAAACAGAATATGCCCAGAAGTATTTAATTCAGGTTTGAACCTTAAAATGATGTACAAGACTAAGTGTAATGGTCAGAATTCATATATCTCATTAACCAGTTGCATCTTCCCTTCACTACAGTCAAAGAGCAGCACTACAGGTGGGTTCAGGGCCTGCAATGGTGAGTTTGAATCTAGTAGATTGATTACACAACATATAACTATGGGATAACGTACTTGCCACCATATTAGCAAACATCTTTTAAGCCATGGGGGTCAGGGAGATGCAAGAGACTCTAACTAATTCTATTATTACTAATATTATAAAACTAATGACTGACCTTAATATTTAACTTATGATGCAAGACACTATTGCTATAAGGTATTAGAAAAATGGAGATGACGACGAAGATATAATTAAACTATATTTAATATTGGTATAAACAAAACTATTTACAAACTTGGAGTTTGATCTCTGTCAATACTCCTAATATGGCATAAATGTACACTAGTAAAGTATTAATAATTTGACCTGTCCCCTTGGGTATATAATGGTAGCAAACCCGTATTTTATGCCCCAGACTAAATAGGTTAGCTATCATGTGAGATAGACATTGAATAAGATATATGGCAGTGAATTTACTTATCCCAACAATAGATTAATATATAAAGTTTTAAATTAAAGATTAATTCAAAATGGGGTTTGTTATTTGAGAGCAGATAATGTGGGTGGCTTGGGAAGTGAGATCATAAGCAGAGACTAAAAACTAATTGAACTAGATGAGAGATGGTATTTATAGAGATGCCATAGAATAATAATGGAGTGAACTTTGAGATATAAGCCAGGAGGGAAATATATACTCATGGGCAGGATTTCTACTGGGGACCCTATGAGACCGGTCACAAACGCAAGTCCAGGTGTGTGGGAACTTCTGTCTCTGTCACTACCTGACTGTATGATGGACTCAGCTTTCCATGGGAGCACTTGAAACTATGCCCTTCCTAATGGAGCAGAATAATACCTATAAATATAAGTATCTGGTGATTTCCCTGGCTTTGAATAAGAGAAAACTTTGGCATCGCTCAATAATAACACCTATCATTTGACAATAAAACATTTATATATATTTAATTGCTCCATGACCCAAACTTATAAGTGATTAACTGACAAGCCTTCAAATAAGAGTATAATTCTAGTTGTAACGGGCACATACGCTGTTACATTATTTTTTTTATTATTAAACATGAAAAAATAAAAGTTCGCAAATAAAAACTTCTTTTTTTAAGAATTAAAAATTGAAAATTAATTCTATCTTAAACTCGTATATATATAAAATCGCACAGATGAAAAAAATTATTAAACGAAAACTTTATTAAAGAAAAAGTATTTTAAAACTAAATTTTCAGTAAAGATTTAAAGATTAAAAATATATTTAAGTTTGTACAAAATAAATTAATTAATGTTATTGAAAAATGGAAATGATTATTTTAATTAGTCCAAGTGAACTAGCCCTTGGGCATTTAAATGTATAAGCAATAGTCAGATAGGAAAACAATATAAACTAATAGCCAATGAAAGAAATCCATCGGGAAATCGAACCTCAATGGAAAAATCATCATCATCGATGATGTAATGTCCATTGGATCCGAAAGTCACATATAAAAGAAAAAGTTTGGAAATAAATTTGGAGTTGAGTGAAGAAAGTTTAAGAGAAGATGGAGATGTGTTAAGTTAGAAAGTTGGAGGTGGAGGGATTGAAAGATGCACTTTCAATTCCTTCAGTGGTTAAAAAAAAAGAGAAAAGAAATGAAACATCGTTTTTTCTATATTGAGGACCACAAGATCATCAGGGGATTTAACGCTGAATTCCAAACAGCAAGCAACAGAAAAAGAGGAACATTTTAAAAATTGTAAGAACTTTATGAACATTTTGAAAGCACTAAGAACTCTAAAATATTAACTTTTTCCCAATATTTAATTTATAAAAATAGAATCCTATCTGACCAACTTAATTTATTAATAAGTAAATTTAATTTGATGTATTTCTTTTTTAAAATCATTTCCATTTATTTTTTTTTGTTCTTTTAAGTTTTATTTATGATTTTCATTTTTCGTTAAACTAAATTATATAAATGTTAAACTTAAGTCGGGCGTGAATGGCTATATAGATTTGTAAAGTTTTATTAGGGGAGGGTAATCTTAGGTTATTCATTTCGTAATTGGATTAGGTCAATGGATTGGATATATTGGTGTAATTAGTAGATGTAGTATGAGGTTCACTATGTGCAGAATCAAATTATATGCCACAAACCCCTTTTGCCTATGGAATGTGATTGTAAGTCGGCAAAAATGACCGCAGTCCTTTCCTATGGAGTTTTTTTTTATTGCTCTTCTTGTCAGATAGATGTAGTATTCCTATCTGGATGAGAGTCAATTTCTTCTCTTAACCCTGCTGCTCAGATGTACATTCCTGACAGTATGGTATTTCGTGTTGTCGTATTCATATTACATTGAATACATCGATATATCAGATGGATTGACGTTGTTTTAACTACGAGCTTTTGGCCTAAGGTTAAATAAGGGATAGAATATTTTCTTTTCAAATGCAAATCTATGTAGTCTATTTCATACTCAACACTCTAAATAAAAATGCATTAAATTTAAGTTGGGTATAGACGCTTGCATGGATTCGTTATCGGTTAATTATGTTTTGGTTTTCATATTTGATCAAAATATATAGATATTCGGTAAATAATTATACCTTACAGTGAGTATCTAAAATGTATTTATTCGGATGTCTTTTAAGTTATTGGTGTCAATTCGGCATCTTATGATAAATGCCATTGGGTTTCTTATATATTTCCCTCTGAAATTCCATCAATGACTTTATATTTTGATCATTTATGTTTATTTTGAAATGTTTTTAACCATGTAATCTATGTAACCGATCTATACTCAATATTAAAAACACATTTTATAAATCCATCTGTGCGAACTTATAAAAATTAAAATGTAAATTAAGATCTAAAATAAAAGTTAAAAATGTAGTTAAATGCTAAAGTAAACATACTAAAATGATAATGCTAAATTTTATATATATATATGCATAAATAAATGTTTGTGTTAATTACTGGCAGTGGCTTATTTTATTCTTTTTTAAAAATAATATTCTTAGATAAGAATTTATAAAATATAAATCTCTACCTTGCTGAGCTAGTGACAATGGGCTAATGGTCAGAATCAAAATATATAAAATAAAAAATAAAAAAAAATTTTTTTTAAACTTACGTATCTGCTTACTATATAAATTTTCTAGGTTCAAATGCCTAGTGGCGCCCTGTAGTGTAGATATGTTAAGACTCTTTTTCCGGACTGTTATATAGTATATCTCTATTGCTGAGTTAAATCAGCCACCTCGACAAATTATGGGTCACTCACACTCATAGCTAATCATGAAAGTTAGATGCATCTCTGAAGCTAAAATAATTCTTTAAACTATAGGACAATACAAGAAATCATATTAATATATAATGAAACACATCCAAGAAGTAATTTATCAAATATCAAAATTAGATAATTTCCGAGCTAGCCACTTGATTAATATAAGACAAATTTATCATAAATATGTCAACTAATAACTCCGCACATTTTGGCGAAGGCTAACATTTAAATAAGTTAAGAGGCTAGGTCAGAAATTATTGAGACATAAAATTAATTACATAGATAAATAATTTTAATAGAAATGGATACCCAAAGAAAAGGAAAGATCGCATAGTAATTAAAAATTACAGACTTAAAAAGTTTAGCAGATTTAAAATAAAATTTATACATTATGACTAAAAGATTACACATTAGAAAGATGAGTTCTAGTTTTAAATAAGAGCAGAAAAGTTCTTAAAGTTTTTGGGTGCCGGTTACCTTTGATTTAAAGCAGAATATGCACATTTTGAGTGATCCGCCTGTTTATGGATTTTGGTGCAGTAGTTTCTCCTTACGAGTTCATTTAGTAGTCATGATTACAAGTAGCAGTCAATTAAGCAGCAGCATATGGATTTTGGTGCAGTAGTTTAAGTTTATTTTAAAGCAAGTAGGGGATCCAGTGCATCTTCCATATTTCCCAGAGGAGAATAGCTCATGCCTATTACTCGGCCATAGCAAGATGATATGCAAAAATCATATTTTATAAAAACAAATGGCAGATCAGAGTTGAGACATTAGATATGAGATTTGCCTAGCCATCATTTTTACTTTTAACAAGAGTTTATTTACTTTGCTCCTTATCTTCCGTATCGATCTGTCATTACATATTGATTCACCTTTCAGGTCTGCTCAAAATACCTGCAGGTAAAATAATGCATTAAGAGCACATGTTTCATTTGTCATTTCAATCTGAACATTTTACTTTATTTTATTACATATTTCACCTATGACCTCATTATATTGCATATGTTTCTCTAAAACTAATTAAAAAGCTTTTAGGAATAGTTCTCAGTATTTTATTGTCTCTCTCCCCACCCATTATGACTTATAATATTACTTAGCAGGGGAATTTCTATTTTTAATACATTTAAACATTAAAAGGTTAACACAACTTTTAGATTTTATAAATTAAAATATTGTATACCTTAGACCTAAATAGTAATTAACGCAAAATATTAAATATTCTAACTTTAATAAATTAATTTCAGTGTGTTAATATCTCATATTGAAGTGTATGTGCATGAAGCATACCTAACAAGCTTTATATATATAACTGATAATATTATATGCACACCGTCCAATATTGAGGGTTTAAATTTAGGTGGTATGGGGGAGTGGGTAGAAAACGATAGAATAAATATGACTGAGGTGAAAGTAAGATTGAAACTTGAATCTTACAGTTTCATAAGAGTGAAAAAATAGATACTCACATCCTATGCCACATGTTTAAGAGAACCATAAAATGGGTTCCAGTAGTTATGATCAAAGTCAAAATATTACAAACAGTGATGGCTCAAATTGCTGATGAACAACATCATCATTACAGAAATAAACATAGATTAATTTACACATCATTAGCCAGCTGAAATGAACCTACAGTTCCATGACCAGCCATTAGCAAAAACAAATGATTACAACAGTGGACCTACTGAGAACATCACAGAAGAAGCCACAAAGTGAAGAAGACATCTTCCAATGCACCTGCATGACTAAATTCTCCAGGGCTAATTTTTACCTGGGGGGATGTCATATCTCACATTGCCTTCAAATAATGGACAAATCCAGATTTCTTTCTTATTATGCTTGGATTAAGCATTCTTGCCACTGCATATATAAAGAGATAATGCATGGTCAATGGCAAGAACAGATGAATAGGCAATGGTGTTAAATGAATCTGAATGTTTCTACTAAAGTTCTGAATCTGTAAATAAATAGTCAGCCTTTATAAAAGTAGGATCAGTGAACAATTGTTATACATGAATATCAGTAGTCTGTTTCTCCTTATGTGGTTAAAGAGAACTTCTCCTAACCTGAATAGTAGTGCTTATTCTTTAGACTATAGTTATTGAAGATAATGGTTGCACAGTGAGGTAAGCCCATGTTAGGATTGGAAGCTGCAAGAATCAGAGCCAACTTAAGGCAAGCTATCATTTCTAGCCAGAAGAATTGCCATACCTACTCACAAGGTGGCTTCCAAGTGCCACTAGAAGTGAGTAGGAAATCTAGAAAGAAACCTCAACAGCTCACCCTAGAACTGAGAACTATACCTTTCCAACAGTAGCAAGCGGAATATAGCTTTCTATAAATAACAATTGTAAATCGAGTGTATATTTTGTATCTATATATTATTAATAAAAGTATGTATACTCATTTATGTTTATATGTATAATTGGCTCTAAACATAGCATTGTTGTTTCCTATTAGTTAATGTAGAAAAATCACAAAATCGGAAAAGTCTTAGGGATCTTAAAGGCTTGAAAATTGCATTTATAAAAGTATTGAAGCTGCTAGTCGAATGATTGAGCTTACAATAATCAAGAGGTGATAGAAATTAGTTATTATTTTTAATACTCAAAAGTCACTTGGATTTCAATATATATTATATTAAAGTTCATTGATAGGAAATTAGATATATTGATAGACAAAGAAAAATTGATAAATTCATCTATGGATATAAAATAAAAAAAATAAATCAAACAGACAGATATAGATAAATAAGGAGATAATTACATTAGATAAATGTAAGTCAGTCCAACAAAACTGACAGATAAACACATTAAAAAAAAACTTAGTAGTAAAAAATATTTTTTTCCATGTTTGACAATTATTTATTTAGAAAACATCAATCAATAAATAAAATATAAAACAGCTTTATAAAACTCATTGTAAGTCAAGAAAAGATCTCTTCAGACTCCTGCATACAGAAATAAAGAATATAACACTTACTTGACTAATCAAAATTATTATTATTATTATTATTATTATTATTATTATTATTATTATTATTATTATTATTATTATTATTATTATTATTATTATTATTATTATTATTATTATTATTATTATTATTATTATTATTATTATTATTATTATTATTATTATTATTATTATTATTATTATTATTATTATTATTATTATTATTATTACTACTACTACTACTACTACTACTACTACTACTACTACTACTACTACTACTACTACTACTACTATTATTATTATTATTATTATTAGTAGTAGTAGTAGTACTATTATTACTATTACTACTACTACTACTATTACTATTATTATTATTATTATTATTATTATTTAAATCTTGTATCTAGGAATGGATAAAAAACATTCATCAATCAATAATTTATATGGCTAATCGGAAAAAATATGTTTGAAAAGCTTTTTAATTTAAAAAAATGCCCAAAATCATAGCCTTGGCACGTGGAGACACTCACCACTACATAAACCAGTAAAAAATATGCTTTGCAATTCATACCAACTGATGAGTGCTGGTTCAGCAGGAAATGCATCTTGGGGATCATTTGCCTTTTATTATTTTTTTATTTAAGTGAATTTAAAAAGAATGGGGAAGTATGGAGGTATTTATTATATTTATAAGATATTACACATGAGAAAGAGAAAGGTTAATAACTCTGTATGTGTAAAATAAAAATAAAAAATCAGATATATTAATCTTTAACTGAGGTTTAAAGTTTATATCTGTACTAGAGATAATGTCTAGTTTCGAAAATGATTAGTAATAATCATTATTGTATTTATCTGAAATGGATGCCATCAAAGTTGTGAGTGGAGGAAGTTTGGCAATGGTAAGTGAAAATGTAACAATGTGTGTTTGTATTAGAACACAACCAGAGTTAACACTAACAGTCCAAAGATTTGAGAGATTTGAAATAAAGTTATTGCTGGATATATTTTAGAAGACAATAGATAGGAGTCAGTTTAAGACTTTAATTATTCAAAATATTGCAAAAGATTTAAAAAAAGAGAATATATTAGGTGAATAGAAAGATGTTATCAAGAAAAACTATGGAAAATTAGATTAAACTTGGAAAAATCAGGGGATTGATAGTGGATGAAAATATTAAGTTTGATACACAGAATATGTCTGCAATGAATCATACACTATTTTGAATTATATCAATCATTCAACGATAAAGATATCTTCAAGTTTAATCTATTATTACAGCAAACTTTATCAGTTCATCTATTCATCTCACATAAAGCTTTTACAGTTTTTTGGGGAATTCAGTTTAGAACTTCAATTATCCATCTACTGACATCTCTTTTAAAAATATATAATCTACATAGTGCCAGAGTCTCAAGTTGATAGGACATATTAATTAAAAACTTTTCTTTTGATACTACAAAGATATATATATATTTTTTTTTTTTTTTATATATATATATATATATATATATATATATATATTATATATATATATATATATATATATATATATATATATTATTATTAATTTTTATGAAAAGCACTCCATTCAGTTTTATGATTAATTTCATCTATCCATCTATATTAATAATCTAACTGAGATAATTATAGTTGTTAATTTTTTTTAATTCATTGCTTTCCATCTTGCTTTTTTTTACTCCTTTTTTGAAAAGCCATTACTATTACTTTAGTTTTTTCTTTTAGTTTTACATTTTGGCTATTATCTGATAGCTTTTAAATCATTTCCTAAAGCTCTGGTGTAATTGCAAAATCTAAACGATTTTGCTAATCTTTATTTATTCTCTTAGTTTCAATTTATAGAATAAGTCTTTTAAAAGTGCTATAAAACATTTTGGTAAGATATAATTATCTTGTTGTATACTCTCAATAATGTTATTTGTTAAATATCATCATCTAATCTTATGTTGTTGCATTTTGGCAAACATTTTCCAGAATTTGATAATGTCTTGAGATATATTACAACTTCTGAACCAGTAATCAATGTAGATATGTTTTAATGATCAAATGCTTTTTTTTTGGAAATTACAAATCTTATGTAAAATGACAACTCATTCACATATGCCATTGCCATAAACTTAAATTGGATAAAGTTTGCAGTGCTTTCATTGCTTTTAAAATTTTTCATATAATTGTAATGGACTAAATATATATTGAAATGGATTAGTTTCATATCACATAACATAGTGACTGTGTAATCCTGATATATGTATATGATTTGAACTCAGACTTTCAAATCCCTCTAATTACATTAAGTTCAGTATAGATAATATACTTGTATTTAAATATTATATATATATAAAGCTAAATGGAAAAATAGAAATAAGCACAGACAAAATTAATTTATACATATATTTTAAATAAAATCAATGGCTTAAAGATTAATTAATATAATGATAACTATTTTATTTTTTGCCAATATTCTCATGGTACTGATAACCAGCATTGATATAATGATTTTAGTATTTTTTGATATATCCTGTTTTATAGTTATTTTAGCCCTTAGATATGTGTATGCAGCAAGAAAATATTAATTTATTTTTTTTATATTATATTCCAAGTTTGGCATTCACTTGATAATAATTTGCCTACGGTTTTACATAGCCATTTGTAAATCCAGTCATAAAAGATAACTGTGGATTATTTTCTATAATTGCTATAATGATAGTATAATTAATAGTTACTCGTGATTGTGATTTGTTCATCTTCTCTGCCTTCATTCAGCTAAAAAAAAAGAACTGTAACTGATAATTTTTACATTATGTGTGTGTGTATATATAATAACTAATAGAATGCTGACAGGTCTCTAATTTTCAACATTTTCTATTTCATTTTTTTTTTCAACTATCAATATCTTTATTCATTATTCCAGTCGTTTAGACCCACAGATGACAATAACTGTAGCGTCAATTGAAATTTTATCTTAATTTTACAAGATGAGAAGGAATTGTGAATTTAAATTATAAACAATACACACTTATTTTACTTCAACTTACTATTTCAAAATTCAAATATCAAATTTAATTATTTAAAATATTCACTGTTTAATTTCTAACATTCACCTTTGTTTATATAAGGAAATGTGGCATTTACCACTGCATGTCTTAACTAACTTTATTATAATATAGAAAAGTAGAATTTCTGGTACTTAAGCAGTGGTCCAATTTGATACTTGGTACTTTTGGTATTTCTTATTTGAAAAAAGAAATTTGCAAGCATATGTGAAACGTACAGAATGTTTTCTTAATAAACAATAACTATTTTCATTATTAAATTCTACAATATTTCAACATTTAGATATAATCACAAAATTATGTCAGTTTTTAAACTTATAATTTTAATTCTAAATTCAACCAATACTTCACAGATAAATACATCTGATATACAGTTAAATTACTAACATTACAAAAACAAAGCAGGAAAAATAAACTTATTGACAATATGACAAAAAGTAAAACTTTTGAACCTGTGCTCTGAAAATATTGAAAGTTATTACATGACCTGTTGCTTTGACAATTAGCAGTGGGAAGTTTAAAATATCTAACTTAGACATTTGTTATTTAAATTTTTTCAAATATTTTTCTTTTTTTTCCAACTAATTTTTTTTAAATGTCTATGATTTCATCATTTCCTAAAGCTTTTCATTCTTCATAGATTTAATTGCATTCGTCTCACAAGCGCCAGTGCTCGTCTTTTTTAGATCATTTGTGATTTTTTAGAATATGGTATCTTGCCATTAATAGTTTCTTCACCCCAGCGTTTTAAAGCACTTGTATATACTATCATCTTTTCTAACAAGATGCCCAACTTAATTCCATTTTAGCCTTTAAATTTTTTTCATAATGTCTATTGTTTTCTCATTGTTGTTTTTGATCTTTTCTTGTTAAAATCCAAACATATATATAGATCTCTAGACTTCTCTGTGCGATTTTAAATTTCTGTATTTTTCTATATTGATATGTATATAAAGAGTGTCATGACATATCGATTATAGCGTCCTTTTGTCATATTTTTGAATTGCAATTCGAGCAAAACTTCCTTTTTTTTTTAAGGTGATGATTTCAAGTAAGGATAGTTTTTTTTTTTTAATAGCTGGCATATAGCCATTTTAGCTAGCCTTCTAACTATTGAACAGTACATGAATATCCTGCTATTTTCAATCAGATAATGGAATAAGAAGAAACTTATATAATTTCTCACCTCCAACGAATTGTTTTTTGTTTTTTTTCATGTGTCATAGCATCGGCCGGGAGGCGAACCCACAACCGTCTGCAACCAACTACTTGCTTGCAAGGCAGCTGCGATGACCTCTCAGCTAACAACGCTTGACAACGAATTGTTAAATCTATATATATACACAGCCACAAGTCATTAGTAATTTTTGCAGGCGATTTCCGGAGAAGCAATATTGTATCACATCGCAATTCTTTAAATCTTTCTAATAATATCTTAGAAGTACTGAAACGAAAATGTTAAGACTAAGAATATTTAATTGCTTTTAAAAATAGAGGTTCGTAAATAATGAAATTTGAATTTCTGCCAATATTCAAGTTATTTATATAGCCTGCGCATGTATTATTTAAACTCATATCCGTTTTATATAAATTTAATGTTGGTTTACTATTATTTATTTAGCGAATAGATGTTTTTTTTTTTTTTTAGACAGATTAACTGTTAGCAAAATATCATAAAAGAATTTGTACAGATTGCAGCCAGAGGATAGGTTTACTACTGGATTTAAGTCTTTCACTCCTACTGTTGCAGCCGTAAATTTGATAGTTAGTAAATTAGTTAGGTGATTTATGTTTGAAAATTTGTGACGATGACATTTTACTTGTAGTTGTATTTGGACCATTTCCATTATCTGGTTTAATTGATAAATGCTTTTAAAAAAATTTAACCTTCATTTATATTTTAATACTTCCAACTGTTAATAACATACAGATTCTTATGTCTCATTCAGATGTTATTGACATAATCAATGACTGCATTAGATCAAATTGAGTCCCTTTAGAGTTGCAATTACTGAATTTAAGGTGGCGTTCTAATCAACTAGGTTCTTCATCAAAGACAGTAATCAGTAAAAAGTTTTATAAGGGTTATTTTCATTTTTCAATTTTGTCCTTTTTAAGGGCAAGATTAATAAATAGTTTTTAAACATTATGGGTTACTAATACTAGGTTGAGCCATGGGATTATTTGCCCTTATCATGCAAACAGTATCTTCAAATTAATTTCTTTTACTTTTTCCTCTCTGTCCAATATTCTATTGATATTCAAATTGAACATATATTCTTAGGTACATACATGATCTGCTATTTTAGACATATTTGTTTGTTTTTTAATCATTTTTCGATGGATAATTAAATTTACCAATATAAGTTCTTCCACATTCATATGATATTTTATTGGTCATTTTAGTTTTCAGTATTTCAACTTTAGGATTTGTAAAGGTTAGGATTTCTCACAGAGTACTATGATTTTGGAAAGCTGTTCTAATATTGCATTGATTACAATTATTTTTTTAATTTGTCTACCATCATTGGTATGCATGATATACTATAATATTTGTCACTGATTGATGTTTTTTGTCATTAGTTTAAGATTTTATTAATAATTGTTGATAATCATTTTTATGCGAGTTTGTTCTATATTGGACTTTTCTTTTTTCAAATCACTATCTTTTGAATAAATTTCTTATTCTCTGTTCCATAATAATAATAGGATTCCATTTTTTGTACTCCTGTTATAATTGTGTATATATACTAATTTTTTTTTCATTGTGAACTTTCTGTAAATCATAGCTTTGATTTTATCATGAGAGAATCTTGTCACAAAAAATCTAAAAATGTCAATTTCTGCTCTTGTTCTAATTCTATTGTGAATTTAAAAGGAGATATTTTATTAATATAGGTCCAGAATGTTTATAATATTATTTCACCATATGGTTATTATAACAAGTGAATTATGATCATAGCAAAGCCAAACCTTTACTGGAAATAAAAGTATTATTTATGGCTGAGGGTTCAAATTTTTTTTAAAAGTATATCTAATCAGGGATTATAATGGCTAACTCAACTAACTCAAGCAATTGTTTTGAATTCACCACTAGCATCTCTGATTAGCAACATTTACAAGAAAGACCTTGAAACCACAGTCAAAAATACTTTTCCATCTCCATCAAAAATCTAGTTTTTTTGTGTTGGTGATATGTTTATTGTATGGCAACATGGTGAAACCCTATTACCCATATTTTCAACATATATCATAACATATCTCTTTCATTAACTAATTAGAAGAAAAAAATATCACATTTCTAGCTATTTTTATAATAAGACCCACTCATAACAAATGCAAAAGTAATGCTTACAGAAAATCCACACACATAGGGAAGTAATTATTACATGTTTTAATAGTAATATAAACACACACACACACACAAAACAAAATTATACTATCACTAAAAAAAAATCTGCTATCAATATATCAAAACAGCTTTCTAAATCCATAAAAATACTGTAATAAATTCTAACATCTACAAAACCTAAACTTGAAATGCTGAAAACAAAAGCTGCATTTATAAAATACAATATGAATGTAGAAAAACACATATTAGTGAAGTAATTGTTTTATCAAAAATTGATTAATAGAATATAAAGTAATGATTAGAGAAAAAAAATAGATGTATCTAAATATGCACATACTAATAACATATTCAACTGGGAAATCAATAGAATGTTGTTAGAAAGAAAAAAAGTAAAAAACAGAACATGTAAATAAGCTGTTCACATGATATTGACAAATAATCTCATAAGACAAAATAGAAATGATAATCCATAATGTTTGGAAAACATCTGTTATTGAAAAAAAATGGAAAAATGAGGAAGATCTTAGATAAGTATAATTTCTATTGACTATTGCCTTTGACAGAATATATAAAATTCAGCACTCATGAATCTAAAGATCTATAACTTGATTCCCATGCTAGTGACATCACTAGTCAGATCAGTAATATCTGAAGAAGAGGGGGAAAGAGCCTTTAAAATATTATATTTTATTCTAATCTTATATTATTACTAAAAGTTAAGTGTATTTTGATTTTTCTCTAAAGGCATTAAGAAATTAAATTAGATGATGGAAATAGTTTAGTCTGATATATAACTATATAAGATGAATGTAATGATTCTGAGTTATCTGAATCCTACTGTCTTTATTGGATCTGAATAAAAATTGTTTGGAAATTTAAAAGAAATTCATTTTTACGCCATAATTCTTTAATTGTAGATTCATGGTTAAACATTCAGAAAGAATTTTGATTTGAGATAATTTTTAGATGAAAAAAACTAAAATTTGAGTTAGTTACAAATCCAATATAATACATAATTTTTTATATATTTTCTGTGAGCCCGTTTATTTTTTGAAATCTGGTGAAACAATATGTGAAAGAACAGAAAGTTACTATAAAGAGGTAAACTTGAATGTGGCAGTAATATTTATCATGGCAATATTTAATTGAGTAACCAAAAGTTTAGTATAGGAATTTATTTTCCAAGTAGAGGCATAGTATTTATCAATAGAATATTTTCATACCAACAAAATTTCCTGCAAAATACTTCATCAGAACCATAAGCAGTAGCATAAGCTTTTCAATGAAAATTTCTTTTAAAATATTTTATAAAAATGAATTGAGCTTCAATATTTTATTGCTAAAATCTGTATTTGGAGTACAAGATGTTTGTTGTTTAAATGAAAAGTTGATTATACTGTCATCATGGGATTAAAAATAAGATGCCAGATTTCAAGAAAGATAACTAAATCAAAGATATATAAACTTGTCATATCTTGATTGAGAATATTTTTTTATTTTTGAAAAGATATTTTTTGTGAAGTCTAAGTAATATCATTAAAACAGATTAATTTTCTTTACACAATGTATTCTGAAGTTTGTAAAACTAATTGTCTTCACATAAAAATTAGACTCCATCTTGGTGAACTTTTGGCTATATTGATAGTTTAAAGAATTATATTCAACAGAGATTGTACTACTTGAAGTCTATAACATCATTATTAAGAGAGAATAATTATACTGACTGCTAATCTTACAATTAGAAAAAAAATCCATTTTTAATACTTTACAAAAGCAAACATATCATATTGACAGAAA
This sequence comes from Epiperipatus broadwayi, assembly GCA_028023455.1. Lineage (NCBI taxonomy): Eukaryota > Metazoa > Onychophora > Udeonychophora > Euonychophora > Peripatidae > Epiperipatus > Epiperipatus broadwayi. Next base: position 1,765,666 of record JAQFVV010006263.1, on the reverse strand, counting down.
CTTTTAATGTTTTAGTTTTGTACATGCATGCATGTTCATATATATATATATAAATTGAATAAATGAGCCAAAACATTCATACTATCACTATATTTTAGATATCATATAGCACATAAATAAAATTTAGATTCGCCTATATAATTAAAAAGTAGGTCAAAGATAAAAGTGGCCACCTTTGGCTACTCTTATTCTTGTGTTAAGATTTGGAGAGGTCCCTAATGTTGCATCTAGGCACATAGTCTTAAGGTTATATCGTTAACATATATTACTTAGGTAATGAGTATGTGGGTAATATTTATTTAGATTTAAATAAAATGTTAAAGGAATTAATCATCATTAAAATTTTAAGGAAATTAATATTTAGAACAATTCACTTTGTAATGTTTTGTTTAAAAATATTTGTTGTTTGTAAAATTTTGAGAACTTTTTACAAAAAATTAATGAAATATATTGCAATATTTAATTGTTAAATAATTATTGATAATTTATTATATTATGTCTAGGAAAATTCATACAGTCTGAAAAAAAAAATTTTTTTTAAATATTTTACTTGACAAATAATTTTGAGGTCAAATTAATACCATTACTTAACACCCTTAATTGTCAATCATTAATTTTTTCATATCACATGACTTATCATATAAAAGCAACTGACCACGTGTTTTAATTTACTTCTTCATTTTCCTTAATGTGGTAATTCAATGGCTGTTTAATTTGTTAGCTCTAAACCATAAATAGCTAAATTAATATCTGCTCTGTCTTTCTGCTTTGGGCCCACTGTCTCAATATAGTATCTCCTAAATGTTTGTATCATAATGAAATTCTTTAAAACAACTTATTATTAATAGAAGGAAATGATAAGCTGTCACATAGCTTCATAATCTCAGGAATTCTTACAGAGATGTAAGAAATTATATTGCTAGAACTATAATTAACTTTCAATTTATTGCTTATTCATATTTAAAAACTAATTGAAATTAAGTCTACTAATATTTTCAATACCAGAACTTTACTTAACTGGTTAATTAAATTATTATATTATATTTTTAGCTAATGATAAACTCTATATTTGTTTTATTATTATTATGCAAGAGTTTTTTATTCTGCTTAATTTCATTTCTATAACAAGAATAGAACTTTTGCTAACTAGAGGAATATTTTTAAAACAATAAAAATAGCTGTAAATAATAATTCTACAAGTTTTAAAATGCATCTACTTTATTGTGAAAGTGAATTATTTTTATAATACTATGTTTTTATAATTAAAATGACATTATATGGAAAAAATATTGTCATGCTAGGTTTAGAATAAACTAAATGTTTATTTTAACATCTCTATAATTGCAAAATGGAAATATTGACTTTTCAGGAACTGTTTCATTTTTAATATATCATGAAAGTGTTAACTTTCTGTTTGTGCGTTTTATCGTCAGATAAAATATATTTGCTGAAGTATATTATTGTATATTATTGAAATATTGTTACTTGCTATGGAAATAAAATGAATTATGCTTCATTTCTTTTAAATATTTTTATTCGTTTTTTACAGATAAATTAATGCTGTACTTGCTACAACCTATATACTTGAAATAATGCAGTTCTCTTTAAACTTCATATTGCTTTGAAGGAATTAATGTCATGCTCTATAAAATTTGTCATTGCTTAAACTTCATATTGCTCCAAAGGAAATATTATATAAACTTCATATTGCCTTAAATAATACTGTGCTATTTGCATCTTGAATGACTTAATTTGTGTCAACATTTAACTCTAAATGCCTTAGGATTTTGATTGATTATTTCATTTAAATGGGATATTTAAATATTCTGAATATTTAAATAAATGTTTTAAATTTTAATGGAATCATTATTCAAACTATAATATGATGGAGAATCGCATTGGAAACAATGATTTTAGAACTAAAAAACGTTTAAAGTGTTAAAAGGGTAAAGTATAATATTTTAGATATGTTTATTTATATATTTTATTATGCTTATGATATTGTTTGCTTATAATTTATGAATAATTTATGCTATATGATTATTGGAGTTCTCAAAATATTTTTGCATTGTAATATAATCAAAGGAAATATATTCATTTACAGAATTATTTAGAGGGGAAATAAATGAATGAATTATTGGAATTGATGTATGTTTTTTTATTAAAATTTTCAAGCTATAATTTATATGCCTAATAATTATTTTATTATAATATCATATATTTTATCAGTTTTTCACATTACATGTTTAGTATTATTATATAAGAAAGTCTATGTTTCAAAGCTATTTTCATATATTGTTTTAGTTATGCTTTTTTTTTCAGTGATGAAAGTTTATTCATCAAAAAAAGGTACAAATACAGCTAAATAAGAGGTTTACAAAGAATGGTAAAAATGAAATTCAGGAGCAACATGGTGAAAGGGAAAGGATACACATGAAAAGGGAAAGGGATGTGGAAAGGGAGTGTATTAACCATTAAAGACAAATGAATGTTACATTTAGGAATTATTTGTAAAGTCTAGAAATCAAATGTGAATAGTCTTTTAGGAGTATAATAGTGGGAAATCCAATTTGTGGTAGATAAGTTGAGAAACAGGAAAACACTTGGAAATAACATAAAATACGGCCTAAATCAATCTACTGTTCAGTTCTTCCAAATGGCCTTGAATATCTTCACAAGAGAGCAATCTCGAATACTTTAGAAAAATTATGGAAAAACTATGGAGAACAAAAAAAAAAAATTCAAGACTCAAAATGTCTCTGCTGAAAACCATTCTAACCCATCATGAAAATCACATGAACAGCAAAAGGTCAGACCTATCAATAACAACATTGGAAGTAATCAAATTAAATAAGGTGGATCATTTGCAATTAGAATACTGATGCCAAGCTGCAACTTATTTTGCAATAATACATGAATAAAATCACTCATAACGATAATGTTAAAGAATCACCATAAATAACTTTTTTTTTTTATCTTGTGAATGAGAAAAACTAATGTTGGTAACAATCACTGCAGCACCCTCATCCCAGCCTCCTTCCTCAAAAGAACTAGGATTTAGGCCCCTGGGGGTCCTCCCAACAATCAAACTCTCTCATCCATTCAACAAAATTAAGTGAAATGAAAATTTTCATTAAAAGGTAAAATCTCTGTGGAAATCATTTGTAATTTTAGTGGCTGCCATATATTTACATAGCATTTTTATAAAAGTTGAAATTATTCTCACCTGTGATTACATTGTTGATATATCTTGTATATGAAAAGATAGCTAAAAAAAACTCCTCTTTTTAATAGAAATAGTTTTAGAGAAATTTAATTCCCTGAACTAGAGAAAAAGTAACGAAACAGGGAGCCAGAAACAGTGTTAACTGGAGTCCTTAGCTCCCTCTAGTGGTCTGCCCCTTATGCTTTTGAAGTGTAATGTGTTCAAGATGACATGTAGCTAAAGATGCTATGTTTTGGCAAATTTTAATGATGGATTAATTCTTATTAAGTTGATTAAGATTAAAAATATTATTCTAATTCTTTATTTATGCTTGTGGACAAGTGTAAACTTTGAGATTATTCAATCATTTTGCCTATTGTATTCCTTGATATTTCGGAAGAAAACATTAAAGTCAAGTGTAATACCAACCACATCTTTATTTTGCTTTTAATATTATCAGAATTGTTTGAGGATTTTGATATACATATTATGCATATCTGATGCATGAAAACCATGATAAAATATTCTATGTTTAAACTTATATGATTATTTTGCATTGGCTTATAAAATTATGCATCTTCTCCAATTTGAGATTATAATATTGTTAACAATATTAGTCAATACATATAAAGTCAGATTAATAAAATACAAGTGAAAGCTTTCTGTATTCATAGCTAAAATATGTTTTATTTATATATTTAAATGTATTATTCAAGCATTGTTGTGATAATCATTGTGATAATGATTATTGTAATCATATTAAAATTATAATCAAATATAATTGATATGTTTTCTAGTATTAATAAAATCTTTGAATACTAGATTTGGACTTTGTATTTGTATCATCATCTGCATTATCAGAAAATCTAAATCACACAAATGTTTTATTGTTTAAAATATAAGAATACAATAATACTTAAGAGTCATTTCATTATGTTGTTTAATGCTAAAATAACATCCATGGTTAAGATTGTTTAATTTTATTATTTTAATTCGGATTATAAGTAGTCCTTCATGACGATATATGAGTATGAACAAAACCCTTTTACTATTTATAGCATCATGAGTATTATCCTAAATTGTTGAAAAGAAGAATCATGTTGAATATAAGAGTCTCATTATTAATTAAAATTATTTATTGTATTAAAATATTATCAAAAGACTGGATAATTCACTTATATGATAAGAACTTGAGATAAAGATACTAGATTTATTTGAGAATCTTTAGTAATAATCTGAGATTTGTGTTAGCTTGCCTGGTCGGATTTATTTAGAATTAGCGATCATAAGGTTACAATATATATATATTTGATAGATTTGTACAAAAAAATTAAAGAGAAAAACATTCTATAAATGTCTACATGACATGGTCTTCCATTTAAATAAGACACTTCTAATTTCTGAATTATAAATAATGATATTAAGACGCTATATTAGTTGATTAGAAAGTTTTCCTAAATTGAAGACTATAATATTTAATCCTTGAGTTTTTATATATATTTCAACTGTTATGTATATTCGTTTTGTGTGTGTATATATATATGCACTGCATTTAAAAATAATTTAAATACAGCTCATACAATAATTTTTAAATCTTTATTAAACTAGTTTTGAGCTAAATTAATATGGCTCTTCTCAAAACAACTTTAAAACTATATTAATATACAACGTTTTTTATTGATCATTTTGCATGTATATATTATTAGTGTTATATGCAAAGATAGAACTTATAATAAAAATCCAAAAAATATCCAAAAATAATTATAAAAATATAAATATATATATTATGCCTTTTATAACTAGATACAAGTTTTTTAAAAAGATGTAATAGTATAAGCTGATGTAGAGAAGAGATACATTGAATTCCAGTGATAGTAATAGAATATGTCAGTACACTCTCTTTTATATATTTTCTCTTGGTTAAAAGAATATATATATATATATAATAACAATATCTTATAATTGTATTAAGTAAAAAATAAAATGAACTGAAATTTTCTTATTGTAAAGAAACAAATCTATCAGAGTTGCTAAAATTAAAAGTAAACAAAAAAGTTATCAAGTTAATATTAAATGTGGTTTGTTTTAAAATGAATTCAAATTTGTAAAAAAAAAAAAAAAAAAAAGCAATATATTTTTTTGTTTTTAATTATTTTTAAAAAAATTGTTGTTAATAAAGTAACATATAATTAAAGATTGATTAATTAAAATAGATATGGGAATTTTGGAGGTAGACAGTGTAAGGTGTTGGAAACATGTTTTGAAACATGATGACAATTATCTATAAATTGACTGAGATAATCGATTTAAATTAGAAAATATTTTTCTACCAGAGTGAATCAGGAATTTAAAGTGGATTGTTATTCCATAAAAGAGAAGCTTCACTGCAGAACAACATATGGTTGACCACATTCTTCCATAGGGAAATCCACCTTAGCAAGCTATATGTGCAGGTGAGAAAATAATACTTTTAGTATTATTAAAAATTTTTTTATGAAATTGTCAAACATGATAATGGTTTATACTTCATCAGCATAAATAGTTAGTCCTCCAGATGTTCATCTCTAATCTGAAAAAAGGATGCCCATCATTTAAAAAATATGCTATTTTTGCCCAAAAATTAGAATGACAGTTGCTAATTCTACCCAAAATTCCATCTGATCATCATGTTAACATATGAATAGATCATGGTAAAGAAGAAACCTATCAATGCTGACCATACTTATCTGAAGTTTTCAGACTAACAATAAAATAAACAGACTTAACTATTTGTGATAGGCAGAAGAAATAAGAAAAAAGCTGACAATTGTACCTAGGGAATAAGTGTACTTAGATATCAGCATGAAATAATAAGTGAGATTGAAAAAAGTGGATCAACTGATCAATGAACTACATAAAAACCTATAATTTGATTACCACAACTAATATGCTTATTTTAATACAGAAACTTTGTAAGAAAAACTGTTTGATATATATGTTATATACAGAGCTCACAAATAAGCTCTTAACAAGCTTTGCAGAATATTGTAACAGTTTGAAATAGTTGTCCCATAAATTGGGCAACAATTGTAACTGTATAGAAACTAGGGGAATCTTAAGTTACAGTGTTCCACAATTGGGTTGCCATTTGTAACAGTACACCACATTAAGGCTTGATTATGAGGAGATGGGAAACTATGATCATCCCCAAATAAAAAAATATAAAATTAATTATAAAAGGAATGAGCATAAGATATCAGCACAAAACTAACTATAAGTTCATCAATGATAAACAATAAAAATAAGTCAACAGTCAATAATGTGTCTGGATTTGAAAGTGGCCCATTATAGGTCAGGCTAATTGTTTAGTCGCTGCCAAACCTAGGGTAGGGATACAAACAATAATTATCTGGGTGCGCATACTTAGGTGCTACTCCATCAAAATACAACAATAATTCAAATTATTCTGTGATACTAACATTATTCTGACCATCATCAATGTTCTGTGACTTAGTATGATTAATAAACTGCCCAATTACAAACTAATTTCTAAAGAAATAATAAATAAAATGAAATATAGTGCATGGACTTTAAAGGATATCCCTTTGAGCCAATCCAGGATTAGAGAAGTAATGAAATCATTATTGAACTAGATGCCCATATCCCTAAACATAAATCCCTACTCATATAACTGTTATGCACAAATCTAGCACAGGAAGCAAGAATTCTATAAACTATTACCATGGAAAGAGATAAATAAATAAATAAAAGAACTTATTATAAATCTCTTTAAATAATTCCTACATTTACCCTATTATAAGTGAAAAGTTTTATTGGGATCATTTTAAAAAAATCCTAAAACATTAAGCTGTCATGCACTACAGTCACATATACTGCATTTTATAAAAAGGAATTGGATAGAATAAAGAAATTAAGACAAAATCTTTTTTAAATAATTATTTAATGCCTTATTGACTAACAATCAACAAAAAAAATGACATGATAGTATGAAATTTTAAACATTCATCAAAAATATATTTTCATAAAAATTACAGTCAATCAGTTGATTTCTATTCATAAATTAACTTTTAATTAAATAATTTTTTTTAAGTAACTAAGAGTTAGAAAAACATTTTCAAAATCAAAGATAACAATCTTTGATTTAGCTTAATTAACTTTTTGTTAAGTTTTTGGGAGGGAAAATAAATAAAAAGAGAAAAACATGTTAAAAAAATTAAATTTTTTAATTTTGAAAATTGACTGGATTTTTTTTAAAAAAATTTTTCACAAATTAAAACATTAACTTAATGAAAATATTTAAAATTATCAATTTTTACAAAAAAAAATATTACTTTTTTGTATTAAAAAAATCTTTTTATTATTAATAAAAATACAGTGTACACAGAAAAATATCTTAAACCATGGTTTTATTTTTTTCTGCAGAGTTTTTCCCAATTATAATTTCCAGTTGAGTTTTCTTCTTGAAGGTCTCTTCTACATTTGGACATGATTAATTTGTTTTTTTCTGGTTTGCAGTATTTCAGTTCTAGATTAACAACCACAAAATTTTATCCATTTCATTTTAATAAATTACTGAGGTCAAACTAACACAGACAGACTCATGCTCTTGGTTGAAGATAATGTTGCAGATTACTTTAAGAAGGTAACTTTTCTACATTTTAATTCCAGTAAAGGAAAGTTACGTGGAGGAAGATGATGTCTAACATTTAGCTGAATTTAGTATATAGTTCTCATTGTAGAAATGATTTTATGACTAAACTCATAGGATGTTAAAAACTTGATTAAAACTTGTTGTTTAATGCAATAACTTGGTTAAGATTGTTTTTCTTCTTTATTAGCTTGATTAAGACTTGACTTCTCTCTCTTCAACAGTTAGATTAGGAATATATATATTCATACCAGACACTTGAGTCTTTTGACTTATTCACTTTTATTTATTATTTTTAGGATAATCTTGGCTACAAGCTAATCACAATCTGTCTTACATGATAATTTTTATAACAACCAATTAGGTAAATTTTTACAAATACACTATTTCCCTACTTAATCATGGCATTGAAAAACTAGTCAAGAACTTAAATTGACATCATAAAATTCTTGACTTTATTTTCTAATTAATTTTTTTTTTTTTTTTCAAAATGAAAACAAGATAATTAATTGCACTGATTTGATTTTTGCAGTTAAGAAAGGTGAAAAGAAAAAAAAAAACTCTACTTAAAATAAAATATATCAAAGTATTAAAATCTTTTCTTTTTTCTTTTTAAAAATTCTCTTAAACATAAAATTTTATCTCTCTTTTGGTACATTTTTTTTAAAAAAAAAGAAAATTAAAAGCAAGTGGTAATTATATAAAATTATTGAAAAGAGAGAACAAAAGAAATTATTTATTTGATTTTATAATTCTCTCTCTCTTCTACCAACATTTACAATTTACAATAAATGTTAAAATATGCAATTATAATTTTAAAAAAAAAGATTAGACAATTATTTTAAAAAATTGTCTAGAATATTCCTACTATCATGTGGAAAGAAAACTAAAATATTTAACTATTTATTGTTTATTTTTAATATAGCAATGTAGCTAACTGGTTACAATATACATACATATATATATATTGAGATATATATTTTCTATCTCATTATCATCTAAATTATTTTAAAATATTTCATAATTGGCAAAGCACAAGCTTAATTTCAACTCTTACATTTTTTATATGTGTTTGTATTATATGTGTACACATTAATATAACTTTGCATTTATTATAGTTTTGTCAATGTTATTTTAATTTGTAATCAAAAAACTTTGTAACTAAAATTATTATAAAATTGTTTAATTAAAATTTGTATTATTGAAATAATAGTTAATCTATAAAACTTTTATTAATTCTTTTTGTTAATTAAAAACTCTTAAAAAATCAGTTTTCTTTTATTAAGTCTTGTTCCTACAGATTTATCTAATTAATTAAAGAAATTTTTGATAAAATAATTACAAAATTTTTAGTAAATCTAATGGTGAAATGATTACTGACTTGAAGTTTTTAAAAAATGTAAATTGGTAAGAATTCGCTTTGTTAATTAAAATTTTTTGATAAATGAGTGAACTAATTAATTAAAAATTCAGTGGTATAAAAAGATCAACTCAGAATATATTCTGCTTTGATTATGCATTCATTCTGCATTCTGTTTTTATTTTTTCAGCAAGTCTTCATTTGCTCCTGCTTAGCATGTTGTATCTATAATAGTTGTAGTAAAAACTATGAGCAGCTAAAGTACTGGAAAATAAACTTGACTCTCTAATATATTGCCTATAGTCATCAAAGGTCCAACTTTATTTGCTGAGAAACCAACAAGGTACTAGCCACAGTCAAACATGCTGTTCAATTAAAGACACTTCTCAGTATAAAGAAGCAATTCCAGGATACACTCTCTCTACTAGATTAACTAAACTAGTAAATGATGACATGGAAACTATTACCTCCATTTACATGCATACTTACATTTATAAAATTCAGCTTTCCTGGAAATAATATCCCTTTACTATCTTTCTCTGAGACTTAAGGTAAACTTTTATTCGTGAACTATTTTTTATAACACATTATCAACAAGCCAATGATAAGTTAAATTATGTAATTTTTTATTTTTCATTTTTATTTGTTTTATAATCCTGTTTTTTTTTTTTTTAATAATGGTTATATGTTTTAATCTTTTGTGTATAATATTGCATGGTAATTAATCTAGTTTTTTTTTAAGTTTGATTTTTTTTTTCCTCTTTGTAAAAAATTGTTTGAAAGAAAATTAAGATTTAATCTTTTTTTCTTCATAAAGTTTTAAAAAAAGAAAGAAAATCACTTCCACAATTGTTAATTACAATCTATGTTACTTTTAGAGAAAAGTTTTTTTAGACAAAAAAGTTTGAAAAAAAGAAATTTTTTTTATATATTGTATAATTTGTATTTAATAATTAATATTTAATAATTAATAATGCTACTGATGAGTTTTTAAAAAATCATTACTGTATATATGTACCAGACTTGATGCACACATAACTTTATAAACTGTTTGATAAGCCGTTTAAATTGGTTTAGCAGTTTTACTTGTTTACTGTTTGTGTCATGTATATCTGAAATTAAAGGAGTTATGTATAAAGTGATCCTAGATATTTATCTACCATATGAATTTCTTATTATATATTTTGGCCCTGTGATTTATTATTATGACTCCGCTTGAGATATTTGTGATTGTTTATATTTTGCATTGTGTAAAGATACTTTTCTTCCCATGATTACACATAATTTATTGCTTTCTAACACAGGTGCTTAATAGGCTTATTTATTATCATTCCCCATTTTTCTGTAGTTGAATCCAATCCATGACATATAGACTTATTTTTTGTAATAACCTGCCTGTGTGAGCATTATAGTGATTAAGGTTGCTTGAGTATTGATTGCTTGTTAATGACAAAGTGAAAATTTTATGAACACACATCTGGATAATTTGTGAGTCAATATTAAACTTCAGAGATTATTTAATAGTGCTAAAAGTAAAATTTTGGTAGAAGTGTATTTAAACTACCAGCTATTAAATACATTATATGCTTACTTGAAAAGAGCTATTCAAATTCGGTTCTATTTGAATTAACTCTGGGGAATTTAAATCTACAATTGAATTGTATACTATGCTTTGTAAAATTGTTAACAAACATTGTTTTGTTAATTGTTAGATTTGTCCAGCATTTTTGTTTACTGTCGTTTGCTCTGCCAATTTCTATTTGCCAAGAATCTCTGATCATAATCCAGGAGTGATTTTAATATATATAAGTGATGGTACAGCTGTAATAGGCACTTATACTTGGTATTCTTACCAGTAAACTGTAAATGTTTAAGCTAAAAGTCTAGTAGGGGTCTCTGATGGTAGATATTAGGTGCCTGCTGTCTATTAGAATATATATGTCCTATGTGATAAAATCCCAATGCATAAAATTAGAAAATTACATTTATTTATTTAAATGTGGATATTTACATTTAATGCTACTTTTTTTTTTACTTTAAACAAATTAATTATTTGTATGTGTATCTATATTAAGTGTAATATAGTATATATTTTTACAGCATTTTATTTTATTATCCCCCCCCCCCCAATGTGTTTACAATTAAAACTTCAACCAGACATGGGGTAAGGAAATGAAGAAAAGAATATTTTTAGTTTACTGTAATGATAGTAGAATATAATGGAAGTTTTTAATTAAAAGCTATTATATGGTATTAAATGCCTTAATGATCTTTATTTTTATTTCTATATGTTGGCACAGTTCATTGTGTGAGGGGAAGAATGTTGATGCATTTATATTATTATTACTGCTTAGAGTAAAATATTGTTTTTTGTTTTTTTTTTTAAGTGTCATAGCATCGGCCGGGACGCAAACCCGCAACCCGGGCAACTGCCTGCTAGTGCAAGGCAGTCGCGCTGACCTCTCGACCACCAATGCAAGAGTATTGTTGATGTGAATTTTTAGTCTTTATTTTAATGCTCATTCTTGCATTGTCTCAATTCAATAAGGTATTATAAATTAAGGAATTAAATTCTACAATATCATTGTTGAGTTTCTTGTGTCCTAAGCCATTGCTCAGTTCTGATGAAACTGCCACCAATGAATGAAGGTTTGTTTTGGTCATTCCTCACAGAAGAAATTAGATGCCAACCATAATGGATTTTGTTTAATTTGTGCTAACTGAAAAAAAAAAGAAAAATGCTCAGAGATCTCATGACCTATGATAGACGCATATATATATAATTATTTATAAAAAATAAATAAATGATGATGATAAGAAGGAAATATTGTTGTTTGAGTAACATTATTAGTAATAGGCTTAAAAATTGATAAACACCTTCAATATTCTCTCATCAACATTCTTTTGATGGGGTTCAGGGTTAACTCCCATTATAATATATAATAATACTTAAATAATAACAGAATATATTATATAATAATGTGTTTAAACAGGTATGATTCATTTATAAAACAAATGATAAATTTGAAAGATATCTTTATAAGATATATAAAAAGTTATATAAAAAATTATATCTACTTATTATTTAGGAACCATGCAAATGAAAAATGTGGGCAAATGAAATATATCAATGAAAATAGTGTTTAATTGGATTATATAGAGAAGACAACTAACACTATAGATTACAAAAGATTTTATAATACATAAACTATTGGAGAAATATTTCTGTGTATTTGTATAAGAAATAGGATTGGACTATTTTTTTTAAAAAATTCAAATTTGATTTAAACTTTCCAAATACCTTCCACTGTCAATAATAGCATGCAAATTAGCATATAACACAATATTTTGTGTGATATTATTTTCCTCTGATCTACAGATATTGCTGGCCTGAAAGGGGGCAGTACAAGCATGGAAATTAAACCTGGAGTTTTAGATTCATGAATACCAACTGAGCTATTCTACTAAAAACGACTGTCAATAAAAATTTCATATAATTTATCTATGAGGTTCCTCCTGATTTTTTCACTTTTTCCTAAAAGTAAGGTTATATTGTAGCTTCCAGACATTATCATTATGTATTATCACACTAGGTTGATCTATGAGATTATTCACCATTGTCAAGTGAGCAGCTTCTTTGAATTTTCTTCTTTGTACTTTTTCCTCTCTATCCAATATTTTTGTATTTCTCCAATAAACGTATGATCATTGGAACATGCATGGTCTGCTACTTTATATATATATCCTCTTCTCCAATCATAAATTTATGATCTTTTAATCACTTTTCAATTGGAAAACTATTCTTACCAATATACATTCTTCCAAACTGATAATTAGAAAAGTGAAAACAGCCATATTTAAAGAAGCATCATGCTTGAACCCATGAACAAATGTTCACTTAAGAAAAATTACAAAAATATTGGATAGAAAATAAAAGTACAAAGAAAATTTTTTTAAAAAAAATGCTCACATGACAATGATAACAAACATCAACCTAGTGTGATAATATATAATGTCGAGAACTACTAATTAACCTTACTCTTAGGAAAAAGTACAGAAATCAGGGGCCATCATAAATAAGATATGAAATTTTTTATTGACTGTTGCCATTGGCAGAATGATTCAGCTGGTTAGAAGATAATCTTAAATTCAATAATTATAAATCTAGAGTTCAGGTTCAATTCCTGTGCTGGAATTATTACTGGTCAGGCCAAAGAAGAGAGGAAAATAATATCATTCGAAACATTGTGTATATACTAATCAGCAGGTGAATGTATTTGAAAACTTTAAATAAAATTTGAATTTTTTTAAAAACTTTTAATATTAAATATTAAACACTAGAAATAGTCCAACATATAATTACTATTAAAATGCTATCATCACAAACTTCCAGACAAATGTAGAGAATGAATTACAATTTCATTATTATGAGAAATATCAAAAAAGCATATAAAAAAGTAGAGTTGTAGAAAGTGAATATCAATATAAAAAAAAATATTTAAAATTATTTAAAAATTATGCAAAATATGAAAAAATGTATGATAACACTAAAAAAATGAAAAAGATCTAAAGAAAGAAGAAAAAGTAAATGTGGATTTGGATTGCAGATATGTTCGTAAGAAATGGGAAGGAGATTGCTGAATATTTATTTTTAGAATATTGGATGCTGAAAGAGGATCAGGATAAATTGTATAGATAGTGAGAAAAACTTAGATGTTTAAAAGTAAAAGGAATGAAATAGATAAGAATTCTTTATGATTTTTTTAAAAGGAAACTGTGAATATGAATATATAAAAATGAAATTAATGAAACAGGTTTTATTATTATGAGATAAAAAAAAAAGAGATGAATCAAAAAATATTTTGTTAATAAGGAGTGAGAAGAAGGAAAAAGTATTGTGATGTATAACAGTTTCAGAGAAAGGAAATTTGTAATATTTGCTCATATACTTTAGATTTTATTTCATTACATTACTAAACATCACATGAACACTATTTCTTATGCTTAATCATAACTGTTATTAAAACTCTCTATACATATTGCCACTCAGTGCAAGCCAGAGTAATCAATGGATACCAGAAGGCTCCTCACTGATGAAGGCCAAAAGCCAGAAACAAGTCTGGGTATATTGGATGAGTAGGCACTAGATGGGAATTTTATGCACAAGCCTTCTGGCATCCATTGATTACTCAGGCTTGCACTGAGTGGCAATACGTGTAGAGAGTTTTGCCTGTTTCATTAGATCACATGATCACATTATATACAATTTTTCTGAGAAGTAAAATAATACAAGCAGAAAAACTAATTCAATAACTTCTTAAAAATGATTATTATTAATGATTACAACATATATTATACTATGAAGATACTTCATAATAAAATTTATTTGAAGTTTTTATTCTTAATTTACACCTTAATTTACAAAAGTATGCATTTATATATTAAATTAGCTTCATTTTTCTCCCAAACTCTGAGAACCTACCTATGAGAATACCATATGTTTTTTTAACTTTTATTCCAAAAACAAACTAATTCTTCAATTCAACATTGATAAATTGCAATGAATTTTTCAATTATTGTAAATATATTATAAACAATATCGAGGACTAAGAAATTTTTTTTTAATCCACTTTATTTTCTACTTTCATTGATACTAAATCTAATTAAAAACCTATATTTTTTGTAATCATATGTTGGACTTTTTTCTTTTTTTATAATTATAGTTAAATGCCTTTAGAAAATTTTTATCTGTATTTAAACATTTCCAATACATTCACTTGTTAGTTCAGCACACAGATTATTGTATAACACAATATTTTGAGTGATATTCTTCTCTTCTTCAAGTATTGCACATCTGATCAATGACAGCTTTAATATGGGAATCAGACTTAGGATCTTTTGTTAGATGAATAATGGATTTAAGATGATACTTTAATTGACTAAAACCATTCTGTTAAAGTTGTCAATCAGTAGAAATTTTGATATTACCCTTAGCAAGCTGAAGGATATGTACTCGGGCAAAATATTTTTTAACTATAATGCATAGTTCTCAGCAATATATATAATAAATTCTACAAAAATGGTGTCACTATTGCAAAGAGTTCTAAATGAAAATTCCTGCAGCTAGGAAGAAAATAAGGCCTTGCTGGTACCAAATTGCCATTTTAACTTATATTTCACATGCATCCATAGGTTATTTACATTTTGTGTATGGATATCTGCATTGTCTGGATCCACTAAGTTCTTGTGCACAACAATAGAATGCATATATGTACTATTATAAATTCTGCCTAGGTTATTGTATACATCCCATACATCTGTAATGATGTGGGTCCTTGGAACAATGTATTGTTCCATAAGGGGCTCAAGAGTAGCATCCATCCTGTTCAGAACCTCTGTCATGAAAACTTTCCCGACCCTCTGTCTATAACACCGAGCACCCAATGATCTTCTCATCATTCTCCTCAATGACATTTTCTAAGAAAATATTAGTTTCATTAACTTCTGCAATTAGTGACATTCCATCATTGTTGAATCCACTGAGCTGCAGGAGATTTTGCTCAAAATAGCTTGCACATTCATCTCTGCAAAAATTTGCCCAGTCTATGATATCTCAGATACTTACATCAATCTTGCTAATAATGTAATTTTGTGGCAAATTATTTACAACTATTTGTCAAAGTCCCAACTTTACAACTTCTAAATTTTTTTCTTTTTTAGTTTTATCACTGCCCAATATTTTTGTTTTTTCTGTTTGAGTATATGTGCATTAGTACATGTTGTAATGTTTAGAATCGTATGATCAGCCAACAAGATTCAGAGACCTAGCAAAAGTACTTCAAACCCAGTATGTTCGGGATATGGTATTTGCGGAACAGTACTAAGCTTTAACCTATTTGCCAGTGCTCCAAAATCTCCACTATCCAACCAACGCTCCTGATGCTATTAATGGTCATCATTTTTCTTCGGTCCCGGTGGTCAGGGTAGAAACAAGGACTCTCTATTCAAACTGAGCCTATCCTGCATTAGACTTTATTAATTTAATCTAAGATACTCACTAAATACTTTGATATAGCTCAAAATATTATTTTTAATATTTCATAGGTTTTGGATACATACATATATGACTTAATCAAGTGTGGATGTGGTTGAGTGGATATGATGAACCAGGGAATGACATGACAATGGTGTAAATATATACAATTTATTAACACAATTCATTAGAAAATATAAATAATAATAACCATGTTGGAATCTTATTACAATCCATGTATAGGTTTACATTTAAACCAAAAAATAATAATTACCATGTTTGATTATCAGTTATTGATAATGGTACAGAATTTCGATATCACTAGGATAAATATGTGATTTTTACAAAGAATTACAATATTCAACCATAAGTTATTTATAAAGGTACAGTATTTAGATATCACTAGGATAAATATATGATTTTACCAAGAATTACAATATTCAAACATAAGTTATTCACAAAGTACAGTATTTTAGATATCACTAGGATAAATGTATAATTTTTACAAAGAAGTCACCTGTCAATAATGACAACCAAGATTATGAACTATTAAATCTAACGATTACAATAATGAACATCAGCATTAGATATGTGTGTGCATCGTAATGAAGTCATACTGGAGTTCATGACAACAACAATTGTGAATCAAAACAATAATTATAAATTAACCAGAAATGATAGCTACACACATAGTAAATAATCAGTATTATACGTGTGTCATCATAGAACAAATTTTTATATTAAGAATAATATTTTATCAAGAGATATACCACCATAACAATTAATATGCCAATTATGGAGAGCAAACACAATACCTGGTTATATTAAGTCAGAGGCCAAATGAATATATATAATAAATTTATGCGTGTGTTTACATACATAGGGGACGTTAAGTATATATATATTTATTATTATTATTATTATTATATTTTATTGTTAGTATTCCCAGCAGGAGTTATGGACAAAAGCATAATTTTAGCTCCCTTCATTATTAATAGTTATATGAAAAATATGGCTTATCTATTTCACACAGAATTAACAACAGGTATGATTAAGAAATCTAATTACAGCATTCAGTGGCGTCTGGGTTTGAATCCTGTGCTGGCTATATTATTAGCATTGGCAAACATGGGCCAATCTCCTTTGTTGAGCAGTAATATATATATGTTCCTATGATAACACATCCGCATTCAGCTTGGCTTGTGTAGGAAATAATAGAGCATGGGCTTTGAATCTCTATCGTTATAGAGTCTACCCATTCATCAGCTCAAAGAAAACCTTGGCTATCTCGTATCGCCAGGACTGGTAAAATATCCATGTGGCAGTCCGCATAGCATACTCGACATCTATTCTTTATTAAAAGCCATATAGGCACAGATCAATCTATTAAGCCACTGATATATTTGCCCATTAAAAGCATTAACTTATATCTGCATAGATATTTTCCTAAACCTGTATTTAATAAGTAATAATGGGGAAATTTGACAACCATATCTTATAGGCTATAAAACGCCCAAGTGTTTCAAATATAAATCTTAACCATAAAATGCTAAAGAGGCAAAAAAAATACTACTGCTGGGATATTTCTTTCCCCAAATGCATGCATCACTAAATATACATATAGAGTGAGATGAACACATATCTTTGCAATAAGTAATATTGCCCATTTTTGATTTTAAAAAGAAGCACTGTCATTATTATTATTTTTATTTCTACATTTAAATAAACGCATATATACATTATTTCATTTTTTTAATTGTCACAAAGAATCTTAATCTAAATCAAATAAAATAATTTTAACATTCATTTATATTTTAAATTTCTTTACCCAGGGTACTGCGATTATGGGTATACGGTAAGAGGGCGGATTTTTTTATACAGATATTTGATTTCTTTTCTCTCTCTCTCTTTTTTTATTAAATAAATGACATTTTTAACTAAGCCAGAATTAGACACAATTTAAGAAATTTAACTTTGACTGTTTCTTATTTTACCATTATAAAAATCGTTATCCCCTTCCCACTTTAGATTCGGGATAAAGCAAACAAATTCATACATAAATTGATTTAATAGTACAATATCATTTATCCCCATACTTGACTAGATTGGCATATATCGGCATACCTCAAAATAAAACATATAAAAGCTGTATTGATAGACTCTATAATAATCTTTTGTTCCACTTAGAATTATACATTACACTTTTTTTTTTTTTTTTAAACATTAATAAGTAATCTAGTTATAATTCAAATTGACTTGTTAAAACAATAAAAAAACAACAACTAAACACTCACATATATATATAACTGTCCCCTTGAAACACATCTTTTTAAGATGAGTCTTTTACGAATTTTATAAATCTAAGGAAATTAAATGTTCGAATTTTTATAGAAGGCATTCTTAAGATATAAATAACTTTTTTTTTATTTTTTTTTTTAAAGATAGAAAGTTTATACTTGCGAGATTTTTTTTCCACTGGTTCACTCATTGTCAGGATCGACCTTGGGCTTTAGTGGACTCAGGATAGACTGGCTTCAAGTTGTTTCTCTATTTTCTTTCGATGGATTACTGTGTCACTTTGATTGAGGCAGATATTTTTCTACCGGTTCACTCATTGTCAGGATCGACCTTGGGCTTTACTGGACTCAGGATAGACTGGCTTCGACGGTTCTCCATCTTCTTTCATAGCAGCAGCATGGGATCAATTGTCTTTCTTCCTCTTCTTTAGATGCATTTTTCTGGAGATTTTTCAGAGAAGGACAAGATAAATTCTTTCTACTCACAGACCATAGCGTTGGTCCATTCTCAGCTTAAATATAGTCAATTGCTCTGTTAGAGAGAGTCACTGACTCTTCAAACTTTTACTTTTAAAAAAGTTTTTTTTCACTGCCAACAACTTTATTTTTATTCTTTGACTGCTTGAGTTTGACGTCTTGGTTCTTTGACTTTGACTGACCCCTCTCGAAAATTTAGCCCAGTATTTATAAAAACTTTTGCTAAGCCACTCTTTGTTTTCTATATATATATATTTAACACCCATACTATAACTGCCTTGGTTATAAATGAAAACAGACCGCATGATTGATCTTTGATTTAAATCAGTTTAAAGATAAGAAAATAACTTAACACTTCCATGTAACTAGCTGGATTGATCTTTTATCTAAAACAGGTGACACAATCCTGTTAAGATTACACCAAGGTATAAAAATCTTACTTTCTTTTTAATGGCCTCAAGGATGAGAAAATAAATTCACACTTACATGCAACTACATTTTTCGGAATGTTTAAGAAAAAAAACAGAATCATCAAAATGTTATTCGCAAGGAAAGAATCGCCTTTAGGACAAATATATAAGACAATGGAAATATATTTTTCTTTATAAATATATATAAAAAAATGCATTTCAATAAAACAATATATATATACATGAGCCTGCTCATTCATCAAGACACACACCTATACAAACAAATAAATATGAAAAATTAGATATTTGAGCTTTAAAAATCTATAGACGTATGCTATTTCCAACAACTATCATGAAGCTCTGTGTGTGCAAACACACTGAATGCTTCAATGTATTATCTCCACTTTAGATACATCTATTTTTTTCTTTAATCATTATGTTGTGCTCTTTTAATCATTTTTAATGGGCCAGTTGGTTTCATCAGTATATTTCCTTTAAGCCAATAAACATCATATGATCACCATTTCTTATGCTTGCTTATAACTGTTGTTAAAACAGGCAAAACTTACTATACGTATTGCCACACACAGCAAGCTAGAATAATCAATGAATGCCAGAAGGCTTGTGCATAAAATCCCCATCTAGTGCCTACTCATCCAATATCCCCAGACTAGTTTCTGGTTTGTGGCCTTCATCAGTGAGGAGCCTTGGATCTGAGAGCACTGCAGCAAGATCTTAGGATCTAAGGCAACCCTCCAGCAGCCATCTTTTATCTCTACTTAACAACAAAACTATGAGTCTTAAATTGAAAACACTGTAATATTTTCAATCCAAGCTCATTACCATACATAGTCATATAGGTCTGAACTCAGTTCAGTATCTATATATTTTGGTGTCTTTGATTTTTTTAACAACCATAGCCACCACTATCCTATTAAGCAGGATTGGTTTTAAGCCAATGCTTGCTCATAACTGTTATTCAAACAGGTTTGCACTGATTGGCAATACATATAGAGCGTTTTGCCTGTTTTATATTTCCTTTACATACATATGGTATTTTATAGGTATAGTTTTTATTTATAGCATTTCCAGATTGGCTTTTGTAAGGATTAGCTTTTGTCATTGTATATGAGACTTAGGAAAAGTGTTTGACTTATTACAGATTTTCTTTAGTTTACTGTTATTCCTGATATGTGTGAGTTACACTTTTTTTTTGTCAGGTATTTAGTTTTTTTTGATGATAGCTGATGGATAACTATTCTACATGAGGATTTGTTTTATGTAAAACTTTTTTTTTCAAGTCACTGGTTTCTGAATTAACTTCTTTTGCAATTTGGAAAAAAAAAGGTTTGTATAGAACAAACTTTCATAAAAAATGTTATTCATCAATTACCATTATGAAATTTTCAAATCAACAACAATAAGAAACAATAGAAAAACAGTTATAGATATTATATATATTCATAAGTATTAGGGATAACACATAAAGTAAAGAAAATCTGTTATCAGTATAATATCAAACCAATTTTTCAATGCTTCAGTGTGCCACAGAAAATCCTAACTTTTATAAAACCCAATCAGGATATGCTAATAAAAAAACAGCAACTATGAGATACTATGTAAATATGGAAGAAAATATTTTAGTGAAATCACTGTCTTATTGAAAAATTATTAAAAGAACACAAAGTAGTAATTAGTATTTTTTCAATAGGTCAACTGGTTTTACAAATATAGATATATCTAAAGTGCAAGGAAATCAAGTCATATGTCACATGACTTAATTTAATAAGCTTGTACTACAAATGTTATATAATGAGCATGCTAGTAGCTCTTAACAAGCTTTTATGGATATCCCTAGCTTGAGCTAGAAACTAGTCTGTGAATTTGTAGTACAAGCTTAGTAAATTAGGTCATGTGATATATGACTTGATTTCCTTGCAGTTATTGTTTTGCTCTTGAGGCTTTGGTGATTTTGTATTGCTAAAGCTATTAATATATAGTATATCTGAACTTAGTTCAATCCCATATGATTATTTAACTTAGATATCTGGATTTGAAGATATATATATGAAAATTTCAGGTTTTCTACTTAATAGGTAACTATTAGATAAATGCTGGGTTTTGACCTATTATTTTTAAATTTAATACGTGAAAGTCTTAATGACTCATTGATGACATCCAGAGCTAGAAACCGGTCTGAGGATAGGGATATTCAGAAAAGCTTGTTAAGAGCTATTACCATACACATTATATAATATATCTAAGTAAGTGACTATGTATATTCTAATGGACATATGTTTGATTAGGAGAAGACAAGATTATTGGGCAGAGAGGGAAAAAAATAAAAGAAAGAAAATTTAAAGAAACTGTTCACAGATAATGGCAAATAACTCTGTGATTTAACCTAAAATAATAATGTACAAAGTTTGAAAACCACTTATTTTTTTCCTTAAGAAAAAATGAAAAAATCCAAGTGACCCTCATACATAAGTACTGTATATAAAACTTCTTTTGATTGTTGCTCTTGGAAGAATAATCTAGTTGGCTAGAGAATCACCTTGGATTCATTACTCATGAATCTAAAGGTTCCTGATGTAATTTCTATGCTAATACTGCCTCTATTCAAACCAGCTATTCTTGAAAAAGAAATGAGAATAATATCACCCCAAATATTATATTATACAATAACATATATGCTATTATTTAACAATTAGATGAAGTTGAAAAATTTAAATAAAGTTAGAATTTTTTAGATATCTAATAATTAATTGTAAATAATTGAAGACAAGTAAAATATCATTATTACAAACTTTCACACAAACATTCATTTCACAGCTCCTTTCTCCCTCTTCCCAAGTTTTCACAGCTCATTTCTTTCCACATTATCATATGCTCTTTACATTTTAAAAAGTAATCTATTAACTTTCATTCATATCATTTCCTAATCAGGATAAAGATGTTTATCACACAGTTTTTTTTGCATATTTCCTAAAACCATTTTGTATGTTCTCAATAACATCATACACTTTCTATTGAAGATATAACTCTATCCTTAATAACATATTCAAATTAACTTGTCCACCACATTAGTCCATAAGTATTTTGATATTCTGTATTTACCCTCTTACCTTGTAATTTTACAAAATTTGAATACATCGAACACATGCTCACAAAAAATTCTTTAGTTTTTACACCATTACTTTCACTATTTGTTTATAATTCATAAATAATTCTGTTTTTTATATATATATTCTTTATAGCATCTATTATTTCTTTTTCTGTGAATTAAATTTATTTACATCTTTCATTTTCATCATTTTTCATTCTTATTCATATTTATTAAAAATTTTAAACAATATATTTTCAAAATTTTTCATTTCCTTCTTTTTCTTTCCACTTTTCTAATTTTTTAAAATAACCTTTCTGTTAATTTTTTGATCAAATTTCGCCTTGATTCTTTTTTCAAATATCTTGATATATATATAATTTTTCTTCAACTATTTTTTTTAAAAAAAAACAAAAAAACAGTCAAAACTCTTGTCTTTGAATCACTCCAGGACTGCAACCAATTCAAATTCAACTGGCTACTAATATTCAACAAAAATAAATATATTGTTTATCAGAAACTACGGCATATTCAATTAAAAAAAGGAACCAAATTAATAGTAAAGCAGTTTTGCTGTATATAAAGATATGAAGTTATACTAATAAGCTTAAACTTTTAACCTAAAATATTAATAATAGTTTCACACTTCACCGTGAGAGGGTAGTACTGCTTATTATGAAAACATTGAGTGATTGGAAGGGTGAATAAATACGATTTATTACAAAAATTCAAAATAAAATAAAATAAAATAATAAATTAAAAAAAAAACAAACTAGATGTGGCGTTGGAATATTATTAGGTATGGAAGATATTAATTTGCAAGCATTCGATTAAGAAAAACTAATTATAGAGAAACATAAAAATTAGAATTATTATGCAAAATAAAAATTAGGTTGTCAACTAGACGTAATAGGCATGGAATTTACTATGAAGTATAAATATTGGGAACACAAATGGATTGAGATTAATTATAAATAAAAGATAATGAAAGAACAACATTACGGAGATTAATAGTAGATCAGACCGAGTGACAAGATTCGTTATTCAAATTAATAGAAGAACTAACTGCGAATGATTAGTTTTACGTCTCAACAAGTTCTCATTGTGATGAAGAAGTGAATAATTTTTATTTGGATGCACAGAATATTTTTGATCAAACCAAGCAAGATTTTAAAATTATATCGGGAGATTTAATACCAGAATTTGAAAACCAATCAAAATATTAAAGTTCTGAGCATAAATTTAGTTATGGAGACGGAAATAAGAAGAACGCAGATTTATTATATTTGCTGCATAAAAAAAAAATCTGTATATTATAAATTTTTTGGTTTTAAAAAAAATTGAAGTGAAAGTAGATATGAAATATAAAAGTAAAGACACTGCAAGATTGAACTAATCACTGAAAATATATCTTGCTTTAAGTTTTATTAATATCAGACTAGCCTTAATCATAAAACTTTTTTTTTTCTGAATTGTATACTCTTTTAGCATCAGAATAAACTAAAGCTGAAACATTTTCAGAAATTACAAAATTTCATTACTTCACAATTATTCGTTTAAAAAGATTGGTGATTACATCATATTAGAAAATAATCTAGTAGTTAATCATGAGAGGTCATGTGACTTTCAAGCACTATATGTGACAAGTTCTATTTTGATCCGGGGATTTTTAACTTTTGAATCTGTCATAACATTTTATGTAAGAGGTTTCCTCATTTGTTGCCAATGTGTACAACAATGATAGATTTATTTAATACAAATTATTTAATTATTAATATAATAAATAATTTAAATTCAAATATACTTTATGGATATTTAAATAAAAAGTTGATTTTTAATTGATAGATCGTTTACAATTACTGTATTGATAATTTAAAAATAGAGTTGATAAAAAATTTTAATATTTTTTTTAAGTCTCATAGCATCGGCCGGGACGCGAACCCGCAACCCGGGCAACAGCCTGCAAGTGCAAGGCAGTCGCGCTGACCTCTCGACCACCAATGCAAGAATTCAAAAGTTTTTGGATGTAGGATTAAAAAATTGTAGAGCTGAAATAATCATATTTATATGTATGCTCAACACACCATATTTAAACCTTTTCCTAGCTATGTTTAAATATGATTATTATTTATTGGGATCCTTTTTTAAAAAAAGCATAAATCTGTAATCCCTGGTCAAATTTTGACGTTTTACATGATATAATATTTTTCTATCAGTAAAATATAGATTTGTCGAATGAGTGTTAGAAATGGAATTTTTCATCACTAATGTGATTGTTAGACAATAACGAACATTTAAAAAGAGAACATCAAAGTATTTCTATAAACTAAAAGAATAATACCACATTACTACTTGAAAATTTGAGTAAATAATAAAACGAATTACTTTTTTTTTTTTTTTAAAAGCACCCGTCTCAACAAAAGCATCAATTATAGATTGGCCAAATTTTAGTATAATTAAATCTAATAATTCTGCAGAGCATATTTTCAGTAAATTTATTCTTTGCATATTATTATATTTAAAGACAATAATTCATTTTTTTACTCTATTTTAGAAGTAATGAAAATATCTAGTATCCATTGATTAATCAAGCACACAATAGAGGGTGCTGAGGCTGTTGAAAATAAACAGAGAAAGTTATGTGGTGCTTTATTAGGGTTCTCATTATTCAAATAGGCAGATTTCATTAACTAAAACTAAAGAATCATCAGCTGCAAAAAGACAATGCTGACTACACAAGGTGTCAACAGAAAATAATATGGTTAGATGAAAGCAAAATTAAAATATTTCATATAGTTTTATTGTAAGTGGGATGACAACTGGGAGACTTTTTACAATGAGATTATTCTCTTGTCTTTTCATTAATGTGAATGAGCAATAAAAGAATTAATAATTGTAGATAACACCCATTGCTATTATAACGGTCAGAAGAAATCTCACAACCCAACCTGCCATGCCAAGGTGCCACTAGGCTATTTGAAACTAGAAAACTTTATAAAAGTGGCAGATACATACGGGTGAGGTTCATCTTTTATCTAACCGAATGCCTCTGTTGCCAACTCTCAGAGAAGATGAGCTTGATAATAATTTCTAATTCTTTGATTTTCAAATATTATTAATAAAAATATAAAATAAGCCACTGCCAAAACTAATTAAACAAAACATTTTTATTACACACACATATATCATACAAAAATTGTGAAGACTGAATTAATTACTAAATATATTTAATTTGGGTTATATGCACAGATCACATGATTACCATTCCCTACGCTTACACAAACTGTTAAAGCAGAGGCAAAACTCTTCATGTAGTGCCAGCCAGAGTAATCAATGGATACAAAAAGGTTTGTGCATAAAATCCCTATTTAGTGCTTATTCATCCAATATTTCCAGACTAGTTTCTAGCTTATGATTTTCATCAGTGATGAGTCTAGGTGCAATGCTCTCAGATCCAAGATTCATCACTGATGAAAGCCACAAGCTGAAAACTAGTCTGGGGATATTGGATGATTAGACACTAGATAGGGATTTTATGCACAAACCTTCTTTCATCCATTGATTACTCTGGTTGCACTTGTGGTGTTACATTATGGAGAATTTAGCCTCTGTATATGCATAGATGTATGAATTCAACATATTTAACACTATTTTAGTATTTTGTTATGTGTACATATGCTACATAGAATATGTGTTTAAACAACTCAAATCTTTTAACTCCAGGCCAAAAGTTCACATCCAAACCAATACTAGTTTACTGATATACCAATGTGATCAATACAAACTGAGAATGTTAGCATAAAACAATCATGCTGACAAGAATTTACATCTGTAGCAGGATATCATTAAAAAAACACTGATCCTTGTCCAGTACAAGGATGTGCATCAGTCTGTTGAGGTAACCTCTGAAATATATTAGAAAAGAAATGCTCTATAAGGGGGGGGGATAGTGGTCTTTGCCAGCTTACTGTCCCAACCAGAGTGTAAAGAATCAATGACCCAGGAAATATGTCTACGAGCATTGGCAATGCAATGGCTACTATTTTTGGGCCATTTCCCCAGATTACATTCAGATAAAACACCCATACATCTCTCCATGAGCACTGATTTAACTATGAAACAATTAGCCCAAAATTAACCAACTTAAACTAACAATCTTAACCAAATCTATGTAGCCATTTACACCTATATTTAACTTTATTAA
Source organism: Epiperipatus broadwayi (assembly GCA_028023455.1). Taxonomy (NCBI): domain Eukaryota; kingdom Metazoa; phylum Onychophora; class Udeonychophora; order Euonychophora; family Peripatidae; genus Epiperipatus; species Epiperipatus broadwayi. The sequence continues at coordinate 1,738,926 of JAQFVV010006263.1, read as the reverse complement.
CTTAATTTAATTAAACGAGAATGGAAATGATAGTAGCAAACTTATTATACATAAAAATATTAATGAATAATTTAATATTTACTTCATCAGATAAGAGATTTCTTTTAATTAAGAGTTAATTGATATTTAGAGTTAGTACTTGAAAAGTTCGTATTTTAGCTTAAAAGTTCAAATCTCATTTAAAAAAAAAAATTCATACTTTCCATGGCATTGGTTTACTGAAGTCCATCTTTGTACTCCTTAATGCATCACACCACTCAGTTCAAAGTTCTGTCCATTGTATATTAATATTGTTATCGGTGAAGGAACCATCACTCTGGAGACTGCCTCAGTGCAAATATGGGAAACAAAATTTATTGCATGACCCCTTCTACATTGTGGGGGTCTGCAGTACATTTAATAAAACAAGTAATCAGCAAGAGCCAAAACTAGCAAAAGTTTTTATTTTTATTTTTATATTATTTTGAATTGCCTATCATCAAATTCCAGGATCGATCTTGCCTGACTTGGCACTGTTCTTATTGGTGATGATGATTTTTCTCTGTAGATCATGTGTTCATTCACATCATTATTGGCCAGTTTGCTTTAGAATGGGAACACCAAATTTTATTACTAGTAATTTTTAATTGATCTCTTATCTGACTTACAATTGGTTAAATGCCCCAAGAGCCTCATTTCCATTCTACTAAGATTAAAAATAACTTTTAACAAAATAAATTAACAAATTTTATTTTTTATTTTTACATTCTTTCAAATAATTTTAACTTTTTAGTTTATCATCTGTGCACTTTATATATATTGATTTAAATAAAATTTCATTTATTAATTTTTATATTTTTATTTGAGGGCATTTTTATTTATCGATCTTTTTCCCTTTTATTTGAAAGTGATGCAATGGCAATATGTGTACCATTACATAATAATTGCTCATCTATTATGCTATACTTCAGATAAGCTATTTAACCTAATTAAAGAAGTGATGACACAAAGAGGACTTTTAATATCTTATTTTTGTTTCTCTATTTTGAAACCGTTAAGCAACCTTTTTAAACATGACGTTATGTAGTTTTTAAGAACCAAATAGCAGTTTGATTGTAACAATTAACCAGCCTGATCTGTAATAGTAGTAAGATTGAATAATCATCAAATACCAGATAATAATGCTAAATCCAAACTGCTTTTTTTTAAAATTGAGCTGGAAATAAGATCAAGAACTTGGCTAACCATCCAGGGTGCCAACTTTTTTTAAAACAGTATTCCAATTACCTAGGATATGTCCGTACCGCCCCCCCCCTTTTTTTTTTGAAAAATTCAGTTATATATATTTTAGTCTATTTTCTTGGAAGCTTCTTTGTTTGTTGTAATCTGTTCCTATAAAACTTTTCTTTTTATATGCTAGTGATGTTTGTCTTTACTTGTTATCAATGAACATTAGATATAATGGAATTTGAGCGTGAAAATTCCTGAAATTTCTCTGAATAAGTGAAGGGACCTTTAGATGAGAATAATTGTTGAATAGCATCATTTGCTGTCTCATCTGAATGAACGCAAATTAGTTTAAAATTTGTCGTTATAATTTTTAAGTGCGGAGTCTAGTGATTAGATTAAGACTGTGAATAAATATAGATGCCACTAGTGAATAATGAGAACATAAATTAAGAAAAAAAATGAGAATATTTAATTGTTATTTTTTTCTCTCTTTTTTTAAAAAAATAAATAAATTGTTATTCAATTTTTAATAATCTTAAATCACTAATATAATTAAAATTAGATATCAATTACTTTTGTTATCTTTAGATTATTACTTAATTCTAATTTCAATGTTTTATACTTTCGTTTGATAGTTTAGTCATTATTTTTTTCACTTTCCAATGATCTACTTATAACTTAGTAATATGGAATATTTTACTCGCTATATTTTATATATATAATACCCTGTGCCCTTTGACACAGTTGCTAGAGCATCCCACGTGGGATCGATTCTGGGGCTTGCAGTTCTGTCTCTCGAACTTCTTATGAATTCTGAGCAATAAAGCCATTAGCGGTTTTTTTTAATATATATATTTAATTTGTTTCTATTTAATTTGATATTTATTATTATTATTATTATTTTGTCTACTGAAAACTCATGTGTTTATAAATTATTTAGATAAATTATCATTTTATAGACTTGTAAATCTATATGCATTTACTATTAGCTCAAGTAATAGTTATATTTAACTATTAGCTCAAGTAATAGTTATATTCAATTTAATCACAAACTGAATGGCTTAACTTATAAGAAAGTGACGGATAGATCTCAAAATGCTTGGGCTCAAACTGACAGATAGGGAGCGAATCACTAACCTTGTCAGGGTTCTCCCAACCCGCTTAGCCTCTGCTTTACATCTTGATTTTAAACTTATACTTAGAAGTTTTGATGTGCCTTTCAATGCTCAAAGAGGGATGCATAATTGTTCAACTGAGACAAAGTATGGACCAATCTAGAATTCTACTGAAGCATTGATCCAACAATCATGTATGTATTCACTTTTCATTTAGCTATGGACATTGCTTGTATTCATGTAATCATCATTGTATAAAGTTGTATCAATTGTTTAAATAAATAGGTTTTTTTTTTTTTAAAAAAAGCTCGATTCACGGAAAAGTTTTGTTGTATGTGCTATATTTGCCTAACCATTTTTTTAAAATCTATTTAGCTATGACAGTTTTCTTCCTTCACTTAAAAACAAAAGAATAATAGTTTTCCTGTTCATTTATATGTATATGAGTGGAAAAGTAAACAGCTTTAAGGGAAATACCTCAGCAATACAAAGGAAGTCTGAAAGATACTATTCACCAAGCTGATCAACTTGGAGAGTCCTTGCTTGTTTTACCGTCTAACTAAATAAAGTTAACTGGTTATTTATTTATCAAACAATATTTGTGTGACTAGCTAGCTAAAACGATACTTTGTTGTGATATATAATAACTTAAAAAGTTGTAGGATTAAATGTTTAAACAATTTAAACATATAATGAGAATATTTGAAGATTTTATGATGATAACATTTTACTCGTAGTTATATCTTGGATTATTTCTATTATCTAGTTATGGTATTATGCTTATCTTTTTTTAAAGTGTTGCTGATCTGAGGAATAACAGTGCTATCATGGCCAGTGAATTGTTTACTTTTAGATTTACGAGTATTGAATTTAAGTTATTGCTTTAATTATCTAACTAAGCTTTGGCAGAAGATGAGCAACAGCTGAAGAAAAAAGGACAAAAATACCACCCCAAACATTTCACTATGTACTAACACGAGTACAGAATTATTATCTAGTGTTGAATATATTACAAAATAAAATTAAAATTTTTCTAAAAACATTTAACAATTTCACTTAGTTGATTAAAATAATCCTTAAAAAATATAAATATTGAGGATACTTTCTTTTTTTTTCTTTTTTCATATGTCATAGCACCGGCGGGACGCGAACCCACAACCATCTGCAACCAAATACTTGCTTGCAAGGCGGCCGCGATGACCTCTCGGCTAACAGCACTTTCTTATATACATAATATATATATATGCACAAATTTGTATTACTATTGAACTGTGAAGGATAGGATTTTGGAATTAACTGATAAGAAGAATGGCCTTTCTGAAACTATGATCACGTGACTATTTCAAACAAAATCTTATACTTTCTTGAAAACTCTTAGCAATTTCAGATGGTTCTAACAATTAGATAACAATGCATTTTGTATTTTATTTAATGAAATGGTTAATTATTCATGGGATCACATGACATTCAAACTCTGGAAATGACAGATTGATTTCCAATTCAATAATTTTTTAGCTCTCCAATCCCTGGCTTTATTACTATTGCATTAAGTCATACAAAAAATTGGGTTATCTATTATTACACTCTGGAGTTACCAAGTTATAAGAAGTTTATATATTTTATCACACATACGATTGCCTATTAGGCATATGCTCACACAAAAATTTAATTATCTAAATGGTTATAATAGTACTTTAGTAGAAATGATCAGAAAATGATATGAAGTTCATATATTAGCTATAATTTTTTTGATTAATAATTAATGATATATATATAGTTATTTTAGATTCATTGTACCTGATAAAATGCTTCAGATATATTTGAAAACAATAATATATTCTATATCTCTCAAGTTATGAGACATAGCTGCAAATATTATTAATCAATGTATTCAGTGCCAAGCAGTCTTTCAGATTAATTTATGATTATTGACTTTTTTTCAAGGAAGACTGAATTTTGCAACCGTCATTTATTAATATTCATCAAAAATGGAAACAAGTTTAATACATTATGCTGCTTTTGCATATACTTAAATAAATCATGTTATGTGCTTTAATATAAAATATCTTCTTATATAACAGCAATAATATATATATATATAATCATACACATAAAAGTTCTTTTAAGCAGATATTAATTTTTGCCTTTTCAATGTGCTTGAACTATTTTATAATTATGATGTGATGCGCTATGGCTTCTCCTTTTTAAAAGCCAGGAATCTCTCAACCACTATGCCCAGGGAAACATGTTAGCCACCTTACCTTCCATTTCACACCCTACGTTTTTACCATATTTTTCCTATCCTGCTCCATCCCATTTTCACAACATCATCTTTTCCCATTCTATGGCCTTTATATCTAGATTTCCCTTATTTTTTTCCAAACCCAACCTAAAAACCTAGAACCCACATTCTGTATAATCACTTTGTTTATATTTATTCTCCCATAACTTCATTATGTGTGCTCTTTCTGTTTATAAGCATTTACATTCAATTAGTAAATGCCTAATATTTTCCATGTCTTCCTTACATAACTTGCAGACTAAATTATCCACATTTCTCCATTTATGTGTATATTTCCTCCTTTCTAACGATCCTGTTCGAGCCTTAAACAATAAACTACTTTTTCACAGCTAATATTCTGTTTACTTCTATATATATTAAACTCTTTTTATTCTCTATATTAGTTCTCTATCTCTCCAGTTTCCTATTTTTTATTAATGCATCTACTATTCTATTCCATTGTTTGCAACTATAACATTCAACAATCCTCCCAACACAAACACCCCACCTTTTGTACAAGTATACTGACATAAAGTCTTTATCAAATCTTCTGCATACTGTACTATCTTTCTCACTCAGCTTATTGTCTGTTCTTTACTCATAACACAATTAGATGCTATTTTGGCTTTTGCTTTTTGCATCTCTCATATAAAGTATGATCATCCCATTTCTTCTTGAACTGCCTCCATTGCCATACATACAACTGCATCTAATGCACGTCTTCCTATTTCTCTTTGTACTTCTTCTAAGTAATCTAACACTAACATATAATGTACCATTACCATAGGTTAATCTCACTATTGCCAATTCCTTCCACATAATTTTTATTATGTCATATTTATTATATGAAAATACTCTTTCTTTTCTTTGCTTCATTTATCATTTTTTTCTCTCATTCTTCCAAGAAATTCTTCTGGTTACTTAAGACTATTTCCAAATGGTTGTACTTATTCACCACATCTCTATATCCCCCAAGAAAAATTATTTATCTTCTCTTTCCCCACCATTTATCAACATTACTTTTGATTTTTCTTCATTAAATTTGATCCCCATCTCTTTACCCCCTTCTGTGCAAGTCTTCAGCACAGCTTCCATATCTTCTCTATTTTCTGTGCATAAAAAATATCAGGTTCCTTTTAATGGTAACTCTACCTTTCTTTCTAGTCTTTTTTATTGCTGTCTTCATTTCTTTCAAATATAACAAAAACAAAACAGTGACAGAGGGCATCCTTACCTTAGTCCCATCCCATTTTTAACTCTAACTGATTCTATATTTTTTAATTAATACATATAGTAATTATTTTCATATAATCTCAATAAGATTTCTATTTACTCTATTATATGCCTTCTCTACATCTATAAAGACCATATATAACTGTCTACCTGTATTGCTACTCATATCAGTAAGTTATAAGTAAACTGTCGCCTGTACATTTATTTATTCAAAAACATTTTTGCATTTCTTCCACTATATTATTTTCTTCCATTCATTTTGCCACCTTTCCAACCATCATATATGCAAAAACTTTACATAACACTGACATTACAATGTGATGCACTGTAACTTCTCCTTATTCAGAATCAGGAATCTCTCAGTCACTATGCACAGAGAAACCCATTAGCTACTTTATCTTCCTTTCCATTCCCTGCTCTCTGTTTTACCATATTCTTCTCTACTCTCCTCTATTCCATTTCCACAACATAATCTCTATCAACTCCATGGTATATCTAAATCACCCTTTTTGCAAACCCAGCATAAAAAACAAGAATCCATTTTCTGTATAATCACTTTGTTTATATTTATTCTTCCACAACTTCATTATTTGTACCTTTTCTACTTGCAGCATTTACATTCAATTAACAGATGCCTCATATTTTCTATGCCTTCCTTATGCAACTTGCAGACAAAACCACCCACATTTTTCCATTTATGTGTATATTCTCTTGTTGCTAAAGATCCTGTTCAAGATTTAAACAATAAACCACTTTCCTTGCTATTATCATAAATTAACTCACTGCCAATATTCTGTTTATTTCTATATATTTAAACTCTTACTTTTCATAGTAGTTCTCTATCTCTCCAACTCACTATTCTTTATTAATGCATCTATTCTTTTATCCCATTCCTTGCCACGTTAACACTCAACAATTCTCCTAACACAATCATCCCACCTTTGTATAAGTCATCATCACTATCATCAACCATTATCAATCCACTGCAGAATGAAGATCTCTTCAAGTTTAATCCATCTTCTCTAATCTTTAGCTTCTCTCCTCCACATCACCCTACACACTTTCTTATTTCATCCATCCATCTCACAGGTGGTCTCTTTCTGGGTCTTTTACAATCTCCTGGAAACCTGTTTAAGATTTCAATAGTCCATCTATTATCATCTCTTTTAGCAATATATCCAGCCCAACTCCACTTCAATCTTTTAATTTTTTCAATGAGATAAGTAACACCTGTTTGTTCTCTTACCCATACATTGTGTTTTCAATCTCTTTTTGTTACTCCCAACATGCATCTCTCCTTACTTCTTTGAGTGGTCTGAAGTCTCTGTATTGCTCTTATATTAAGTCTCCAAGTCTCAGATTCATAAGTAAGAACTGGTAAAACACATTTGTTAAAAACCTTCCTTTTCAAACACATAGGCATATATCCTTTTAGTATTAAGTTATTTCTACCAAAAGCACTCCAACCAAGTTTAATTCTATGATTAATGTCATCCATTATGTTTCCATCTGTTTTAATAATCTGACAAAGGTATTTGTAACTGTTAACTTCTTCTAATTCATCATAATCAATCTTTATTTTCATATTTTGAGCAAATCGATTAAACATCTTTAGTCCTACTTTTCTACTTTCATCTGATAACTATTGCAACATTTCCTGCAGCTCTGAAGCATTATTTGCAAAAACAACTACATCATCTGCAAAATCTAAATGACTTAAATAATCACCATTTACTTTCACTCCTTTAGTTTCCCATTTTAATCCACAAAATACTTCATGCAGCACTACTGTAAAAAGTTTGGGAGATATGGAGTCACCTTGTCTTACACCCTTCTCAATGTTGACTTTCCCAGTATCATTCTGTAATCTAATTGTTGCTGTTGCATTTTTATAAATATTCTTTAAAATATGACAATATCCTGGATCTATACCTTGATGATCCAGTGCTTTAATCACTGAAGAAATGTGTATAGAATCGAATGCCTTTTCATAATCTACAAATCCAAAGCATAATGGCAACTTATATCCATTTGTCCTTTCTATAACTTCTCTTAATACCTGGATATGATCTATTGTACTAAAACCACTTTTAAATCCAGCTTGTTCTCTTGGTTGGTGGAAATCCAAAGTTCTCTGTAGACGAGTTGTAATTATCTTGGTAAAAATTTTATATAAAACTGATAAAAGGCTGATAGGTCTGTAATTTCTAATATCTTCTTTATCACCTTTTTTTAAATATTATTATTATTACTGCATTCTTTCAATCATCTGGTACATCTTTATCATTTAGACATTTGGTAAATAACTTTGTTTAAAAAAATTCTATTCCTTCACCAGCTTCTTTTAATATATCAATTATAATTCCATCATAACCTGGAGCCTTTCCTTTCTTCATACATTTAATTGCATGTCCATTTCTTCATTTAAAATTCTGGGCAATTTTGGAAGATGTAATAGATATAGGAGGTACTTGTTCTTTATTACTATATAATTCTTGATAAAAGTATTCTACCCATTTCATGATGTCATCTCTCTTTTTATTAATAATTTCATTTTTTTTATTGCAGATATAAATTTCCTACCAATACCAAAATATTGTTTTACATTCTTGAGACTTTTATTTTCTTGTACAGCTTTCCTTGCTAGTTCACAGTTATACTTTCTTATATCATTTTCAACTCTTTTCCACACCATTTTACAAAATTCGAGATATTCAATCCTTTTTAATGCATCATTTTTGTATATCTTCATATTCCTTCTTTTCTTCATAAATTCTCTAGTCTCAGTAGAAATTTTATTGGCCAATTGCTGCTTTTTGCTACCAGCTATCTTTGTTGCAGTTTTTAAAAGTGTGTCAGTTATTTTCATATTAATTTTATTCAAATCTGAATCATGTTCAAAATCTACTAATACTTGAAATCAATTTGTAAGTTCTAATTTAAATTCATTAGAATGTTTCTGAAGATTAGGAATATCAACTGTAAATATTTTTGTCTCTCTAGTTTTGCATTAACATGTATCTTACATCTTACTAATCGATGATCACTTCTTATGTTAAATTTATTAAGAACATTACAGTCTTGAAATATGTATTTTCTGTTAATCAAAATATAATCCAATTATGCTGTACCTTTATTTGGATGCTTTCATGTCCATTTTCTTTTAACATTTTTCTCAAAACAGGAATTCATAATATAAAGTTTTTCTTTTTCTGAAACTCCACAAGTCTATGTCCTCTCTCATTTTTATTACCATAACCAAAATTATCTACAGCACTTTCATCTTTCATTTGTTTACCAATTCTAGCATTAAAGTCTCCCATAACAATTTTAAAATGTAATGATAGCATACTACCTTTTTTACCCATCTTGTTGCCTGTCCTTTACTCATAACCCATTTAAATGCTATTTTGGCTATTCTCTTATTATCCATAAATAGCAATCTACCAAACCTTTTCATTTTGCTTTTTGCATCTCTTATATAAAAACTTGATGATCCCATTTTTTCTTGAATTGCCTCCTTTGCCATTCACACTTCTGCATCTAATGCATGTCTTTATACTTCTCCTTGTATTTTTTCTAAGTAATTTAACACCCCTTTACTAATACATAATGCATTATTACCATATGTTAACCCTACTACTACCACTCCCTTCCATACAATTCTAGCTACATCATACATTGTTAATTTCTTTATCAGTCCACTTCTTTTCTTTGTTTCATTTATCAATTTTTTCTCCCATTTATCCAAGCAATTTCTCTGATTACTTAAGATGATTCCCAAATAGGTATACATATTTACCACACTTAACTTTATATCCCCCAATAAAAATTATTTGTCTTCTCTTTCCCCAGTATTAATCATCACTACTTTTGATTTTTATTCACTAAATTTAATTTCTATTTCTTTATGCACCCTTGTGCATGTCTTCAACATAACTTTAATATCTTCCCTTCTTTCTGTAAACATGAAGACATCATCTGCAAATAAAAGACCAGATAATGTATATAATTCCTTGCTATCTATTAATGGTATCTCTACTCCTCTTCCTAGTCTTTCTGCTGCTCTCTCTCTTTCTCTCAAATACAACAAAAGCAAAATAGAAGACATAGGGCATCCTTACCTTAGTCCCACCCCACTTTTAACTTTAACTGATCCTATATTCCCTAATTGATATGTATAGTAATTATTAACAATCTCTTATTAAGATCCATTAATGCTCCATCCATTCCAAATTTACAAAACTTACTCAATCTATTTCTATTTACTCTGTCATATGCCTTCTCTATATCTATAAAAACCATACATAACTTCTACCTGTATTCCTACTCATATTTATATGTTGTGTAACTACAAATAAACTATCTCCTATATGCCTATCCGATTGAAAACCTCCTTGCATTTCTCCTACTATATTATTTTCTTCTATCCATTTTATGACTTTTCCAGCCACCTTATATGCAAAAACTTTTTAGAATACTAATGTTATTGCTATTGATCTATAATGAATTAACTTTCTATAATCCTTATTCTTCCCTTTAAGTAGTAGCCTTACTCTTGTATTACTCCAACTATCCAGAAAATCTCTCTTCTGTGCTATTTTATTAAAACATGATATTAAGTTTAATTTTGCCCTATGTCCTAAATTCATTACCATCTCTGCTACCCATCCATCTATAACTGTTGTGTTTCCACTTTTCAATTTCTTCCCTGCCTCATTCAGTTTATTTTCTGTAAACTTAATATTTCCATTACTATATACTTTTTTGTTTGTTATCATTCTGTCCTTCACATCTAACATTTTGTCTATATCAATTACATACTTGTTTACGATTGTCTCTAATTCTTCTTTACAGCCACACTCTATTCCCTCATCATCTAGTAATACTATTTCTTTCTCCACTACATTTTTTCTTTTAATGTATTTTTAAAATTTTTTACTCTCATCTCTTCCACTTATATTAATATCCTCCAACAATTTACTATTTAATTTCATTCTCTCTATATAATTATCTTTTTTTAAATACTTTTCCCATTTAACATTAATATCTTTCTAACTTTCTTTGTTCTTAATAGCATACTTACATTCTCTACATGCTTTCTTTCTCTCCTTTACACTTCTCACTCTTCTATTTTTAAGATTACAAAAAACTGTTTTAACTTCAGTCAGTTAAATGTCTGGATATATCATTAAAAGTCATCATATCAGTTTTTCTATCATTATTCAAAAAATGATCAAAAAAATACTTCCTCCATCTCTTTGGTATATCATTATGACCTAATAAGAGAGTAACTTCGATGGATGTAATAGGATTTATGATGTTGTTTTAGGTTCATATATTACTTTCAATGTATCAAAAGAAACAATCCAAAAATGTCTTTATCTCTTCTTCTCTTTGCTTCTGAAGCTTTATTATTCTGCCATCATGTGCATTAAATTCTTTATAAAAATAAAAATTTCAGTTTTTTAAGAAGAATAAAATGAGTGCCATTGCACAAGCCAAGTTTTAATATCACTGTCTTCCATTGATAGATCCAGGAATTTCATGAATAAGAGATTGTAAATAAGAAGTAACAACAAATCTAACACCATATTGTTCTCTTTCTGATTGATCAGTCTTTTCAAAAAAAAATTATTACCATCAATCTTTTCTAATAAACTTCTTTTCTCTGGAAGATAAATTTTACTAAGATTAACTCTATCAATCTTATCTCTTGGCAACTCTTTAGTTACCAATGCTAAACTCATTCTGGTCTTGGAAAGCTTGCCTAAAGTAAAGTTTGTTCATTTTATATATCTATATTGGGGAGGGGGAAATAAATTAAAATATTCACTTTTATTATTAAGACTGATTCATATTTTATGACCATTAAACATATTGATTTTATAATCAGTTTTATTGCTTTAATGAGTAATCTATGAGAAACAGCAATTTCCCCAGGCTATATAAAAGAGGGTATTTTTAAATTTGCTTTTTTAAAAATAACTTTTTGTAAATAAGGTTTAGTACAATAAATAGCAGAATAGTTTTTTTTTTTCCCATGTGTCATAGCATCGGCCGGGATGCGAACCCACAACCGTCTGGTTATCACCAATAGAGCTAGGCTATAAGCACATGCATGTAAATGTGATTATTTTTTATTTACATATATATTCATGTAAATATTTCCAGTGATTAATATTATGTAATACATATTGAGATTAATACTCTACTATTGGTTTATTAAATCAGTGAAATACTCTCAATTCAAAGCACAAGACAAAACTTTTTTTTTTTTTTTTTAGAGAAAACAACTGACTGTCTGTATCACAAATTCATTTATAGAGGTTTATCTGAAGAACTTTGAAAAAAAGCATGAATATTTTAAAATCAATTATATTACTTTTAAAGGTTGAGTGTATTTAATTTTCTTAATAACCAATGAAGTGTTAATATATATATATATATATATATATATATATTGAAATGCTAAATATATATATATATATATATATATTGAAATGCTAAAAAGAAATGGAGTGAACTTGAGAGGATGTTACTCATCATTATTCAACCCCACTTAATATACGATGAATATATGAATGAGCATGAGAGATCAGCAAAAAATAAACTAGCAGTAAGTTGCATCTCCAACATTGCAGATGAATAATAATCATTCATCATCATGAATGATAAACAATAAACAGTCAATCTTGGTGACTGTATTTGAAATGGGTCCATTATAGATCAGGCTACTTATTTATCCTCTGCTAAACTTAGGGCAGAAATACTACACAATAATTTGGATGCATAAACTTAAGTGCTAATCCATCAGAATACAATGATAAAATAATAATAGTGAGATACTAAACTACCCTGATCATCATCAATGCTCTGGCCACTTAGTACCATTAATGTACTGGCCAACTATAAACTTAATTTCTAATAAAAAATATATAATGAAATGTAGTGCATGGACTTTAAAAGATATCCCTTTGTGCCAACATGAATCCAGCTCAGGGAGCAAGAGCTCAATAATTAATACTATGACCAAGAGATAACACCAAATAATATTCTAAACCTATTTTAGGATTAAGTGAATTCACTGGAATAAAATGATATATACATTTATTAATTAGAAACAATAGCAATAAAATTAAATTAATGTCTTTTCTGTATGCTATAAATGTAAATTCAGCATTCTGATTTTGATTATAATAATAAAAAATGCTATTATATTGTTACAAAAATATGTGCTATCCCATTGCAATTTACATGCATTTCAATAGGTTTACACAAAACCTCACCCATATATAAGCATTCAGATATGCTGTATAATAATTTTAAACCAATAATAAAAAATAATTTTTGTAATACATAATTAATTTTAACGTAAATATGGTTGATGACTGATTTTAATATGTATGGGCACCCATTTAAATTTGTGTGCACACACTGGTGTTTTTTTTTAAAAAATAAACATATCAAATCCATATTGTATTTTTACAATAAAATTAATATATTGTTGAAAATGTACATAAACTGCACACGTATGTGTATATTATTATTCCTTACAAATCAAAATTATTAATTCATTATTTCTAATGGTAAATAAAAAATTTTTTTTTTAAAAAAAAAAAAAAACATCACTAGATCCAATTTTGGAAAATTCTTTTAAGATTCAGGTTTTTGTGACTTCATTTTCAATATTTAAAAAAAATTTTTTTTTGCCAAGCATTGGTGGTCAAGTTGTCAGCATGGCTGCCTTACAAGCAGTTGTCCCGGGTTAGCGGATGCACTTTCTGGCCGATTCTATGACACATGAAATAAAAAAAGATTTTTGGAGTTTTCCTTTTCTAATTACAAAGTAAAATAAACCTAGAAAAATCATTGACAAATCTAGAAACAAATGTCATCTATTTAAGCAAACTTATTTACTTTTAAATTTGCAAATTAGAGAATTTAACTGGTTAGTTAATTATTTAAAATATCATTTCAAAAAATTATTTTTTACTTACTCACCAACTAATATCTTATTCATGAAGTAAATTTTCTGTATGTACTCTCTATATATGATGCAGCAACTTTTTCTGTGCTTCTCTGCCTATAGATAAAGCAGCACATGTATAAAATCATAGCAAGGTAATCCTTCAGCAAGCCAATTAGCACTGGAATCTCTTGGTAAGTTGGTCCATTATAATCATGTCTATAATAGAGTAGTATAATATCTTTTTGGCATTTTAGGAAAGGTATACATCAGATAACTATTGGAATTCAGTCATATCTATTCAGTCTCTATCATGAGATAGACTTTAGGCAAGCAAACCATCTAATACACAATATAGCCTATGAACTATACTGTTGTGACACTAACAGCAGCAGTTCTTGTACTCTGAACATTGCCTTCAGTTATAAGTTCATAATAATAATGATATAATGATTTTTTGAATTCACCTTCTATAGTGTATCGATGGAATTTAAAAATAACAATTAAGTAAATTCTTTTTTTATATAAAAAAAAAAAAATTTAATGACTCTTTTCACTTTAAACCAATTTTTTATCTCCAAGTTTTCTTAATTCCTTGAACAACATCAAAATATATTATACTAAATTTTATCAAAAGCTTCAGTTTAAAAATTTCTTAATATAATTAAAACATATAATAAAATTTTATAATTACTAGTATTATTTATTGTAACATAAAAACAAGCTTGTTTTAGATTTCTTTTTTAGTTATCAAAATCAGAATAAAACATTAAATAGACCTTTTAAAATGTTTGATGTAAAATTTTTTTTTTAAATTCAAAATTATTATTTAATTATTAACTATTATTTCAGTGTAATATAATCATATTTGAAAACCAGTCTTCACAAACCTGGAGCTTAATTGTAAGTATAGGGGATTTGAACTCAGATTTTCAAGCACCCTACATCTATCCACACTATCTCATACAACTGATACACATGAAAACACACATGTAGAAAAGATAAATAATCACCGATATATGTATTTTATGCTAAACCAACATTCATCAGTTGGTCCAAATTATCATCTCCTATATATATATATATAATCAGTGCTCAGTTTATATTAAGATAGCAAATCTTCAAACTTTAATGGACAGGCTTTAAACCACTTCGACATCCAACTTTTCAGCCATCCATATCATTGAAAATGTGATGATAAAAACTGAGCACTGATTATATATATGGGTGGGAGATGATAATCTGGACCAACTTATGAGTGCTGGTTTAGCATGAAATATGTATATTGGTGATTATTTATCTTTTCTACATGTGTGTGGCCATGTGTATCAGTTGTATGAGATAGGGTGGATAGATGTAGGGTGCTTGAAAATCTGAGTTCAAATTCCCTATACTTACAATTAAGCTCCAGGTTTGTGAAGAATGCCTGGTTTTCAAATATTTACACATCAAGCATACATCCTGCCTATCCCTCTTCTATGTATTTAAATGGATAAGGTCCTATACATGAGGAGTCAGAGTGACTTGAGGTCAACATGGGCAGGGCAATAACATTGGCATCAGCATGGGATTTGGGTTTTCATCATCAGATTTTCAATGATATGGATGGCTGAAAAGTTGGAAGTTGGAGTGGACTGAAGCCTGTCCATTAAATTGATTAAAGTATGAAGATTTGCTATCTTAATATAAACTGAGCATTGATTATATATATGTGTATGGGAGATGATAATATGGATCAACTGTTGAGTGCTGGTTTATCATGAAATATGTGTATTAGTGATTATTTATCTTTTCTACATGTGTATGGTCATGTGTATCAATTGTATGAGATAGTGTGGGTAGATGTAGGGTGCTTGAAAATCTGACTTTAAATTTCCTATACTTGTAATACAATCAATATTTACAAAAAAATTTGTTTGTGTTTATTTCTACTCTTTCTTTCAACTTTATATATATATAAACATACACACAATGATAAAGATGTATGTAACAGATTGCAGTCTGGGCCAACTGATGAGTGCTGCTTCAGCATGAAATGTGTATCTTGTAATTGCATCACTCCACAAGGTATTAAAAGTGTACCGAAAACATTCCCTACTTTGCATGAGAGTGTAATGAAAATTATACTAAAGAAATATTATTCATTATTGGATAATCTCTAGTCTAATGAGTGATTTTAAAAAGTTATTAATAACTGCTGCAACTGTTTATTTTCTTTAAATATAATTGAATAGCCCTCCAGTTTCAGAAAATGACAATATATTAAAGTTAAAATGATACCCACTTTAACCTTGTACTCCTTCATATATCAGGATTGTCTACAATGTTTTTGCTAGAAGGCATGAATTTAATCAATCAGAAATTTATTGTTAAATGCTTTTACACCAGATATATATATATATATAGAGAGAGAGAGAGATGGCAAATATAAATCAACATTCAGTTTTAATCTTACCTATGATTTAAATTGTAATAATATGTAATAAGCAATAATTTAAAGTGGTAAATATTTAAATTTAAGAGCTTTGCTAATTGCTCAACAAGCTTTGAGATAAATGCTTAGCAATTAGCAAAGCTCTTTGTTTATATCCTGCAAGCTTAATAAAAAAGAAATGGAGTCATGTGATATATGTTTTTTTTTTTTAGATGTAATGTTTTTGAGATTAACTCATTGCAATTATTTATTTATTCTTTAATATAATTGAATAGCCTCCAAGCTTCAGCATACGACAATCAATTAAAGTTAAAATTATACCATCTTGTACTCCTTCATATATCAGGATGATGGTCTACAATGCTTTTGATAGAAGGTGTGAATTAATGAATCAGAAATTTATTGCTAAATGTTTTTATTATTATAATTTAAATCGCTGGTAAGATTAAAAGTAAAAGTAATTTTATATTTTCCAGATATTATGTCAATCAGTTGTAAAAACATTTAGCAATAAATTCCTGATTGATTAAATAAAGTCTTGCCTTCTAGCAAAAGCATTGTGAACAATCCTCCTGATATATGAAGAACAAAGTAAAAATAACATCATTTTAACATTAACTCCATTAGCATTTGCTTAAGCTGGAGGGCTATTCAATTACACTTAAAGTAAACAGTTATAATGAGTTAATCCCAAAAACATTGCATCTAAATATTTAGGACTGTAAATTATTTATTATATGTATATACTTGCTCTAGTTTTATTTTTCTAGGAATTCAAAAGACATAATTATTTTTCTGAATTTAATCAATACCATTATGTGTTCGCATTGGATAGAGTTCAAGAATATTGTCTGATTTGTACATTATATCCGCAATATTCTACCATACAACAAAGTCCAATATTGATGTTTTTTCAAAAGCAAAATTATCTTCAAAGTAAAATAATCAAACTCATGAGATATAATCGTGAATACCATATATTCTGTTTAGGGGCTGACATTTTCAAAAATTGAAAGAGATTAGATTAAGTTATTTTGATTGCTATTTGGGATAAAATTATGATTCAATTTAAAGTTTTTTTGTGTTATGGAAATCTTTTCACTATTTGCTTAAAGAAATTAGTAACTTATAAAAGTCTGTGAAAAGTGCATCATATAATCATATTTTTCTATTAAATCAGTTTATTAACACTTACTTCATTATACCATATTTATTTGAGACATTAAATTGGTGCAGTGAGAAACCTTTTCTTAATGATTATGGTTGAAAATGATGGTGCTAAACTGAACTGAATACATAGCCATGTTAATTATGAGTCAATTATCTCAAAACAAACTTAGTTTACTTAGAGTATAAAAACAAATTGAGATTGTACCCAGATTATTTTTCCCTACGATTGTACCCAGATTTGAACCTCAGATGCCAATGAAATCATCATAAATACCACACGAGTTCCTTATTAACATATAATTAGTAAACATTTTTAAGGTTTTAATTACATTTAAGAAGTAATTTTTTTATATGCTTAGTTAAGTTAATCTGTTTATAAAGTAATGAAAGGATCCTTGTTAATTAGATAGGAATGCTAATAAGTATGATGAGCCACAGTAATTTTTAATAAATTAATATTCACTATTTTATGATCATTATATAAATATACCAATAAATATAAATGTGATATATTTCCACAGTTTACTGCCAATTGACTATTGGTAAAGCATAGCTACTTCTGTTTCGATGTGATATTCTTTTGTTTTGTAAATAATTTCAAAACTACATTAAAAATTGTGATGAGTCTACAAATATTCTAGGCATGTCAAAAATATAATTTTTTTATTTAATGTCATTTTTTAAATACAATTTCGAAAATAAATTTTTCAGTACAAAAAAAACACAGTTTTTATCTTTTTCTGATATGTCAACATACACTTAGAGAACTGTATTTGGGCGTATACTCATATTTTCTTGTTTAATTCCAGAAAAATTAAGAGGGAAAAATCTTATGAACATTTTCTCTTTTTTTAAATATGTTATTAAAATCTCATGTTAAAAAGTGGTAGCAGTAATGGCATACAGGGTGGGCATGGTTCTGTTTTCTGTAAAATTATAATTCTTGATATTTAGTGATAGTTCTGAGTGACAATGTTATCTAAATGTCTTGAAAAAAACGCAAATATGTTAGATGAAAAATGACCTAAACTTTAAATTGACAGTAACCACACTTAAAATTTGGAATTATAATAGTTTGGAATTGGACATATTAGGTTGATGATATGATGTGTTAAAGTAGCTTCTTCCAAAACAAAGTTTCTGGGTATAGAATATATATTAGCTAACTTAAATATTCCTATCTTCTGAAACTATTATGTATTAATACATCCATCAACATTAACCCTTCCTATTGCTCTCTTTCTATCTATTAATAAGTACCAAATCTTCTATGTCAACACATTTCTTTTTTTTTTTTTTATATTATTTTAATAAAAAACTTTTATTTAATTCTTAACATCCTGCTCTCATATTCACTCCTTTTGTCTTAAAGATCTAAACAAAAAACTTATATCTTTGTCATCTTTTTCCTTTATGTTTCTTTCAATTTTCATATAGTCTCCACATAATTTTTTTGAAATTATTTATACTCCCAAAATGTTCAATATTTTTTATTCCAACTTAACAAAAAATATTAATTGAATAATTGTGATCCTTATAATTTAATTCATGAAATTATAAATATTTTTTCTTTGAGATTATAATTTTAAAGATTTATTTAATCGTATATTTATTATTAATCTGACACAATTTAAAAAAAAAGATGTATAGAGATCGAAGAAACATTCACGAAGGAAACTGATTTACTGGGAAAGAGAATTTGTTCTAAGAATTAAAAAATAATATAATATCACTTAATTTTAAATTGCTAATTATTTTGAGTGTCTTTAAATGGGTATTTTGAACATACTCAGAAATTATTATAATACTGTTTTTGTAAAAGTGTGTGAGAAAAAAAGATTAGTTTTAAAATTATTTAATGCTAAAAATAAATTTTATTATAGCTCCTAATATGATTTGTCATCTATTCCTACTAAGGCGGCAGGCGCTGTAACTTTACTACTGACAATGTTAATTAAATCACGGCTACTCAGTCGTATTTACACGGGAATTTGTTCTGTTGTTAAAAATTAATTTATTATAGATCTTGGGAATATTTATAACTTTTTCGATAAACTGTACAAAATTTTCTATTAAATTCATTGTAGTAAAACGATATACATAATCTAGAGAACATTTGAAATAGTAGAAATAAATGGTACATTTTTAAAACTTTGCGGATTCTCAAAAGTCTATATATTCATACGCCATCTAGAGAGGATTTGAAGTACTTGATATTTTTGTATGAATTTTTTTTTTTTAAATCTTTAGCAGCCTTTTTAAAAGCAGTAGTTTGCGGATTCCACAAAATGGCTTATAGCAAACTACAAATTATTTCAAAGATTAACATTATTTCAATTTTTTTTTTGCTTTCTAGCTTATCATTCTTCACTTGCACCTATGAAGTGCAGTGTTACATGTAATTCAATCCAATTATTGTCTAATATAGATCTCACAGCTAATTTTATTTCTCTTCACATTTTTTCCTTCAAAAATCTATATTTCTTAATGAAAAATGTTTATGGATTTTATGCTTGCGAATATTTTTTTAAAATAATCTCTTGCCATATACCGTAGACAATCATTGTTTTGTTATATTATGGCAAAATCTCCAGAAATTTTTGAATTGCTGTAGATTAAATAAAAGTTTAAAAAACTAAGATGCCAATGCCCCAATGGCACACGGAGTCATAATCTTTTTTCTTTACTTATCAGATCAAGCAAAAAATAAACAAAGCAAATCTATAAGAGAAATCACAACATTAATTACACTGATTAAAAAGTTTTTCACTTTTCTCTTCTCTTGAAAGTTCAAATTCAGGATGAGAAAATTTTAAGCTTATTGGGGTCTGGCACCATTAATCCTTTATTAAGAATACTAGATACCAATTTGCCAACCACTTTTGGATAGTTATCTGGTTTGTCTATAAGCCAACTATCTAAAAAAAATTCAAAATTCAACTAACCAGAACTTAAATCCCAGGTCATGGATAGAATAAATTGGTGAAAAAACCAATAGGTATTATTGGCATTATTGAGAAAATTAAATAACAGCAAGGTATCTGGGCTTATCTATTACTGTAAGGGATGATAATGAATGAACAGCTGAAATTTTAAAGTGCATCTAAAATTTTATTGAGACCTTGAAAGAAATCACATGGAAAATAGATGAGATAAAGAAGTCTAGTTAACAATGGAAATCATGTGATGATGGCACATTGTATACATCCTAAATAAAAAATGAAAGTCCTACAGATCACTAAAATATATAGTTGCTGTATCTAGTGTCATGCCTAGATAAAATTAATTGATTTCAAAATCTTAGTAATTCTGAATTCAAGCTATTAACTTGTTAGTGTAAGAATTATAAATGCCACCGATATGTAAGTGCTAGTAATGCAAAGAATTTCATTGAAGAAGACCAAAAACCAAGAAAATATGTGATGTATAACAGTACTATTTAAAGTCTGTTGATATTTCAAATTTACAATAGATGGTTCTGGGATAAAGTAATAAGAATCGCATTAACTTTTTTTTTTTTAAAAAAAAAATGCTAACATTTCTTATAAACAATTAATTACAATATTAATTTAGAACTTTATTACCATCCCAGTCTTTATTCGAAATTTACAGTTCATCTTAAAATGGATAAACTCTATTTTTTAAGTATAAGAATATATTTTTTTTTTAAAAAACAAAACAGAAAAAAAAAAACATATTGAGCTATTTATATTATATTTAACTCTTCAAAAAGTTTCTCTTTATTTTGTAAAAAGAATTTTATCAAACTTTTTGTGTTTACACACTTATACCGCATGTGCAAAAAAAAAAAAAAAAAAGGCAAAAAAATAGAATGTTTCCTTTCTGATCACTTACTAATAAACATAAATAGCTGAAATCTCTCTCTCTTTCTCTCTCTCACACACAACAATATTAAATTTAAATAATGAGTAATTTGATATAAGTAAATATATATTTTTATTATTATTTCTAATTAAATCATGAATCTATTGTATCGGAACACAGGCTTTGCACTGACATTGTTGCACTTTTGTGATTTTCAGCACTAAACGCCGGGGCAGAGGATGGCGACATCTTAAGCGAACTATATTTTGCAAGGACTTTGAGACTGTACAAAAGGAACAGGAGGTAAAGTTGTAATTATTCAATGCATCTGGAATAAAATAAGAAGTACACGTTCCATAGCACATATTATTGGAGATAAGAATGGAGTCACAACCTGGCCTTGATATATTATATAGATATGGTTTAATTTTACATTGTTGTTTAGTTAATCCTATGTCTGATGGCAATCTTAAATCCTTGTCATTTAAGAATGCTAATCGTTCAATTAAATTCTGAGTGGGAAATAAAGTTTTTTGTGTTGAATGACTTCCATCGGCTACAATTTCAGATGCGACCTTACTAAGGAGGAGATTTCGAATTTTCTTGAAAAGCACGCGTCTACCACTTATATCAATCGGAAAGATGAATGCGATCGCTATCAAAAATCT
This sequence comes from Epiperipatus broadwayi, assembly GCA_028023455.1. Lineage (NCBI taxonomy): Eukaryota > Metazoa > Onychophora > Udeonychophora > Euonychophora > Peripatidae > Epiperipatus > Epiperipatus broadwayi. The sequence continues at coordinate 1,717,022 of JAQFVV010006263.1, read as the reverse complement.
TAAATGATTCATATTGGAATTCTGAAAATAAACAAATATATTAAATATGTCATTTAATATTGTCAACATATTTCTAATAATTATATTAAATACTTAAGTTATCTTAGTTGCTATATGTAAATGTAAATAAAGATAAATTTTACAAGTTGATAATAGTGAGGTAGCCATTTTCAAGTATTGGATAACAGGGTGATTACTTGGGGGGAAAAAATTCTATCTACTTTTAATCTAAAACAATTTTCAAACTTTATTTGGCAAGGAATCGAACCCCAAGAGAGAATGCTAATTACTATGCATATGGCTCTTATATTCAAAACATAAATAAAATTTATTAATTAGTAGTGAGAAAATATTGATTAACATTATTTTTGAAAGACTGAATATTAAATAAAAAGAAGAAGATAGTGCTAAGTAAAACATCTCATACACAAACAACAAGTTTAAATAAAGTTTAAAATTTTCTAGACATTCAACATATAATGATAGATTATGGAAATAGCTGCACAAACTGTATAATAATAAAATGAATACTTCAATTAATTGTTTATAATGCAAAAAAAAAAAAGTCAGTTAATTGTTGATAATGTAAAAAAAATAAACGTATTGTATTAACATTATAAATCTTACCTCAATAAATTTGATACTAGTATAACACTGGAATCATTCAGAGCGTTGGTCATGCAGGTTCTGTTAATGAAACTGTTTGGTCTGCAAACTAGTCAAGCGCAGCTACCTTAGCTTTTATAAACCACTTAATTATGTCTTAAATTAGTGTTAAATATTTAAGCTATTGTAATTGAGGTTTTATTTGTCCTTCGCTAATAACGGAATACTTGATAAGTAAATTAGATAGTAAACAAGCTTAAAATAGAACTTCTTGACAGACTGAAAGGATTTTTGTAAAGATCATTTTACGATTTACACTACTTTGTGAACATAGGGCGAAAATATTTAAATAGTGTTTAATACACACGTGCATCTCCCCAAGCATTTACACATATTGTATAAATAATAATACTTACAAATGACATTATGTTGGGGAAGGGCAAACAATGGCAAAACACTGCTAATAATGATTAAGTGACATTAGCATACCCTATTACCTTGATTTATAAATCTGATTTCAATCAATGATCTAAACTTGTTATATATAAAAATAAATTGCATCAGCATCCGCATATATAAACGTAATACGGTACTGTGGTATTAGAGCTGCGACATGAAGAATTATAATAATTTAATCATTAAATGAATTAGGTTATTAAATCAAAAACATATTTTAAAATCTACATTTAAAAAAAAAACAACGATTTAACAAAAAAAAAAAAAAATACGAAAAGCATTAATGTGAAGAATAGTTAAAATGCGTGTTTAAATCAAATTGAGTGGTGTGTTTGCACGTGCATATTCTGCATAATCTATTTTAATACATTGTACAGGCTTACACCTGCATTTATATATGTAATATATGCGGGATTCGAACTCAGAGTTCCACACGACCTACAACTCTCAGTGACGTCTTACATTGCTGACTCACCTGATCACACACATGTTGAAAAGATAAATAATCACCAATATTCGTATTTCATGCTAAACCAGCGCTCATCAGTTGATTCAGATTACCATCTCCACACATATATACAATTAGTACTCAGCTTTATATTAAGATAACCAATCTTCATACTTTAATGAGTGCTGTTTTAGCATGAATTACGTATACTGGTGGTTATTTATCTTTTCAACATGTGTGTGATCAGGTGAGTCAGCAATATAAGATGGCACTGAGAGTTGTAGGTCGTGTGAAAGTCTGAGTTCGAATCCCGCATATATTATATATATAAAAGCATGTGTAAGCCTGTATAATGTAAAAATAGATTATGTAGAATATGCATGTGCAAACAAACACACACTCAATGTGATTTAAACACTCATTTTAACTATTCTTCACATTAATGCTTTTCGTATTTTTTTTTTTTTGTTAAATTGTTTTTTTTTAAATGTAGATTTTAAAATATGTTTTTGATTTAATAACCTAATTAATTTAATGATTAAACGATCATAATTCTTTTTTTTTTACGCCCGCCCCGGCCACCCCCCCCCCCCCCCCCCCCCCCCCCCCCCCCCCCCGGGGGGCCCCCCCCCCCCGCCAACAACGCAAGACTATCATAATTCTTCATATCATTTATGAGAGTGGATTGTATATGCTCGCACACGCGTAATATTTTGATGCCTATTATAAATAATTGCATCACACACTTATATATTCTGATTTTGTAATTAATCAATATACATATATTTATGTTATTATAAGGAACTTGAATGGACAATATCTATATTTAAATATTATATATTTATGTTAGTAACAGCTGTAGTAAAAAATGAGAGGTCCCGGAGATATTATACCGAATTAATTATATATATATAGTTACGTGAATCTACTCGAACGACTCTCATAAATGGTATGGTAAGATATCTGATTGTTATAAAATAAATCATCATATATATATACACGCTTATATAATACAATGTTTTAAAGTTTAAGTGCAATTTTAAATGCCGACATTCATTTTGCACATAGAGAAGTTTTTAATTAATGTATTTATTATAATGCCAGCTTGTAATATGCAAATGGTTTGCTCTCCTCCGAGTTGTTAAATAAATTTCAATGGGATCCCTTTTGTAATGGAAAACTTATTTTCTTCTTACTGCTAATGTAGTCTCGAACTGTTTAAACTCAGGATATAATATTATGTCAAGCGTTGGTGGCCTAGTGGTTAACATAGCGGCCGAGTTGGCCATATGAAAAAAAAAATTCAGGATATAATTGACTTTTTTTCTTCATGTGTCAAAGCATCGGCCAGGAAACGAACCCGGGACAACTGCTTGTTAGGCGGCTGTGCTAACCATTCAGCCACCAACGCTCGACTAATTGACTTTTTTTTTCACTGCAAGATTTTAAGAGAGCCGAAATAAAAAAATAGTAAATAGAGGGATTTGAACTTAGGATTTTCAGTCTATATTCATCCTCCATTCCAGCTCAAACAACTGATATAGATGACCATACACGCGTGAAAAAGATAAGTGATACCCCCATTATACGTATTTCGTGCACAACAATATATATCCCTCTATTTATTATAGTAAATATTCAGTGTACTGAATGAATAAGTTAATTAAAAATTAGTAAAATTTATTACAGCAATTCAAATTCTCCAAATAAAATAATTGTAAAATACATAAAGCCTTCTATTTATTTATTTTTTTTATCTATAAATTTGTAGTTAAAATCCAAATAAAATAATTGTAAAATACATAAAGCCTTCTATTTATTTATTTTTTTTATCTATAAATTTGTAGTTAAAATGCGTCAAAACTTTCGAAATACTTATGTCCTTAAACACTTTTTAATATTAATTTACACACTAATGCGCACACATATATAAATTATTTTTAGTAATAATTTATACATATATATTAATGATGAAGTGCCACTTAATTGGGGGGAAAGGGGCGCAATGTTGCCAAATTATATTAATACGATTATTTTTTCAATCATTTGAAATAAAACATAAAATAAATAAATCTTATGGTGGGCACGAACCCATTTGTGTTTGGGACCAATCAATTACTATTTGATTGGTGAAGAGAAAATGTCTAGATAACAAAAAGCTCATTACACTTCCTATGCAGAATATAAATAAAAATGAAAACAATTTTAAAATTTCCATTGCAGAAAAATATTTTTCAGCATTTCTCCAAAGAACACTAGTGAAAGAGAAGATATAACTTCCTAGGCGAATAAACTGCCTGTTAAGACTGCTTTTAGCTTTACATTTCTTAATTTACCTACCAGTTAAGTGTAAAACCATCAAAATATCATATGATCACCATTTCATATGCCTACATCATTTATTACGAAGCTCGCACTTGGTGGCACTATCATTTAAAAATATTCAATAACTTATAATTATAGCCCATCAACAACGAGCTGAATTTGAATTCTAGACTGTGAACATTACAGACCAATGCTGGCTATTGCACCATGAAGCCATTTCAATACATGGTGATAAGATGGTTGGTGGTTAATTTTCATTTTATTTATTTTAGTGTGTACATGTATTTCTCTAAATATAGGTAATAATATGAAATATTATTTCTGAAAGCAATTCACATATTTATTCACATGTGGTTCCATGTTCTGTTTACAATAGAAATTTTTAGACATATATATATTCCTGTCTATGATAATATATTTTTAAAATATATATACATTAGATAAAAAGGTAAAATGACCTTTAAATAATCTATTGTAGAACAAAAAATCTCCAACATAGTGGGACAGAAGAAATGGCATTACTCATTAGGTTTATCAATTGTCAGGCTATGAAGATGTGGACATTTTCCATATTTATTTTTATTCTAACTATTTACTGGCCAATATTTCTTGAGAAAAAAAATTCTACTTCTAATTGGAATTTGATAAAAATTATCAATTTTATTTGGCATATGCAGTAAGGTCTGCTATAATTAATATTGTTGCTTCTAAAAAAACATTTAGTACTTTAGTATTAAACCTGCTGAGATAAATCTCCACCTCAATCCTAACCCTAAGCGTAACCTAATACCACTGCAGTATTTCACGGCAGGTCTAATACTGTAACGGTCAGAATCGTCTATCTCGCTAAAACACTGCATAATTCAAACCCCAGACACTAAACTGAACATTCTAGGAGGGGTTGCCTTCTAGATATACTAAGTTCGAATCTAAAGTCCAAATTTCACAGCACCACCTACATGATAATGCAGCTGATGCTACAACTAGTATAACCTTTTACCGGTGCCTGGTGGTCAGGGAGAAACAAAAGACTCTATACTAAGATAAGTTTGGGTGGCTAATTAACGTCTATGGATTTATAAAAGAAATGCAGAAAATATAGATATATAGACCGAGACAGTGATAGGAATCAAATAAAATAAGAGATAAAATTTAGTTTTAAATAATTTCACACAATTTATTTATATAAATATATAAAACGCCACTGTCTGCTTATATGGGACAGGGACGTGTATTAAATAATTGTTGGCATTTATATTTCAGTAATGACAAAAAGGTTTTAAAACAGAGTGATATATTCTATTCCTCGGCCTAATAGCGTTACGATAATGTGCTTGACAAGATAGGAACATGTGCGAGGTGCTTTGAGTAAATAGACAAGTTTAAGACAATATTTGAAATTAAATGTTCTAAAATATTTATTGATTTCGAGAATAATACGGACTAAAGCTTACTAAGCAAACGTGGGAATGGGATCAAAGCATTTATTTGAGAATAATAATAATAGATTTGTATTGGTAGGTCAGTATTGCTGATAGTGAATTTATAAAGTTGGAGGGTGTGACTTGTTTAAGTCACGGATGCTTTGTAAAATAAACATAAAATGAAACAATATTGAAGATCCGGAATAATTCCAAAGGGCATCTCGCCGCTAACCCGTAGGAAAGTATTTTGACGAACAGCCGAAACTTAGCGACTGTGTGACGATTGCGTTTAATTCCCAGGGGTGTCATTTGTGAACACCCTCTGCCTGGAAACTTGCAATACGCGAAAAGAACGGACTTTGCCGTGTAAAGAATCCTTGGAAAAATAAAACAAAGCGGTCTCAACAACCAATTCATGTACCAGCAATACGAGACTAGTGTATATAAAAACATACTAAATGGGTTTTACTTGGATTAAGAGAAATGCCCAATCAAATTCCCCGAAATTCATTTAAGAGGGTCCGCACATTCTCGACGTCAATGATGAACTTTATAATGAAAGTAGAACACGGTAATTAAAATAGGACATGCTTGCGGGTTTGAAAAGTAAGTATAGATTTATATACGCAATCATGCATTTGGGGACACATTTAATCATTGACTTCGCACATACTCTTATATTAGATTAAAATCAATAACATGTAGATTTTAAACTATGTGATTATGTTACATTAAAGAAAAGAATCGCCCTCGAACGAGTGATTTGCAAGACAATAAAATTGGAAAATTATAAATTTAAAATATGCCTTAATAGCGGCATCTTATTTTCAATAGAGGGAATAGTTCACTCGGTCAAAGACGATTCTGACACATTATCATAATAAAATAAAAGAAAGCTTTATAAATAGAAAATATTAACCCAAGGATAGAGAGCAAAATGTTGAGCATATTTAAACACACAAAATAAATACACAATGAAGTTGTGAAATATAAGAAAACAATGTTAAATAGCTATAGCATGTTAGTTAGTGATCACAAGAGCTCTTGGGTTAATTTGGGTTACCTCTGGAAATGCATTTGCAGGTAGATGTTCGGCAGGTTTTATAATTCAGCAGCAAAATCTGGAATGTTCATATTTTGGCAGCGGCAGCAGCAGTTCCAGAATCCATGTGATAATTTCTGATGGTATGGAGCAGCGGCTGGCTATTCCGAGGGGACATAGCCATCTTAAACGCCTCTACTCGGACATGTCAAGGTTAGCAAATTATTAGAATTTTAGAACAACTCAGAAACCTTTAGACAACTCAGAATTCTTTAAAAGCTTAGAATGGAGAACAAAAGAAAAACATCCTTTTTATAGTAAAATTTAACAATAGATTTGTCCTGGAGCGTACAAAATTATTGGACTTATCTGCTGTAATTAAATCTATCCGAATGTCTAAAGGAATTCAACATGAATTAATTTCTTTTGTTAACTTCCCCGTCGACATTCGAATTACAAACTAGATTTAACTAAAATTACTGCTACTAATTAAAGAAAACTTAAGTGGACAGCTGCTGTTTTTAGATAAACTTATATAATTAAACTATTGTCCCTCATTTATTTTAACAGAAATATTTGGGATGATTTTTATTAAATAAAACGAAAATTATTTTATTTTAAATTGTAATATTTGAATCTATCTACTAAACGAATATTTACTAAATGAATTTTATTTTAAATCAAAATATATTACGATGGTAATATATTTGTAAATAGATCCAAACAAAATAACTAACAATTTATAATTTTGATATGTTTTAAAATGGATATCATAGTGTGTGCGCAATTACGACTTATATAACTTACTTTTTAATAAATGTAAATTATGTGAACAAATACATAATTCATAATATTTTATTTTATTTGGGAATAAGTTATATATAATATGAGCATTGTGCTCGTGGTTTAAAATTAGGTGGGATTTTCGGTATATAAGTGTATTTCAGACACACTACGATAGATTGGGGTTCAAACTAAGGTATGAGGGTAGGAAGTAGGTGAGAAAAGGTGAAACGAAGATCTGCAAAGCAGACCTTACTGTTTCACATTCCCTTAGTGACGGAACAAAAAAAAATTGTTAAAAAAAAGATCTTACAACAGGTGTCCACCTATGAAGCCTGCATAAAAAAAAATTTACAAGATAACCCATAATGTACAGGATATAAATATAATGAAGAAACGAAACTGAATTATATACCCGGATCATATTAATAACTCTACCATCTAGCGAACATTTTTTTAATAATCCCCCCCCTTCTTCCAACAAAATTTTATTTAAAACTAATCATTTAATACTGTTTATATCCGATCTCCTTTTTATATTATTCTGTGACGTGTCCATTTCTTTTTTTTTTTTGTTGTTGTTGTGTTGTTGTTTTTTTTTTTAAAAAAAAACTACTATAATCCTGGGTCTGGTGGGTGATATACAAGGGGTTTTAGACTCCTAGCATTATAAGTTCCTCTTATGGCCCCATTATCCTCCAGTAAATATGCATTTGGGCCGCTTACCCGTTTTATCACATATGGCCCCTGATACAGTGGGAAAAACTTCTTGTATTTACACTGGTCCCGGCTACTGGGCTTTGGAGTTCTGACCCATACATGATCCCCAACTTGAAATTGGTAGGACCTTGTTTCCTTTAATTGTTTTTTTTCTGCCCAGGCTTTCAGACGATGATGAACTGCTCGCCGGTCCTCTTCTCTGTCCACTTCTTGATCATCCTTGGGCAGGGGTATTTTAATTAATGGTTTCTCTGGCTTACCAAAATGAAGACGCATTTGTGTTAGCCCTGTAGCCTCATTAATGGTTCCATTAATATACTGAAAAATTTCTTCAGTTCGGTTGACCCAGCCCCGGTGGTTATCGTGGATGTATGTCTGAAACAGCCGGTTAATTTCCCGCATGACCCTCTCGCAGGGGTTGGATTGGGGGTTTCTAATGGATGTCATCATATGCCTGAGACCTTGGCTCTTTATCCAGGTCTGCCATTCTCGTGAAGTGAAAGCCGAGCCGTGATCTGAGAGTATTGCTTCGGGCTTGCCGATAGTCACAAATTGCTTGCACTGTAATGCCCTAATTGCACTTTTTGAATCTGCCCTGATGACCGGGTAGGCCCATGCATACTTAGAAAATATGTCATAGGTGACAAAAAGGTACCGACATCTACGATAGTATGGTAGTGGCCCATAGTGGTCTACTGCTAATACCTTGTTGGGTCCCCAATGGGATAATGGAGGCGGGGGTACCGCTGAAGATCTTATTTGGGGGTTTGCTTTTAGTGCATGTATTACATTTCCGGAGGGTATGCAATATATCACTATACATCTGAGGCCAATGAAACTGCCGCCTCAGGGCTTCTTCGGTTTTTCTGGGACCATAATGTCCCACCAGGCTGTGCATATAAGTGATTAGTGGGCTTCTTAAATCAGGTGGTATGAGAATTTTCCACAATCGATTCTCAGTTTGTTGCAGCAAAAGCCCATTTTGCAATCTGTATCTCCTTTTCCTCCTACCAGTGGTGCATCCTTGAGCAGGGTTTCCTTGCCTTTGGACTTCTTGCATTAAATCTCTGTAGTGGGGCTGCTTTTCCTGCCAATACTGCAAATTCTTAAGTTTCTTTTCAATTTCCTGGTCCAACACGTTAGTCATGATGATAAACGGCTGGTCTGATATCATAGGGTTGCAAGGTTTAATTTCCACAGGGTGACGACTCAATACATCGGCCACAATATTTTCAGGGCCTGGACAATAAATTATCCTGTAGTGGAATTTCTGCAGTGACAAGCTCCATCGAATAAGGCGATCATTGTTTAGATAACTTTTATTCAGAAATTCCAAGCACCGGTGGTTCGTAATTATAATTACTTCCGATCCCAGAAATATCTGCTTGATTTTGCTGCACGCCCATACAATGGCTAAAGTCTCTTGTTCAGTGACTGTATAATTTTTTTCTGCACCTCTTAATGTATGGCTACTGAAGTACAAGACCTGATGTTGGCCTGCTTGATTAACCTGGAACAGTACAACACCTAGACCTTTCTTGCTGCTGTCAGTCTGCAAATAGAATGGGCGAGTGAAATCAGGATAACATAACATCACAGTCTGGAGGAAATTGTCCTTGATTTTCTTGAAATCTTGCTCGTGCTGTTCACTCCATTCCCACCGACGGTGTTGCTTCAATAGTTCCAGCAATGTGGAGGTATCTTTTGCAAAGCCTGGATAGAACTTATGGTAGTAATTGCAGAGGCCTAAAAAGGATCTAATCTGCTTTCTATTGATAGGCCTCGGAAAGTTCTGGATTGCTTCTACCTTATCCAGATGGGTCCGAATTCCTTGTCCATTTACGATGTGTCCCAAAAAGGCAATTTCTTTTAGAGCAAAGTGACTCTTTTCTAGATTCACAGTAATATTCTTTTGGGCACATTCAGAAAAGAACTGCTTCAGGTGCTCCAGGTGTTCCTGAGGGTTGCGCGATGCAATGACCACATCATCGATATAGCACACTAATTTTTTTTTTAGATCTTCGGATAGAACTTGGTCCAAGCACCTCATTAGTCCAGCGCCACTGTTTATGAGCCCAAAAGGTACTCTCTTAAACAGATGTGTTTTCCCATTGTGACGGAAGGCCGTGTATTTCCTGTCTTGGGGGTGTAATATCATCTGCCAATAGCTATCAGTTAAGTCTAATGTGGAAAAAATATTCTTTGTAGATAATTTGAGAAAAACTTCCTGTACAGGTGGTGGGATATCCCGTTCCGGTATCGTGATATTGTTGAGCATTCTGGCATCTAAACACAGTCTTATAGACCCATTTTTCTTTTTCACAACCACTAATGGGTTGTTATATGGCGATGATCCTTTCTCAATTATCCCCCATGTAATCATCTGTTGGATCTGAGCGCTCACTTCATCTTGATATTGGAAAGGAATGGGGTATGTCCGGGCCTGGAAGTGGGTTTCCTCCTTCACACGAATCCGGTGGACATAACCTTTAATTTCTCCAGGGATTGGAGAGAAGATTTGCCGACTTGCCATTAATAGTTGATGCAATTGGGACTGATTCTCGATGGTTTCTAGTGACGATTCTTTGACCTTATCTTTGATGGTGCTTTCATCGATGCTGGCCTCCATACACTGAACTTGGATTCCAGGTAGGACATCGGCTTCATTAAAATATATCTTCTCTTGCTGGACCATGATTGAATTCGTGGCATAGTCAAGGATACACTTATTTTGGGACAGAAAATCGGATCCAATTATAACATCATGGACCAATCCTTTTATAACTAGGAAAGTGTGCCCAATGGTTATTTTCCTGAAGATTATTTCTAACCATACTTGGTATGCTTCAGTCTTGGTTCTTTTCCCATCCGCCAGTTTCATCTGGATGGGACAGGATGGTAACCTGGGTATACATCTGCTCCGTTCTTCCATTCATAGCAACCATCCCTTTGAAATGCAGGAAATCTGACTGCCAGTGTCAATGAGGGCAGGAAGTTCAATGGATCCCACTCCGATGTTTATTATTGGACATGGACCAATAGGAACTCCACAGGTGGGGTCCTCTTCTCGGATAACCATTGACATGGGGTTCATATCCCCTAAGAGGCTTCCTTTTGTTGGAGGATGAGCGTTGTGGAGTTGTGCTAACACAGTTCTTTTGGGTCTCGTATTCCCTCCCATCATATTTTGTTCTGATTGATGGTGGAGATTCCATGGGCCATAGTTGATCATCATCAAAAATTCTGCCATGACTTCCACATCTTTGATCCTGCTGCTGACCATAAGCCGTTGGACAGGTAATGGCATATTCAGTTGGATTGTACGGATGATGTAAGAATCTGAAAACTTGAACGCGGTGAGTGATCTAAATCGGTTTACCAGGCGAATGAAAAATTGCATGCAAGTCTCTTTGATTGCTTCATATTTCTCCTGGCAAATCGTATTTAGAATCATGCTCTACCGATCCTCACTCCAATAATACTTCAATAATGTGTTAGAGTAATTGGCAAAGTCGCTCGGTTTTTTAGTCAACATGCCCCACCAATCTCGTGCATAGCCATATAAGTAATGGCTAGCGATCACAGTCTGTTCGCAACAGTTCATCTTACACAGAGAAAAAAAATCCCACAAGCTATCCAAGTGTGAGTGAAGATTTTCCCCTACTTCTCCTCGAAATATCTGAATGGTGATTATTTTATCAATCTGGGTTTGAATCCTAAGGTCTGAAATTAATGTACTGCAGGCTGCATCTCTTGTATTATTGTTGACTTGAGAAATTGGTTGATTGCTGCCAAAGGGCTGACAGCTCTGATTTGTAGTTCTGTACTCTTTCCAGTTTTCTAGGTAGCATTCTTCAATATTAAGTTCGAGAGACCTTTGTTTTTTTTCACTTTGACAATTTTGTCGAGAAGCAGCCTGTTAAATGTTTTATACTCTTCCTCTTTTCTTCGGGCTTCCTCTTCATGCTCTCTTGCCCTCTCTTTGCTTCTCCTATACAATTCCTCCAGATATTTCCGATTGAAATCACCCTGGCTCGTTTGCTGGACAGGTCTCATACTTATTGGAGGAGATTCAAGAAATCCAGATGGGTCCAGTTCTTGTTCATCGTAGTTGTTCTCCATATTATCCATGGCCTTGGATGATTATCGTGATCGATGATGATGATTACTTTTTATTTTATCGCTAACTATATTAATATATCTTTAACACAATGTATCGCACTGATAAAGAAAATGTTTAAACTGTTTTACGTGGAGCTTATTAAAACTAATACGGTAAAAAAATACTCTTATTATTTTTCCTTGTTTAATTCTCTGCGATTATTACGTTTAATTACAATTTTATTAATGGCTAATAGGCTATCTCCCTCTCGGTTCTGTTGGCCTAATTGCTGCTTTTATATTTATCACTTAAAACCCCAACTACTGCCCTCTTACTACTGCTAAAATTTCTCGCTTAAATCTGCTGCCAACATATATATTTTTAACTGCCTGTATATATATAAATCTATTAAATTCTACCTGTCAAAAATATTTCGCTAACATATATATTTTTAAACTCAAGCAAATTTTATTTATATATATTACATTCGCTAGATCCGGGTATAATTATTTCGTTCCCTCTTATTTAAGATTTGCAAACATATATATTTATTTACATAATTATTGATCCGATTCACGTCTCATTATTTGGTCTAAGAAAAATTTACACACGTTAAAAAAAAACAAATTTCATACAAAAGAATTGAGCCTGGTGACAAAATTTATTTTAGAAGTAACTCCGTTTAGTGAAATTACCCTTGGGCGCCATGTCACCAGTTAAAAATATCTATAGACTGTTAGCTTCCCAAAATTAATTTTAATAACTATTCCATTTAACTACGGGCACTCGTTAAAACATTCGCATTTTTTTTTTATTGATTACAACATTTGATTTATAATTATTTCTGAATTCCATACGATAGCCTATTATATCTAGGTCATTACCGTACGAAATTATCATTATGCTATCTTGTGCGTTGAGCCGATAAAACTTTATTTTGATAGAAAAATACAATATTTGAAATCTTCATAATTGTCACAATATTCACTTGGGACAATATTTAAGTAATTTACACTATGCGTACACAGCGTAATTTAAGTGAAACAATAAATACAGATAATACAGATGGCTCGTATCACACTATAGCATGTTTGGACAAGTTCTGATTATATAGGATAAGTAATTGTATGCCCGAGTCAAACAAAATACATGAAATATACACGCAAATAAACTATATAGACAATATAGAGTTTGAAAAATATCATATATATATAAAACATAAGGGCTTTGAGCGATTAAATATGAACAAAACACTAAAATTAAGCTACAGGGATGTGGGTGTTTTAAATAATTAAGATCTACAGGGATGTGGGTGTTTAAATATTCAAGGCTCCATGTTTGGGCAAGCCATGGACCCAGAAAAAAAAAATTTACTATGTAACGGTCAGAATCGTCTATCTCGCTAACACACTGCATAATTCAAACCCCAGACACTAAACTGAACATTCTAGGAGGGGTTGCCTTCTAGATATACTAAGTTCGAATCTAAAGTCCAAATTTCACAGCGCCACCTACGTGATAACGCAGCTGATGCTACAACTAGTATAACCTTTTACCGGTGCCTGGTGGTCAGGGAGAAACAAAAGACTCTATACTAAGATAAGTTTGGGTGGCTAATTAACGTCTATGGATTTATAAAAGAAATGCAGAAAATATAAATATATAGACTGAGACAGTGATAGGAATCAAATAAAATAAGAGATAAAATTTAGTTTTAAATAATTTCACACAATTTATTTATATAAATATGTAAAACGCTACTGTCTGCTTATATGAGACAGGGACGCGTATTAAATAATTGTTGGCATTTATATTTCAGTAATGACAAAAAGGTTTTAAAACAGAGTGATATATTCTATTCCTCAGCCTAATAGCGTTACGATAATGTGCTTGACAAGATAGGAACATGTGCGAGGTGCTTTGAGTAAATAGACAAGTTTAAGACAATATTTGAAATTAAATGTTCTAAAATATTTATTGATTTCGAGAATAGTACGGACTAAAGCTTACTAAGCAAATGTGGGAATGGGATCAAAGCATTTATTTGAGAATAATAATAATAGATTTGTATTGGGAGGTCAGTATTGCTGATAGTGAATTTATAAAGTTGGAGGGTGTGACTCGTTTAAGTCACGGATGCTTTGTAAAATAAACATAAAATGAAACAATATTGAAGATCCGGAATAATTACGGAGGGCATCTCGCCGCTAACCCGTAGGAAAGTATTTTGACGAACAGCCGAAACTTAGCGACTGTGTGACGATTGTGTTTAATTCCCAGGGGTGTCATTTGTGAACACCCTCTGCCTGGAAACTTGCAATAAGCGAAAAAACGGACTTTGCCGTGTAAAGAATCCTTGGAAAAATAAAACAAAGCAGTCTCAACAACCAATTCATGTACCAGCAATACGAGACTAGTGTATATAAAAACATACTAAATGGGTTTTACTTGGATTAAGAGAAATGCCCAATCAAATTCCCCGAAATTCATTTAAGAGGGTCCGCACATTCTCGACGTCAATGATGAACTTTATAATGAAAGTAGAACACGGTAATTAAAATAGGACATGCTTGCGGGTTTGAAAAGTAAGTATAGATTTATATACGCAATCATGCATTTGGGGACACATTTAATCATTGACTTCGCACATACTCTTATATTAGATTAATATCAATAACATGTAGATTTTAAACTATGTGATTATGTTACATTAAAGAAAAGAATCGCCCTCGAACGAGTGATTTGCAAGACAATAAAATTGGAAAATTATAAATTTAAAATATGCCTTAATAGCGGCGTCTTATTTTCAATAGAGGGAATAGTTCACTTGGTCAAAGACGATTCTGACACATTATCATAATAAAATAAAAGAAAGCTTTATAAATAGAAAATATTAACCCAAGGATAGAGAGCAAAATGTTGAGCATATTTAAACACACAAAATAAATACACAATGAAGTTGTGAAATATACGAAAACAATGTTAAATAGCTATAGCATGTTAGTTAGTGATCACAAGAGCTCTTGGGTTAATTTAGGTTACCTCTGGAGAAGCCTTTGCAGGTAGATGTTCGGCAGGTTTTATAATTCAGCAGCAAAATCTGGAATGTTCATATTTTGGCAGCGGCAGCAGCAGTTCCAGGATCTGTGCGATAATTTCTGATGGTATGGAGCAGCAGCTGGCTATTCCGAGGGGACATAGCCATCTTAAACGCCTCTACTCGGACATGTCAAGGTTAGCAAATTATTAGAATTTTAGAACAACTCAGAAACCTTTAGACAACTCAGAATTCTTTAAAAGCTTAGAATGGAGAACAAAAGAAAAACATCCTTTTTATAGTAAAATTTAACAATAGATTTGTCCTGGAGCGTACAAAATTATTGGACTTATCTGCTGTAATTAAATCTATCCGAATGTCTAAAGGAATTCAACATGAATTAATTTCTTTTGTTAACTTCCCCGTCGACATTCGAATTACAAACTAGATTTAACTAAAATTACTGCTACTAATTAAAGAAAACTTAAGTGGACAGCTGCTGTTTTTAGATAAACTTATATAATTAAACTATTGTCCCTAATTTATTTTAACAGAAATATTTGGGATGATTTTTATTAAATAAAACGAAAATTATTTTATTTTAAATTGTAATATTTGAATCTATCTACTAAACGAATATTTACTAAATGAATTTTATTTTAAATCAAAATATATTATGATGGTAATATATTTGTAAATAGATCCAAACAAAATAACTAACAATTTATAATTTTGATATGTTTTAAAATGGATATCATAGTGTGTGCGCAATTACGACTTATATAACTTACTTTTTAATAAATGTAAATTATGTGAACAAATACATAATTCATAATATTTTATTTTATTTGGGAATAAGTTATATATAATACGAGCATTGTGCTCGTGGTTTAAAATTAGGCGGGATTTTCGGTATATAAGTGTATTTCAGACACACTACGATAGATTGGGGTTCAAACTAAGGTATGAGGTAGGAAGTAGGTGAGAAAAGGTAAAACGAAGATCTGCAAAGCAGAACTTACTGTTTCAATACTAAAGTATTGATCATTTATTATATCATTCAATTATTATAGCCTAAAATTGAAATACATTTATTTAGGGAAATTTATTTTAAGCTCTCATCCTAGAATCAAGTTAACACTCAAAACAAGCATTTAAACATATCGGAAAAATGTAATACAAAATTAAAAATTTAAATCTAAAATTACATAGAAAATTAATTGTTGTACATAATATACAAGTACAGTCCAATTTTAATTGCTGACTACCATTTAGATGTAGTGACTTAATTTCAAGTAGTTGGTTGAAGACACAGTTTTTCAGTAACATTAGATTACATAATAATAATGGTAAAACATATGCTCCATAAAACTAACCTACCATAAAAATAAAAACAATAAAAACTAAAACAAAAACAATCATTATTATAAAATAAAAATTTAAACAATTTTAAAATTATTAAATTTATTCATAAATTATAAATTTTGGTATGTAAGTTTTAAAATACAACTTTTTTTGTAATTTTAAATTATTTCATGTAAACTTTTGATTTACAGAACATATAATACCACTTATTGATCATTATTAACTCAATGACTTTGAGTTGCATTTTATAACAATGTAATGGAAATGTTGCTGTCACTTTTGGCTTTTCTTCATTCTGTTACAGCTAGCTATCTATACCACTATTTCACTGATTATTCATTTACTTGATGATAGAAACTGAAATTAATATTATGATTTATTAGTTTTTAAAAACATATAAAAACTTCATTATTGTATAGAAAAGTTAATATAAGCAAACTACTAATGCACTTTGTTTTTGGCTTCGAGAGCCCTTGTGAGAGTTCTTGCAAGATCATGCTTATTCTATTATGTCAAGAAAAGTTATACATTTCCCATAACTTATTTTATTTGTAATTATTTTTGCAAAGTATTTGTACAGCATTTATTTAAAAACAAATACATTTATAATTAAACTTAGATTTTTAAATCAAATGTATTTTGTTTTTAAAAAGACAATTCAAATTTTTTTTACGAACAGTGAAAACAAAATTATAATTGTTTATACTATCACAAATACTGTATTATGAAATTTTGTGATATTGTAATAATTATAATTGCAATTTTTAAATTTTAGAACAGAATTTCATTGCTTTATGATAATTTAACAATAACTTATTCAAATTTTAGGAATGAAGTTTAATCAATAAAGATTTTGTTAATTTACTTTTATTGAAGAAAAAAGTTATTTATTGATTCATAACATAGAATAAAAAATTGAATACCAAAATAAAATTTTAAACTTTAATTCAAAGAGTTGTTAGAGGATGCAAAAAAAAACCCCACCAACAAAATGTGAAAAAATTAATAATAGATTTTTTAAAAAAAAAAAAAAAATCAGAACATTTAGTTACTACATTCAAATCTAGCTCTTTGAGAAATCTTTCTTTTCTTACAAAATAAATATTAGATTATAGAATAATTTGTTTTCAAGTATTTATTTTAAAATACTATTGGTAAGATGGAAGAGCTAATATACATTAGTAAATAAATTCAGAAAATTTATACATACATGCACATAAATATACATCACATGCACAAACATATATATACGGACAAATTTTTAAAAAAAATAATATTAAAAATGTAATTATTAATAATATACTGATAAAAACTTAATTGGTAATGTAAGTAAATGTATTATAAAATAGTTTATAAATAAAAGATTACTTAAGTTCAAGGGAAAGGATGATGAATAAGATATTATTTTCCAGAAAAGTTAAATTATATATATATATGTACATGTGCAAATGTAGCTCTTTAGTAGTTTCTGTATGAAGTCTCATTCTTCATTTACCAATTTTTAATCTTGCAGGAAATTGTCATAAACTTTTTCCTTTAAGGTTGAGAAGCATATCTGTTGCAGCACAGTTGACAATAATAAGCACATTGTTGGTTTCAACTCAGCGAGAAAAATTAGGCATTTACTGGCTATAGACTACATACTGTAGAAGTGAACTTCATTTTTCAGTATTCAACCACTCATGGTTATTAACTTGACTGCTGGTAAAGGTTCAGAATACATCATACTAAGCAGGCAAAGACAACAATCATGAGAAAAGACAGGATCAATGACAAATAGAAGCAGAATAAATCAAATAATTCTGAGGTGGTCTTTTTATATTACTCACTTTTCTTAATTAACAAGCCCACTCATTTGCAAAATTTTTAATTAACAAAACTACACATTTACTAATGTTTTAAATTAACAAAGCCCATTCGTTTAACAAAATGTTTTAATTAATAAAGCCTATAATTACCTGTTTACACAATTCTCTAATTAGATAAGCCAGTAATTATTTTCATTCATTTAGTTTACAAATTTTTTTAAATAAAATAAATTTGCTTGCTTATAGATGACACTTAACATATTATTAAGTGAAATCCAACATTTTCAAAACCAGTAATAAGACTTAATTTGTTTTTAAAAAAATATTTTCCAAAAATTTTAATTGATACAAAAAAAACGAAATAATTGAGAAAAGTTTTATAGATTATTATTTAGTAAGCATTGTTCCTTTATACTTGAAATAACTTTAGCTAAAAAAAATAAAATTTCTTTATCTCTTTTTTAAAACTAAAGTAAAATTGATGTAAATTAATTATGTATGCAGACCTTTATCAATTTGTATACATTACAACTATATATAAGCAAAAAACTTAATGAAACTTATGAAAGCTAAATTTAACTTATACTTTCCCAACCATGATATGCCTAAAATAAATTATAGATTGAGATAGAACAGTTATTATCTCAACATATAATTATATTTTACATACTCATTTGATTTGAATCAAAATTTTGCCTACTTCCATATATATTATATACTTTTATCTATATTTTGACTTTATTCTACATTACTTCAAAATAGACTATATAAAAGAATAGATTTTGAAAATGACTATAAAATAGGGTTGAAATGCAAATGAAACTATATGGTGTTATAAATATATGTAAAAAAAATTGGTTCATATAATAAAAATGTTCCATAAAGAAAATAAATCTGTGAAATATAATTTATATATTGCTATTAATGGACCAATTTTGAAAGAAAAAATAAACTTTATTTAAGTAATTATTAAATTTTATTAATATATTCTGGGAATGTTTAGATAACTCTAGAATAAATAAAGTTTTGTTAAGGGTTATAAATATAAAAATGATAAGATAATATGATTTAACATATAATTAAAATAATAGAAAAATAAATTATAAATATAAAGTAGATTAAACAACATTTTTCCAATCTTAAAACTTTGCAATAAAAAAGTTTGGTATTGATCTAGTTGGCTAACTATATTTTTCTCTTTCATGGAATCTTTAAATAGCCTTAAACACAGAGACATCTAATTGAGAAATTGTAGCTTTCTTTGCAAAAATGGCAATTTATTATAGTGATAATACTATTATGACTAAATTTATAAATTCATTGTTTAATCTAAAATGCTTTAGTATTTGTTTTAATTGATGAAACTTTTGATTTTCTTTCTTTTTTTTTTTGGAAATTTTTTATTTCTCTTTTCAATTTCTTATTGGGATTTAAAGGAGGGGTGAAAGAATGAGAGAGAGAGATCATGGAGAGGGGGCAGAAATATGTCTTTTATCAATTTATAAAATGTAGATAAATTTTAAATAACCATTTTTTTATTTGTAATTGAAAAAAAATAGGTTTTGAATTTTGGATTCTTTTGTTTTAAAAAATGTCTATCTTCTTTTCAAAAGTGTGGGGGGGGGGGAGTGAGTGGAGAGTGGTAGAGAAATAGTAATAGTACTGTGACTAAATTTATAAATTCACTATGTAATCTAATATCTCCTAATATTAATCTTTATTGATAGGTCTTTTTTTGCTGCACTTTTATTTTTGATAAATTCAATGTGAATTTTAAAAAAAGTCAGCAGTAAAAAAAGGGAAACATCATTTTCCTGTCACACATTAAAGAAATACTTTTTTTAACTTGTTAGAAAATAGTTTAAAAAATTTAAATATTTATATTTAAAAAGTTTTCATTTAAATTGTATTATTTTAATTCAAATCAATAAAAAAAGCTTTTATTTTAAACTTATTTTGATTAATTTGTTGTTGTTTTGAAGCCAGCCAGATCATTTTTGCTTGGAGTGTTTGATTGGATTTGTATTGAATGTAGCTGCATCAAAGTCCACAAAACAATTCATCCTCTTTCTCTTTCCCCTCAATTTTTAAAAAACCAATAAAGAAAAAAAATTTAAATTAAAAAAAAAACAAAAAATTCCAAAACTAGTCAATTACAAATCAAAAAAAGTTGTTTGAATTAGGTAATAGTATGAACACAATTCCCCCCTCCCTTTTTCTCCTCACTTTTTAAAAAGCCAATAAAACAAATTTTAAAGACAAAATAATAAAAATTCCAAAACAAATCATCAAAGGAAGTTGTTTAAAATTCTAAATCAATCAATTTTGTAAATCAATATTAGATATATTATGATGAGAAATTTAAAAAATCTTAAAAATTTAGAATTGACCTTTTTTAGAAATTGAAAAAAAACATATACTACTAAAAGTTGACCAAAAAAATCAAATGATCAATTAGTCACCATAGTTCTTCATTCATGATATCAAAGCAGTGTTTAAAGAGTTAATAAAAGGTAAAACTGACTAAATTGGTATCAAAAGTTTTAAAGTTTTATAAATATTTGAGTGTTGGAAGCAAAAGGCATTAGCATACATGAGTTGATTAAAGTAATGCATTTTATTTATTTATTTATTATTATTAATACTATATCTAATATCAAAATAAATTAAGCCATTCTATGCCTAAGATTTTAGTACAACATGTAATAAGGATTTGAAATGTGTTAAATAGAATACAGATATTAATGAATTTCTAATATTTAAAGCAAAGTATATTAATTAATATACTGATTTATTTATGAGCAGCCCTTTTTAAAAAAAAATCCAATTAATGTTAAGTAGAGAATAAAAGTATAATAGTTTATTTTAGCTAATACAATGAAGATTTTGAGACTGTGATTTTAAGAGTTAATTTGGATGTTAATGAAGAGTCATATTCCAAGATGACCAGGATAAGACAAAAATTGAATACAGGTAGTAGTTAGATCATCTTTATTAGCATCATTTGAATCAGCAAAACCAAGAACAAGATGCTGAAATATATACATCTTAAATCAATAAACTTTTACATGAATGAGCATAGGAAATAAATATAAACTTTGAATACTTATTTATTAGAATAATGATTGATATTGGTACTTTAAATCTTAACAGCTCCATTCATATGTTTGATTTTAGCAATGTTTTACTTAAGATATGTAGATAAGAATGTTGTTAGTTAAAATGATGAGATATTCATCCTCATCCATAATTATATCTGTAATATGAAATTATTAATAAAATACATAAATATAAAATATTAAATGTATCTATTATCTTACTTTGGTATTTCACAAATCAGATCTTTAGATTTCAGAATCAGCTGTATAATTCCTTTCAATGGACAGCCTATTTGTAAAAGTTAGTAAAGAATGTGTATGAATGTATATCAAAATATTAAACAGTTAGCCTTGTGATTTATATGTAGAATAGCAGCTGCAAATATATATATTCATGCATCACACACAGACAATATTAATATCATTCATTTTGAGAAAATCTTGAAAATATTAAATACAATCTTAATACATTTTCATTTGGAATTATCATAATTATTTTTACGTCATTACTTTATATAACTTCTTTTTGGTATAAATTCTTAAAAAATATCATTAGAAAATAATTCTAATAAAATGATATTTAAATGAATTCAATTGGGAATTTCAAATGAACTTATATTTATTTAATATTATTTTCCCCTTCACTTATATAATTCCTATGCCTACGCTGCATAATAAAGCAATTATTCTTCTCTTTATGAAGCAGCAGCAACAACAGCTAATATGACAACTATGATTATGGTGCTCATTATTGAAAGTGTACTTAGATATATGATATAAAAAGAAGAAAGAACCCATTTAGTTATGCATACTGGCATATGGACTAATTGTATGAAAATAATGTATTTAATATTAGTTGAATTTGATCAAATGTAATAATTACAGAGAACTACAAGGAAAGTATTCTGGATTATTCAGTCATTCTATGAATGATAATTATTCTTTATGTCTTGGAATGATAATGGGTTGGAGATAGGTTTATGAAGCTAATAAATTGATTTAATTATTCAATTATTATTAGTATTTTGCTCTGTGTTAATAAAGTTTCTTTATGTTGTGATGTAAGGCTATTAAAATGTGCATGAAACAGAATATGCTCAATAAAGAACTCTTAATTCTCGAATGATTGGAGTGAATTCAGAAATCACACTATAATGATGGCATATCGATGGGTATGGAGTGTACAATGAAACCTTCAATAAAAGGTGATGGAAAAGTGATTCAGCCCGTGGGGAATTTTATTATTATTAATTATTTACATGTAAAAAATGTATTATGGTAGTGTCATTTTTGGGAAATAGCTTAATAAAAATTGAAATTTCAAATATATATTTACAAAGGAATAATTTGTGGCTATAATAGTTACACAATGCATCAGAGTTCAAATTATTTGATGATCTGATGATACTGATACAATGATCCGCATCTAACCACAATAAAGATAACTTTGTCACATGCATGGTGCAGATTTGTTAATTCTCTTAATATTTTTTTAGCATCTGCAGTGCTTTAAAATAAAAGTAGTAATAAAATTAAACTAATGAAATCTAAATTATCACCTTTGCAATGGTATAATATTCAGTTTAATAACGATTCTCTCTTTCTCTGAATAACAGAATAATAAAATTAAAAAAAAGCACGTCATATATAACGTGACATGACTTTTGAGTAAAACTTTAGATAGTGAAAATGATCTATTTTATTTCAAGGCACATCTTTTTGCTGCTATGACTGTTAGTAGTTTTTTTCCCCTATAAGATTGAGGCAAAAATGAAAAAAAAACTGGCCTGGGAATGAACTTAGATTGTATTAGCAACTTATAAACACAAATTAGATAATACTAGAATAGAGAGCTATTGTTATAATTCTGTAGGAAGCTGAAATAATTCAAAATATGTTGTGTTGGTATGTATATTCTTAGCCATTGAAAGTGTCTACTATTCGACTAGAACTGAGATTACTAAAATGTACAGCTACTAACTTCATATCAGATCCATAGAACTGTACAAGTTAGTTGACTTGGATACAAAAGTTTTAAGATTTTTTTATAATTTCAATGTATTAGTTTGATAGTAAAAAAAAAAGTTAACGGTAGTTGGCATATATATATATATAATTGCATTGGTTTCAATTCTGAAATTAAAAACTTGTTTGAAGATGATGATTAAATTGTTAGACCACTTAGTAAACACTGATTACTCAAGCTTACAATAGATAGTTCTAGAGAGATATTCTTTTGTATATAATATGTTTGGGTGCTGATTTAGTATGTTCTCATGTGATTTGTTTTTTTTTTTATGAAAATTTTGTTTTTTTTTCCTATGAAAATTACAATTTTGTGATTTAATATTTTAATCACATGATTTGGGTTTTTTTAATGAAAATTTTGGTTTTTTTTTTTTATGAAAATTGCGATTTTGTGTTTTAATATTTTAAGCACGTGATTTGGTGGTTTTGTTTTGTGAAAATTTTGGGTTTTTTCGGGATTTTTTTTTCTATGAAAATGGCCATTTTGATCAATGTCATTTATCGGTTGGATGTTCCAGCGTGTTTTGGACGGTTCTTGTAATTCAAAATGGCAGTCATGAATGCATACTAAATCAGCACCTATGTTTGTATATGAAGGTTGAAAATATATTTTTCATCAAGAAATTTTGCATTATATTATAAATTATGAAGGTTAAAAACACACCCACACACAGTGAAACAAAATCAACTATATGAAAGCTGGAACGTCTACTAAAAAAAAAAAGTCAAACATCATCATCATTAGTGTTTATGCATAAATGAATATGGTTGCTCTTACTTCAGAAAGAAAGGGGAAAAGGATAGAAAGACAAAGAATAAAATAGTTAGGGAAAGAAAAAAAAATTCTGTTGAATGCAATTAAATAATGGAAATGTGGTTCACAAACACACAATCACGCTGTTGCAATTAATAATAATGATGATGACAATAGTAACAATTATAATAATTATCAAATAATTTATTACTCAGAAGTTCATAAAAGTTCAAATACTGGAAGTGATAGAGCTGTTGGTGTGATTCAGAAATTTTTAGTTCCAGAATCCATCACTCTCCCATTGGAGTAAACTATATAAACATCACAATTTGTGTAGAAAGATGACCAATGGCATGAAAGATTTATGATACTAAATCTTGGATAACCAACAATATATATAAATTGCTGGTATTATTCTAAGACAGCTAACAAAGAAAGTAATTACCAAAATGTATGAATATCGTAGAACAGTTTGTCAATTGTTTCATGTGGTATGGAGAATATCTTGTTAAATTTATTTACATCTAATTCAAGGTGTGTTGACTTATTTATTTGATTAATGTTGTGTGTGTGTGTGTGTGTGTGTGTGTGTGGTGTATACATATCATAAACAATAAAAAAACAAGTACATCTTTACCCCGAGTAGTTAATTCAATTAGTTTTCCAAAATGTTTCCCAAATCAAAAATCTCACATAAAAATAAGCAATTATAATGAGTTCTTATGGGAAAAATACCTTCAAGTCCAATTAAATAAAAATCCTGATCAAATAAATAAAGCTTGAAATTTTAGAAAATGATAACTAATGAATAAATATTTTATTAAGCATTTAATTAATAAACAAAAAAAAGTATTAACCTGTCAATAAATATATTATATAAAAATATTTAAATAATTGAGTTTTTTTATAATTTCTTGATTGATACTCTACCATTTCACTTCTTATGTAACTGAAAATGCTATTCCTCCAATCACAATTCATTAAATTACAATAAAGGATGTACAAAAAAATAATATTAATTTAACACATTTAAAAAATTATTTTTAGGCATTTTATGTTTTATCATTGAAGTTTTATTTTTAATATCTAACCAATAAAACATTAATTTTTTTTTTGCAGTGCACAAATATATTTATTTTATATAAATGTATTTAATAATAAATAAAAATTAAATACAGAAATATATTGGTATAATTGATTATGGTAGTTTTAATAATGTAAATGATTAGTTTTTTATTGTTGTGGATATTGTATTTTTTTTTTTTTTGTTTGTGATAAAAGCCACCATTATTATGAATACATCAAAAACAAATTATGAGATTATTAATTAAAAATTGAGTCAATAAAATATATTGTAAACTTATATTTAATGACTTTTGGTTATATGAAATTGCTTAAATTGCAAAATGTAAAATTGTTTCCTCAAAATAATTTACAATTTTCAAGCATTGGTGGTCAAATGGTCAGCACAGCTGCCTTACAATTAGTTGTCGCAGGTTCGCTTTTTGGCCGATGCTTTGACATATGAAAAAAAAAAAAATTACAATTGTGATAAGAGTATTTTTTGCTACTGGCAAAATTAGTGTTCATAAGAATTTTAATCCAGAATGGATTGAGTAAATAAAATATGTTTTTGACTAATGTTGTAGTAAATGAAATTTGCACTTTTTGCTTTTGTGGTTGTTAACAATGATAATCTTCTTTAGCTGAAATTTGTCATAAATGAAAACACTGACTGTTCTTGCAAGGATACTGGATTAAAATTAGGTAATAACATTAATCACATTTAAATTCTATAATAAAAACATGATATTATATTCTGTATGATGAATAAAGTTTTTACTATACTTTTTTAATGTAAACAGTCTCATTTTAGCCTTGAAAGCTGTTGCTTTAATGAAGTCACTATCCTATGATGTCAGCAATTTTGAAAAATAGCTGTTATTAAATTTAAAAAAAAGGTAGATGTTTTTAAAAAAATCAGTTTTTTTTTTAAGTTCAAAGTAGTAAATAATAGATTGTAAATCAAAATAATTGGTCCAAATTGTTGATGCCTACTATGAAAAATCCTTCTATAAAGATCTATCATATTCAGGGCTAACGAATACTTGATAAAAATTAGTCTTGACTTTTAATTGAAGCACAAATGGCCAAGTTGAAATTGGCTTATTTTGATAATTTTATGAGATGATCTAATTCATTAGAAAAGTATATAGTCCTTGATATATGACTGGCAGAAGAAAAAGATAGATGCTACTCTGGCATCTATAATAAAAATGAATCTTTGAGAAGTTTAACAAATTAAACAAGGTTAGATTGTTCTTAAAAATTTTTGTTTTTATATTAACTGTTAAAACAGTTTGCATATCAACACTGAAATCCATGCAAAAAATCTGACATCTAAAAGTTAAATGTGAACTTTATTGCTTGGTATTTTATTATAGTTTCAACTACTACTGGTTCTAATCACAATTCATGAAGAAATACAGTAGTGATTGAGAAATGGCTTAAGATTTGTATCCTGGTTGGGATTGTGGAGGAGATGCTCAAGAAAATTTAGATTTTAAATATAACTTTTCATTATTTCCTTATTTAAGATCTAAGCCATCAGGAAGTAGTTTGTTTATACCAATATCAGAAAATCCTATTTTTATCATTCCTTAGTTGCCTGTTCCTTGCTTCTTTCATATATAGTTTATAATTTCAATTCAATTTTAGGTTTCTTTTTCATCTTTTTGAATATAACTTCTATTCATTTTATCTACTCACACCATATTCTTTTTCTATGTTTGTTTCTAGTTAACTATCACTTCTATTATATTATTTATCATTATTTTTTAAATTCATTATTTTAACCCTCATTTATCCATATGCTGCAAATGGATTTAAAGTTACTATTAGTATAGACAATATACTTGTGTCTGAATATTATTATTACTATTATTCTTCTTTTGGACCCCATTTATATTATTACCCACTATACAGTCTACTGTTAAAATCTTTCAACAGTTTTCCAGTAATAGAGAATATTTGATTTTTGAAAAATTAAAATCATCTGCTTTGGTAATAATTATTAATAAAAATTCTCTTATTAATAAAATCCCGTATTTATTTTTGTGGTTGTAGTATTGTATTTTCAGTATTGAAATAGCCTGTGTGCTCTAAATTATGGTAATTACTAGTGATGTTAAATGACTATAGTTTTAAAACGGTTGCGCATAGTTTTCTTTTACTTTTCATTTTATTGAATCTGTTGAATCAAACCAGAAACTTTAGCTCACTAATAAGGTTGCTATTTATTAATCAAGATAATGTATGTATAACTATCAATATTCATATATTGATTTCTTAAGACATAATAATTATTGTAATATTGCACGTAATCTTCAGATATGGAGAGCATTAAAGTCGAGAATGAGTTTATCAATAAGAGATAAATAATGACATAAGGGTTGTTATTATTTTATGATGAAACTAATATTTTATTCGGTAACTCTAAATTTACATGGGTGACCCCTCCATGATGAATATAATATCCTACTTTCCCCATCTGTTTTCGGACAGAGAATTTATCATATATATATAGAACAAATAATTTTTCAATTATCTAGATTTGAATAGAATTAATTATTCTGCTCAACCTGTCAGTTTATGAGTGAAATGTCAATTGCGCTCTCATGAAATCGATTTTACAACATATAAAATAATTTAACTGATAATTTATTAGGACAAAAGTAAAAAAAAACGGCTTTTTGTTCTTTCACTTCCGCATTTTATATCTATTATTTAGAATTTCTAAGAATGTATTATCGGATTCAAAATCTATGATTTGGAATCCCAGACGTTCAGTTATTTGCGTCAAAATAAAGATTAAATTTAAGTCAGACGACTACTCTAAATTTCATCACCTATTTGGGAATTCGAAGAAATGTTTATTTGTAATCTTTGGCCTTGAAACTCCAGCCAAAATAAAGACATTCCACTTTATTGTTTAAGTGGGATTTGAATGCGAACAAATTCTACTGTCCATCAATAATACGATAGTAAAAACACAATACTTTTAATGACGTAATTGTAAAAATAACTTAATATCAAATATTTGCAGCAATTATTTTTTTTAAAAATTATCTCCATATTTTTGAAATCCGCTTTTTAAAACTTTATACTAGAAATGTTCAAATATCTGCCCAATAAAAGTTGAAAACTTTCAGGTTCCAATAAAATTTAAATTTGACTTTCAGATGCCGAATTTATAGATAATCCCGCAAACCAACTGATTAATATGTAACAATTCTTAATTAATCAGAGATTAAAGCAAGATGGAAAATGTCTATGGTCTTGGTACCCCAGCATTTGGTAAGCCTATTGAAAAAGATCTTCACATTTCCTGAGGAGTTTTAAGGTTATTTTATCTTATTAACTAATTCATAAAATGAAAATTAATTTTCAAGTGGGAGACATTGGCTTTATATGCAGAACAGTTTTTTTTTCTGTTTCTATCATTTTTTTCTCTCACGTTTTTATTTTACTATTTTCAGAAACTTAGATTGGCATATAGTTTGGCAATTCTGAACTTCTCATGCCACAGAACATGTCTCAGCATTAGCAACCATGACAATAGAATTAAATATTTATGCAATCACATTTCCACTTTGAAATTAGTACATTGAAATTCAGACTTCAAGCTTTTCTTTACTTTTTTTGCATAAAATATGTACAATGAATATGTCTATTGAATAAAACCCATGGGGACAAACAGTTTCAGCACAGAAACTTCTCAGCTGTAATATTGTTAATGAATGATTGCTAATGAATATTACTTGAAGGATGGATGGTTCATGGTAGATTGTCATCCTTCCATTTTAGTTGTTAAAATAATTCAATAGTTAGCTTCTCTTATACTGATAATATAAATAATTATTACAATTATATTAATACTAAAATATTGCGTGGAAATGATATAGCTTTAAACTTACATTTCTCAATCTTTGAGCTATCTATATAAAATGAGAGTCATTGGCCATTAAATCATGACACCAAACAGATCTATAGACTATTTTTTGGAAAATAGTTTTGTTAGAAAAATCCTTTTTAAAAAATGTATAAAAATGAATTACTTGTCAAATAATCAAGATTTGCATTGATGTGGAAGAGGTCAGAAAGTATTAATTGGAAGAATGGCTTATCAAACTTAGAAATTACAAAAGAATTAAAACTATCATAAAGACACTTGATATAAATTTTACACTATGCAAAAAACAGTTTAATAATAATAAAAAAAGACCATAATTTATATGCCACTCCTAGAATATTTTTTATATGGGTCAGAGACATGGACATTTAATAAATACAATGGTAGTCTGCTCTTCTTTAGAAAATCAATAAAAAAAAATCACAATGAGAAAAAAAATATGGATACAGAAGTGTAATAAATGCACATAAATAGCAATGGTTAAGATTGTAAAGGAGACTATGATCATATTAGTTTGGATAAAGGGTGGATAATGCAAACCATTGTAAATGATATAGAAATGGGAAGACCTTCATAATAGTGAAAAAATAGGGGGAAAAATGTAAATGATATTGCATCAATAATATTGGCATCAGCATGGAATTTGAGCTTTCCATCATCAGATTTAAATGGTATGGATGGATGAAGAATTGGAGATTGGAGTAAATTGAAGCCGTCCATTAAAGTATGAGGGTTTGCTATCTTAATATAAACTGAGCACTGATTATATTATATACGTGTGAGAGATGATAATCTGGACCAACTGATGAGTGCTGGTTCAGCATGAAATACTTATATTGGTGATTATTTATATTTTCTTCATGTGTGTGGTCATGTGTATAAGTGGTATGAGATAGTGTGGATAGTTGAAGGGTGCTTGAAAGTCTGACTTCAAATCCCCTATATTTACAATTGGGCTCCAGGTATGTGAAGAGTGCCTGTATTTAAAATATTTATTGCATCAATGTTTTCACCATTATCATATTATTATTTATATAAAATAATCAATTGGTTAATTGTTTGAGAGTCATGATGGGCTTCATTCAATCTAAGGACCCTCTGATATTCTCACTATTGAGTGAATAATGAAGAGTCACGTGGAATAGCAGTTAAATTGCACAATCTCAAATTATACCAAATAAAAATTTCCTCTACATTCCAAAAAGGCTTAGGATTTTTTTTTTTTTAGAAACTCCAACTAAGTTAACAAATTATCCAAATATAGTTGTTAAGTGAATATTTTTGCTATTCTATGTGACTTATGAGTTAAATACAGTTTGATTTGAATAGTTCAAAGAAATATAGTATTTTAATTATATCTTAGAAGAAGGGGGGGGGGTATTTTTAATACCTAATTCGGGAGTCGCAAAAAAATAAGTTTAACCGGCGTTTGAATACACATATGTCTGTAAGAAGATATGAATTAATTGTTTAATCACCATTTCCTTACAGCATCCAAGCACGCTCACACGTATATATATAAGCATTAATAATATATAGTTTATTTCTAAAAGATGAATCTCTTTAAATGCTAATCTGGATCATAACACACATATACATGGTTGTGTACAATTTTATCATCTAGTTTACGTTATAGTTTTTTTTTTTTATCTTTGTTACTTACAGAAAATAAAAATAAAACTGAAATATAATAAGTAAATAATGGAATAGCTTGATGCTTAGAAGTTTATTTGAAGTTCGAGTAGATCCATGAATCTTGAGTTCCGGAGTCAGCCATTTTCCCACTATACTAAACAATTAATAAAGTAGTAATGGAGCTGAAAATAGATTATATATGATAATAGTAGATATGTTTGATTATTTAATAAAGGGAATATTATTTATTTATCATATTGTCAACTGCTTAGACGAACAAGGTGAAGGCAAAATGCCCATTTAATAAATCAAATTGAGATGTTTTCTCTCTCATTCCTGTTTAAGCATCTTTAGTTTTTGAATCCATACATAAAATACAGAAATTTAAGAGAATAAATTATTATTTAGGAAATTTAGTGGTAAGAGAATATCAAATTGTATAAAATAAAGAAATAAGAATTTTAAAATATGCTTTATGTAAAAAAAAACGACTCATTGTATAATTAATATTAAAATATCTACTTATCATGTCTAAAAGGTGGAGATGTCAAGCATTGGTGGTCGAGAGGGCAGCGACGGCGGCTTTACAAGCAGTTGTCCCGGGTTAGCGGGTTCGCTTCCCGGCTGATGCTATGACAGATGAGAAAAAAAAAGGTGGAGATTAAAAGTCGGATTAAAATTGGGAAAAACATTTCAGATTGCAAGTAGTTTAGGATTCTTCCTTTAGATAGCCGATAGCTAGTTCAGATAGCGTTCCAACACCTGATATTGATTGTAAATAGATATCTAGCCATTCTGTCTATAAAAAAATCCATTTAAAAGGAGATTAAAAAAAACTAATAGAAAAAGGTATTTTTTGAAGACTAGTGTAAAAAAATCAAGCGGCGCCCTTCTTTACGAATAATGAATAACATTTTTCTAACAGGTGTCTTGAAAAAAAAAATTACAGTTGAATTGCCCTGTAATATATATATATAGGTACATTGAAATTCTATACGATATATATATAGTAAGAATGGTCGGGAGAGAAAAACAAAAACAGATTATCGCATTATCAAGTGTCATAATACACTGTTGTCAGGAAGCCTAAATTTGTTTTGGAGATAGATTTCTATATACTTAAGCATTTTGGCCCAATGGCTTGTAAAACAATCTTAAAAATATCTTTTTTGATAGAATAATTTCCCAACCTCCAAATGATCAGCTTGCACAGAAATAATCATTAAACTGAATTACATACATATATCCATGTGCACGCGCCTACCCGATTAAACTTCTGGATTCAAACCAAACGTTGTAATTATTTTGATATGAACTTATGCGTTTTTTTATTTTTATAGAAGGACACACATAACAAATAAAAACATTCTTCTTTAATTTATAGATTAAACAGTATAGAAAGTATGGCATTTACTGACCTCATTTTACACACTTATATAACTATTCAAAGTAATTAGCTTGCAAAATTTTAGGTGTTTTTGGATTTCAGCTGTTAGATGTATGGGTGCAAATAAATACTTCTCACTGAAGAAGGTAAATAGGCAAAATCTACTACTATATAGTGGCTACAAATTAGTTAAGTTTACACTAGATGTCTTTAGAGTGGAGTAAATAGAATTAATTACTTTTAATGCAGATGTCATCGAAAATAGTCAGCAAAAGTTTTACAAGGGTTGTTTCATCATGATATAAACAGTCGCAATACATCATTCCATGATTTCATAGCTGGAGAAGGTTGGTTTAAAAAAAATTAAGATTGTATAGCTAAGAATAATTTTTATCCCTACTGATTATGTCTATTATCTTATATAAAAATTGACTTCTTATAAGCGTAAATTGTTCCTTTTTTTTTTAAATTTACAACTTATTACAAGTACTTATACCTGTGCAGTTTAGCTCAGCCATGAACTTGAGATCTAAAGGGCCTGGGTCAAAAACTAAGGTGTCATTTCTGGTACTAAATTATCATATGAGCTCTCAAGTGACTAACTAGTAAGTATCTATTTTATTAACATCACATGATCACGATCTCATACTAGCACATAATTGTTATTAAACAATTCAGTTTCATTCTCATAGTTTTGTAGTTAAGTAGAGTTAAAAGGTGGCTGCTAGAGGGTTGCATTAGATCCTAAGATCTAGGTGCAGTGCTCTCAGATCCAAGACTCCTCACTGATGAAGGCCACAAGCCAGAAACTAGTCTGGGGATATTGGATGAGTAGGCACTAGATAGGGATTTTATGCACAAGCCTTCTGGCATCCATTGATTGCTCTTGTTGGCACAAGGTGGCACTATTGTATGGAGAGTTTTGCTTTGTTTTGAATTGTTATCTATTTTATTAATATTAAGTGGCATTGATACATAATGATACTGAAACAGGATGGTGAATGTTAATGATAGAGGAATGATATAAGATGGTGTTTAAATAGAATGTTGGTGACAGTAGATGTTCTCATTTATTGCATTAAAAAATTATAAATAGGCAGATTGTCAATTTGTAGAAGTTCTATTTTCCTCAAACACGAGTTTAAACATGGTCACAGCTTTGAATTTACATCCAACAGTATTGTCTGCTCTGAAAGAAATGATGCTAAACACAAAGTTAAAGAGGCCTGGCACATTGCCAACAATATATGAAATTAACAAGAAAAAAAATCCTGCATCCCCCTATCAAAAAAGTGGCTCATTTAAATAAATTTATTTACATCTTATAATCAAATTTTAATTATCACTTCCGTGATTCTTCTATATATCTCGTAATCCTATTGGATAATAATAGGTATGATTATGATTATTAATTAGTCAAAAGCATGCTCAGCATATTATGTTGATGTATTTAGCATTTTTATTTTTAAATTGTTAAACAAGTTTTTCTCAGTATACGTGTTGTATGTTTTATTTACATAGAATTATTATTATTATAACACACTTATTTTTTTTTGTTTTTACGACCATAAATAAAACTCTTTAAAATTCATTTTTGATATTTAAAGACTGTGTTCTACCTTCAGATGAAATTACATACCACATACAAATTCCCTAAAATAAGTAATCCATAGGTCTTGTATTAAAATATAAGTAACAATGAGGCCAAATGGAAAATTGAATTACAAAAACCAATCCATGAAATCAATATAAATATAGATTTAACAAACCCAACAATCTAAATAGAAATCCATGTAATTCATATCCATAAGAATGATGAAAAATGCAGATGCCACGAAAAGTATCCAAGACAATATATGTGTTTACAACAATAACTCTATTCAGCAAAACCATGAAACTAAGTAACATTTTATCGATGGTTAGTTTTTGCAATTTAACTTCTTATAGATTTGCATTTTCCTCATCACTAAAATAATGTTTATTTTCATGGCTTTAATTGAATTATTGCCATAAAGTTATGTTCAACGATTGGTTTTGTTTAGCCATATTTATTGTCATAAATTACTTTCTTATAAATTGCTTTTTGTATTGCCATACTTATTAAATTATTACTAATATTCATTCCTTGGACTGATTTTTTGTAATTTATTAGTTTGCATTTGGCCTCATTACTAAAACATTTCATTTTATATTCATTATACATTGCTTTGTTTGGTAAATATATTATTTTTATGTTTGTTTTCTAAGTATTTTTTTATTCTTTTTAATTATTATTTTTTGATTTTTTAAATGCAAAATATTATATTTATCAATTAGCTTTTTCTTGAAGCATTGACATGTGAGAGATGAATCCATCAACATATATAACATAGGCTCTAGTAGCACTCATTTTTATTTTAATATGATAATAGTAAAAATGAAGGCAGTTAGATATTAAATTGTATTTACACTCTAACTTTAATAAGATATCTATGCATCTTTTCACCAACAATGTGAATGGTTCGTGCAAGGTAAATGTATAATCTGACATAAGCTTTCTTTCATAATCCAATACTCATTTTGGTATCTTCATCTTTTATTATCAATGTTGTAGTAAATTCTTTTTAAAATGAATGAGGGTCTACTTATGTGCTTATTCTCATTTTGAGACTATTGAACAATTAACTATTGTAAAAATACTTAATAATTTTGTCAAAAGGATAATACTTATTAATTTATAGTTTATTCCGTAAATGGTGATTTATTGCATTTTGTTTATATATTAAAATTACTTTATCCATCTTTTTTTAAAACTCTAATTCAACAAAACATACGTCTCTCATTTGAGATATGGTATACATCTAGAGATTTAATCAGGATTTCAATTTAGAGTTCATAGATTGCTCATATTTGCAATAGATGACTTTGAAATAGAGTGAAATGTCTACTCTTCTTGCTATATGCCAGACCACTTCTACTTTGTGTCAAGAGGAGTTTGAGCAAATATTTCTTTTCCTGCTCTGTTTAAACCACAAACAAGGAGACAGTATCTCTTCTAAGTTGCAGCATTCTTTCTCAATGTGAATGATAATTTAATATTTGTAATCAAATAAAGTTATTTCTGAATATAGTCAGCTATTCAAAAAACATTATATATAATAAAAAATTAATTTTATACAATTCTTAATTAACAATATATATAAAGTATGCATACACACCTATATATATATATGCACATGTACTATACATATTTTCAGCACGATCAATTCTGAGATTAGTTAAAACTCTTTAATGATCTAAAAAATTTCCAATTTTCTGCTGAATTTGAACTCTAAGTCATGAATATGGCAGGTAAACTCAATACATTCTAAGTCATAATAATTTTCTACAATTATTTTTTAAAAGCCTCTCTAAACTTGTCAAATTAAATAATCAATACAGGAAGTGGTCATCGATTAGTGAGATGTAAGATATGTGTTAATGTAAAAATTTAGAGACAAAAATTATTAAGGAAAACAGTATCCACATAACTTTCAGAAATATTCCACTGAATTTAAATTAGAACTTGCAAATCATTTTTAAATATTAACAGATTTTGAACATGATTCTGAATTGAATGAAATCAATAGGAAGATAAGTGTTACATTTAAAAAAATACAATAAAGATAGCTGGTACAAAAAAGTAGTAATTGGTCAATAAAATTTTTACTGAGATAAGACAATATATGAAGAAAATAACAAATATGAAAAAATATAAAAATAATGCATTAAGAAGGATTGAATATCTAGAATTTTATAAAATAATGCAAAAAA
Source organism: Epiperipatus broadwayi (assembly GCA_028023455.1). Taxonomy (NCBI): domain Eukaryota; kingdom Metazoa; phylum Onychophora; class Udeonychophora; order Euonychophora; family Peripatidae; genus Epiperipatus; species Epiperipatus broadwayi. The sequence goes on along the minus strand of JAQFVV010006263.1, from coordinate 1,681,240 downwards.
GAGTTATTATAAAAATATAAAACTCTGAATTAGCAAGGAAAGCTATAGAAGAGAATAAAAGTCTCAAAAGTGCAAAACATATTGGTAGGGAACTTATTTCTGCAATAAAAAAATGGAACTATTAATAAAAAGACAGATGACATCATGAAATGGGTAGAAGAGTTTTATCAAGAATCATATAGTAATAAAAAACAAGAAAAAGTATCTCCTACAACTACCATATCTTCTAAATTGTCCAGGATTTTAAGTAAAAAAAATGAGTCATGCAATTGAATCTACAAAGAAGGGAAAAACTCCAACTGATATCTTTAAAAAAGCAGGTAAAGAAATTGAAATTTTTTGGTAAATGTTTAAATGATAAAGATATACCAGATAATTGGAAGAATGCAGTATTAATTTTTTAAAAGGTTGATAAAGAAGATATTAAAAATTACAGACATATCAGACTTCTGTTTGTTCTTTTCAAAATTTTTTTTATCAAGATAATTACAACATGTCTACGGTGAACTTTGAATTCTAATCACCTAAAAAAACAAGCTGGATTTAAAGATGGTTTTAATATGATGGATCATATCTCATTATTAAGAGAAGTTATAGAAAAAACTAATGAATATGAGTTGTCATTATGCATTCAGTTGTAAATTACGAAAAAGCATTTGGTTTTTTTCAATGACTAAAGCATTGCATCATCAAGGTTTAGATTCAGGATATTATCATATTCTGAAAAATCTTTATAAAAGTGCACCAGTACTGATTAGATTACATAATGTTATTAGGAAGATTAACATTGAGAAAGATATATGACAAAGTGGCTCCAAACCTCCAAAACTTTTTACAGCAGTTTTGAAAAAGTATTTTGTGGATTAAAATGGAAAGTTAAGGGAGTAAAAGTAAATAGAGATTATTTAAGCCATGTAGATTTTGCAGTTGATATAATTGCTTTTGTAAATAATACATCAGAGTTTCAGGAAATTTTGCAAGAGTTATCAGAGAAAAGTAAAAAAGTAGGACTAAAGATAAATGTTAAAAAGACTAAAGTAATATCCAATGGATTTTCTCAACAGAAGAAAATAAAGATTGATATTGGTGAATTAAGAGAAATTAACAATTACAATTATCTTAGTCAGATTATTACTACAAATGAAAACATGATAGATGAAATTAATCATAGAATGGCTGGAATCCTTTTAATAGAAATAATTTAATATTAAAATGAAATATGCTTATGTATTTGAAAAGGAAGGTTTTTAATATATATTACCAGTTTTTACTTATGGATCTGAGTCTTGATCACTCAACAGAAGAGCAATAAAGAGATTTCAGACCACTCAACTAAGTATTGAGAGATGTATGATAGACATTATAAAAAGAGAATGAAAATGAAATACATGAGTGAGAGAACAAGTGTTACTGACATCATCGAAAGAATTGAGCAACTAAAATGGAATTGGGATGACACATTTCTAGAAGAGATGATAATAGATGGACAATTGAAATCTTAAATTGAATTCCAAGATATTGTAAATGATTTAAAAAGAGACTTGATGGATGAAATAAGAACATATGCTGGGATTATGTGGAGAAGAGTGGACAGAGATCTGAAAAACTTGATTGAACTTAGAGAAATCTTTGTCCTGCGATGGATCAGTGATGGTGGGCAATGATGATATATTAAACCATAAGTGATAATAGCTAACTGGTTATTATATATAAATAACATCACAACAGCCCTCATTTTTACACAAGCAACAAATATTTCAGCAATCCATTGTTGAGACAATACTAAGAATAAGCAGACAATAGGTAACTATTTCCTATCTTTGCCTACATATTTCAAGTTGATCTTAAATACAAATAGTGATAGACGAATGGAATTATAAATCTGCCCAAAAGTTTAAACAAGTTTTCTAAAAATTCACAAAAATGAAATGCTTTCTTAACCAACTAAAATTATCCATCTATCTATTATTCTTTTTTTTCTCTATCTTTTATATTTATTTGATGTTGTAGTTGCAAATAATTTCCAAATTGTGTACTATTTTAAAGTCTAAACTCTGTTTCACAACTATGTTAAATGATAAATTCTATGCCAAATTACATATTAATTGATTCAGGCAATTGGGTATTTCAACAAGTCAGGGCATATTTTATTATTGTTGGTGATAATTTAATTTTGTTTGAAACCCTAATTGCATCATAATTTTAGAGTTATATCATTAAATAGTCATTCTATTGCAAAAAAAAAAAAAATCTTATTAATCAAATAATAATATTGATTTAGAAAAAAGTACTTTTATTTAAAATACTAATTTGTAGATGTTTTATTTACTATTTTCATTTATATGAAATAAATGCAATACAATCAGGCTTTTTTTTCCTTTTTAAACTTACATGATTAATAACATAAACTGAAATATAGTTTTCAATTTATATCATAGAGGTAACTAGTAACTAAATTAGATACTGTAACGATATATAAATATGTCGTTACATTAATTTAAAATAAAATCTTAAAGTTTGCAAATAAAAATAAAATCTATTAAAAAAAAAACTAAACGCTAAAATTAAAATGTTTGTTAAACGTATATATTCGCATAGATGCTAAACTTTAAAAATATTTTTTTTTTTTTTAAATAAAAAAAGGGTATTTGAACGTATTTTTTTATAAAAAAAATACAAAATTTAAATATAAAAATATTTTAATAAAGAAATAACGTAAGTTAAAATAAAAACAGGTATTAATTAATTCCTGTAATCTGTAAATGGAAATGATTGTTTATTAATTATCTAAAAGCTGTGTAATTAAAAAGTCAGATGAAAAACAGATAAAAGAATAAAGAGAAATTAGTTTGACCAATGGAAGCACCAAGCCTTAGCCCAGACCTGAATGAAAAGGATGGATTAGTGATGTTTTGTTGGTTGAATCTGTGTGGATACTATAAAAGAAATACAGTTTTCCTGAGAGTTTTTCCGGCTTTGTTTTTTTTTTGAAGGTCGTGATAGGACGCACATATCATACACTTTCTCTCTCTCTATTTTAAAAATGAACTGACTGTCATACCGAAATGAACCAGCTAATGCTACCTACGGAACATCTGACCGGGTTTTCAAATAAAGACTCCGTGGAAATTTACATCAAGAGCAGTGATTCTTCTACTGTAAGCTATTGACATGAACTCTAAAATTTAAAAATAATTAAGAACTTTCGTTTAAGCTTATGAACTTCTATCTGACTTTTAAGTTTAAAATCAATTGATAATGTTTAGTTTTATATGTTTTGCTTTTGATAAAAATCATTTCCATTTTTTTTTCTTATTGTATAAATTTTAAATGAGGAAATTTAAGTTGGGTATAGATGTTGCATAGATTCGTTAGCGGTTAATTATGTTGTTGTTTCATAGTTGATTGGAATATATGTCATCAATGTCTCTGCGGCATCTTACGATGAATGCTAGTGGGTTTTTGTATTCCCTATGCTATTGACATTATTGATGATTTTGTATTTTGATAGGTTGTGTTTATTTTGAGATGTTTTTGACCGCGGAATCTGTGCAGCCGATCTATACTCGACATTATAAAACAAATTGTAAAAAATTCATCTGTGTGAACATAATTAAATGTTAAATTTAAATCGGGCGTGAATGGCTGTATATATTTGTAAAGTTATATATAGTTTAAGGGAGGGTAATCTTAGGTTATTCGTTTCATAGTTGAATTGGCTCAATGGATTGGATATATTTGTGTAATTAGTAGATGTACTATGAGATCTGCTACGGGCAGGATTGCATATATATGCCACACCTTCTGTTTGCCTATGGATGGGTTTGTAAGATGGCAAAGGACTGCAATCCATTCCTATGGAGTTTTATGTTTATTGTTCTACTTGCCAACAGATGTAGCATTCCTGTTGGTGGAGAGACAATGTCTTCTCTAACTCTACTTACTGCTTAGACGTACATTCCTGACAGTATAGTATTTTGGGTTGTCGTATTTTCATGCTACATTGAATACATAAATGTATCAGATGGATTGATGCCGGTTTGACTGTGAACTTTTTGGCCTAAGGTTAAATAAGGGATAGAATATTTTCTGTTCAAATGCAGATCTATGTAGTCTATTCATACTCAACAATCTTAAAATAAATATAAATTCATCTGTAGATGATTTAAAATTTTAAAATAATAAGTTAAATTAACAGAATATTAAAATCTAAAAAAATAATTAATGTTGTTCCTCAAAATTTAAAAATGATTCAAAATTATATATGTACGTAAATAAATATTTTTATGTGTTAATTTCTGGCAGTAGCTTTTATTTATTTATATTTAAGATATAAATTAAGATATAGATTATTATCTCTGCATCTCCACTGAGCTAGTGACTTGGGCTAATGATCTAAATATTAAATAAAGTGGAATCTTATCAGCACGTATCTGCCTACTTTATAAATTTTTCTAGTCTCAAATGCCTAGATGGTGCCCTGGTAGTTGCAGATACGATTGACTGCTGTCTCCACCTTCATTTGGATCATTATAATACAGTACTTTATTTTTAGCGAGGTAGACAAATTAAATATAGAGTAGGGAAATTGGAAAAATAAGGAAATATGGATTGCATTTGTATCCCACAGTATATGTACGATAGTCAGATGGAAATTAGGCATGCTTTGGTAGCATGCACAATATGTAATAAGGTTTTCCATCTGAAATGCTTAAATAAAATTAGGAAGGATATAAAAGGTGTGTGATTGTGCAGATCATGTATAAATGTGATAAAAGAGGTAAAAAATGTTTTTTAACTGTAGATAATTTAAAGAGAAAGTCAGGAGAAATGGAAGAAAATGTAGTTAAGAACGATAGAATGGAGTGTATATTTAGTGGAGTAACAAAAATATGGATGATAAAATAAGTAGTGCAATGGGGATAGTTAGGCAAAGATTAAGTAAGACAGAGGAAGAAATAAATGATGTAGAAGTAAAATTAAAAGCATTACACATAAAGTGTGAGCAAATCAAGAAATTAATGAATAGAAATGATAAGGAAGAAGTAGATAAGGAAGTCCAGAAAGTGGAAGAGAATGTCACAAATGAAGTAGGGAAAGTAAAGTATGAGGCAGTCTTAATAGGTGTCTCAACTAATTAGAGGATGTGGAGATATAATTGCAAAGAAAAATAGAAATAGATACATAACAATATGTTTTCCTGGATCTAGAATTAGGGATACTACAAATAAGGTAAATAAAGAGGGCAGTAGATGTGTTTGTATTATGGTGAGGACAAATAATTTGCCAGAGCCATTGGAGAAAGAATAATGCATGAGTACAAATAATTAATTAATAGTTTGAGTAAGATTAAAGGAAAAATAGTGGTAGTTGGATTACTATGAATATTTGACAATAGGTATACATTAAATAGAATATGTTGTATAAATGAGAGATTGAAAAAAATTTGCGACAGAAATAATGTTATGTTTGTGAACGTGTGGGATTTATTTAGTAAGAAGGAAGTTACAATAAAGATGTATTGCACTTACTAAACCAAGGAATTGAAGCATTAGTTGGTTTGATTTATGAAAAATATTATAGTTCAAAAACTTATAAAGATGGGGGGATAGGGTTTTAAATTACAGTATTATCAAAAAGAAGGTTAAGAATGGACAGGATGTAACAAGTAAACACAGATTAGTTGATCCAGATATAAATTTAGATGTGGAGAAAGAATGAATCTGTAAAACTAATGATAAACAAACTAATTAAAAATGTAATAGAGAAGAAATAATCAAAAGAATTTATAAAAGGGTAATAAGAAAGGAATTGTTAAAATTAGATATTTGAATATGCAAGGTAGTAGGAGACCAGAAAAGTGGTTGAAATTAAACCAAGCCATTAAAAACAAAGGGATTGAAGTATTAGCAGCTGTGGAAACACATCTAAGAGAAAAAGAATCTATACTGGAAAATTTGGAATGCCGAGGTATAAATATAAACAAAAAAAAGAAAAAAAGAATGGTGGTATAGAAATTATGTCAAAAAATATTTAAATACTGTAAAGTATCAATAACATTTGTGGTTTGAGATAAGGTTAGGAATTTGAGATAAGGTTAGAAATAAAAGAATGAATAGTGGCTATAATGTATATGGACACTGTAAATAGTTAACCTATAATGGCATGGAATAGTAGCATATAAGAATGCCTAGCTAAAGATTACAGAGTTTCAAAAAAAGGGGGAAGAAAATAATGGCTATATAGGATATGAATGAGCATATTGAAGAAATTAATGACATGGATAATAAGAATGGACAGCTTTTGAAAAAAATTTGTCAGAAAGTAAATTTGAGCATTGGAAATTTATCAAATATTTATGAAGGGCAATACCCATGGTCTAGAAATAATATATTTAACACAATAGATTACATATTAGGAGAGAAAGAAGAAATGAATAAATTATGGAAAATTAAAATATTTGATAATGAAGAGAGATGATCATAATATCTTTATATAACAGAAATGGTTAGTAATGTAATGGAAAATAATAATAAAAGTAGAAAGGATAGTGAAAGATGTGGATGGAGAGTGAATGATAATAATAAGCTAGAAGAATATAAAATAAAAATAGAAGAAATCATGGAAGAGTTTGTTGGGGATGAATATAAGGATAGATGTGATGAAGCAGAAAAAGTGGCAAATAGGGTTTTAGGTGAAAATATTCAGAGGAATAAAAGTCATAGAAAAATGAAATTAGTAAAAATATAAAAGAGAGGGGAAAAGCATGCAGAGAATATAAATGTACTATTAAAAACAAAGAAGGTGAAAAAGATGTTAATATTAAATGGGAAAACTATTTTTGAAAAAAGTAGTTAACTAAAATAAATAATTATATAGAGAAAATGAAATTAAATAATAAATTATTAGAGGATATTAATAAAAGTGGAAAAGATGAAAGTAAAAATTTTTGGAAAAATATTAAAAGAAGGAATGTAGGGGAGAGAAAAATAGTATTACTAAATGATGAGGAAAAAGAAAAGCATTAGAAACAATCTTAAATAAGTATGTGATGGATACAGAAAAGATGTTAGATGTGAAGGACAGAGTGATAATAAACATAAAAGCACATAGTAATGGAAATACTAGTTTTACAGAAAATGAATTGAATGAGGCAGGGAAGCAGTCGAGAATTGAAAAAGCAGGAGGTTTAGATGGATGGGCAATGGAGATGGTGATGAATTTGGGAAATAGGGTAAAATTAAATCTATTATCATGTTTTAATAAGTTGGCACAGAAGACAGAATTTTCAGAGAGTTGGAATAATACAAGAATGAGGCTATTATTTAAAGGAAAGGTTAAGGATCATCGGAAGCTAAACAATTACAGACCGATAGTGGGAATATTGGTTCTATATAAATGTTTTGCATATATGGCGGCTGGAATGGTTGCAAAATGGATGGAAGAAAACAATATAATGGGAGAAATTCAAGATTTTAGAATGGGTAGACATATAGGGGATATTTTATTTGTAGTCACATAATGTCTTTATAGGTATAGAGAAGGCATATGATAGAATAAATAGAAATAGATTATGGGTAAGTTTAGTAAATTTGGAAATAAATGGAGCTTTACTGGATTTTATTAAGAGGTGGTATAAAAATAATTATTATACGTATCAATTAGAAAATACAGAATCAGTTAGAATTAAAAATGAGGTGGGACTAACGCAAGGATGACTTGTCACCTATTTCAATGAACATATATATGATCAATTAAAATATTGGATAGAGAAGAAAAGATGCAAAGAAGAAAATTTTAAAAAGCTGCTCACATGACAATGGCAAAAAATACCATAAGCCAACCTAGTGTGTTTATACATAATGCATGGAAACAACTAATCAACTTTGCTCTTAGGAAAAAGTGGAGAAATCAGGAGGAACATCATAGATAAGTATATGAAATTTCTACTGACTGTTGCCTTTGGCAGGATGTCTGTTAGTTAGAATGTTATCTTAAAATTCAATACTCAAGAATCTAAGGGTCCAGGTTCAAACCCCATGCTAGTATTGTCATTGTTCAGGCCAGCAACACCTGAAGAAGAGGGGAGAATAATACCTCTCAAAACATTGTATGTATACTAACCGGTTTGATGTGCTAATACTGACAGTTAAATGTATTTGGAATATTTAAATAAAGTTAAATTTTTGTAAAAACATTCAATACACATATTGTGCTGGTCGGATTTGTATGTTCACGTAACAAGATCTAGCATCTAGGCAAAAGTACCTCGAATCCAATCATGCGCAAGATATACAGGTCAGGAACACTCATGAACTCTGCCCTATTTGCCTATTTCCTAGATCTATAACATTATGAGCAACAATCCCGATGACATCGATTAATTTATTTCTCACCCACCGGCATCGGTCATCGGAGACACAAAAAGACTCTAGGCTAAACTTATATGATAGACTAACTTAATAATGAGCTATGTTTTATGAGCAATGAAGGCTCGTGATCTAGCATATTAATTATGTGTTGGAGTGAAGATCATCTAGTCATATTTGAGTTTAAGTAATAACTTAATATTTTAACTTAACTAAAAGAAAGCAATGGTTCGAGTTTGATATATATATTTAAGATTTATTAATAACAAAATTATGTCTGGTTATTTACCTGACATGAGCCTCGTAGTATTATATATATGTGTTTGATTCATATTTAACGATAACATAAGATTTGCGGCTATGCCAATAATATATATGAGTGATTTAATGAATTAGTGCTATTGGAATACATTACTAGAATACTATTACACCCCCAGAGATGAAAAGAGCATTTACTTAATTTAAAACAATAATAATTTTACAAGCAGATATTATATTTGGTTACATTCAATATTATTATTGATTGGAGTTATAGATAATTAATGCGTGGGGTGGATAATGAATAATTATATAAACGATACTGAATCTATCACATTAATACGTATATTAAACTAATGGAAATATGTCTGTTTAAAGAAATCATCTCATTATGGCTTATGACTATTTCTGGGCGACTAATAAGACACTGAAAAGCGGTGCGTGCATGGCGGCTGATTGGGTTGGTCCAATTATGGATCCTGGAGTGTGCTTCATGAATTCTAAGAATGAAGTTGACCGATTTCCTCTGCAATGTAGGCAGGGTCAGTATTGAAACGAACGACGGTCGGCTATGTCATTATCGGGCTGGATTTTCCAGAGCGATCCCCGTATAAAGCATGCACATAAGACCAAGGATGTCCCCAGGGTGGTTTTACAGCCTGGTTTAAGGACATAGAGAATGATGATGGGGCTCAACTTCATGAATACCTCCATGTGAGAAAGAAGCACGAACATATATATAATGAAATGGCCTTTATGCACGTAACGCGTAATAATATAATATAATGCTAAAGATGAAAGATTATTGAAACAGATTTATTGCCCATAAATTATGAAATATTCGGCGTAATGATATGGCTTTGTTAAGCAAACATGGATAATAATTATACTTAAATATAAAACTAAGCTCTTAAGATCCCCCTCCCCCTTACATTATGTTACTTAATATTATTCATTACTTCCCATACATTTAATAAATCTCAATTTTGGTTAATCAATGCCCTTGTGAAAATATATAAATTATTACAAAATAAGTGGTGGTGGTAATAGCTAAGATGGGTTTTACATATATAATATAATTTAAGAATAAAAGATAGTGCATTATTTAGGTTGGAAAATGTGAAAAACAGATGTCAATCTGTTTTTCTACAGTAAACATAAAAATATAATTAGTTTATTTATCTAAATCGCGAGCACCTGGGCAAGTCGAATAAGACTTGTTTTGATCAAATTATAAGTTATTTACCCAGTGGGTAAATGAAAATGAATTATATGCTTGCGATTTTAAAATACTATTGGCATCTTTTAAAATATAAATACATACATGTAAATGAAAATTATTTGCCGCTTGGAATTAAAAGAAAAGAAAAACATTTTATAGGAAGCTTAATATGGATTAGTTATATAGAGTTATACGAATACATATTTTGAAGACATTTAAAATAGGTGATGAAAATATAAATATTACAGAGAAGGCAGGATTTAAGAATTGCAAGTGGTCAAAGTTCTTTTACCTTGCTTATTTAGAAGAGCGATTTCACTAGGAATCAGTCTATCGGTATTGTTTCATTAGATCTAGGGTAGCATTATTATTTGAAAATTAGCATTTCATTTTCACTGGAAAAATACATAAAGTTCATTGGTATGGGATGCAGAGCTTCGTTCATGGGAACAGCATATTAGAACGGAGGGAAAAGGCAAAATTTCTCCTACTCACGACACATTGAGTGAGAATCAAAACTGGCGTGGAATATGTATAGCAACATAGTTATTTAATGGTCTCCTCCTTTTTGTGGATTCAAATCCAGCAGTATTTATACTTTTATTTTGAAGCTGTAACTTAGCAACTACTGCTGGACCTGAGGCGGTTTAAGCACTTAAGTTTCATTTGGAATAGTTTGACCGGATACTCTTATCTAGTAAGATGTTTGAAACAATGCAAGTTTGTTATCAGTTTCTCGAACGATTGTTTTAAAATATATCTTATGATTTTAAAACAAGCTAGCGTGGACAATTTCCACTAATGGGTTTATTTTATTATTACCAATTCGTAATCTTTTACTTTAATCTAAGGGGTCTTCCGGGTAATTGTTTTTCGAGTGACTTCTTAACAAGATTGCATCATTTCTGGCTACAAAATTATATATGAAAAATAATAAGTTTCATATATAATACCTTATATATATATAATATAACTATTAATTTATTCACAATCTCCTACACTGAAATATATAGATATTTATTATTTACGTCCGTATATACATGAGAATATTATTAAATAAAATATTTTTAAATTAAAATACATACGTGTTAATGTGATTTAGTTATAATACTAACCAAAAGAAATATATATATATATATTATTAGCTATGTATATATGTGCGTAAAGGCGGGTTTGAATACAGTTAGGTGGTAGGAGATTGGATGTGGGCTGTGAAGCAGGATCTGAGCATCACATCATCTGCTTCAATATTAGATGATGGAAATAATCCAATATAAAAATACAACTAAAACACCATCATCAGAAACCTTCAGGAAAACAATACTCCACTTGTGTTTCCAATATTTGTGTAGTAAAGTATATGCCCACTTTTTAAATCATCTCTTCACATTTTTATTTAACTTTACAAAATCTCACAATATCCTCTTTAATACAAGACAATTCTTTTTTCAATTCATGCAATCTTCCTTCACTTGAAAGTGACCTGCAATTGTAGGTGCCTAAATAAAAAAAACCATCATCAAATAGCAGTGTTGGTATTGGCACTCTTTACTCCCTAGCCACCAACTGTTGTTGCCTTGGCTGATGACTTTACGGCCTCCTGGAAATAAGGGCTATAATTTAATTTTTTTCTATCATGTTGTAAATATCTATTTAAAATGATTCATCCATACACGTTCATCATTCTTTCAAAAAAATTCAACTGATATTTCAGCTAAGAATTATCAGACAACTAAGAAAAATATAATGGTGTTTTTTCACCTTAAACTCAGAGATAAAATATCAATAAACTCATCACAGTGGGTGATGAATGTTGATGAATAGCCCATCCATGTTTACTCACTATATGAATAAACATATAATATTATTCACAATTGGAGTAGACATTAGAAATTTTTTTGCTCTGTTCCTTTAAGATCTCAAAGAGAAACCAAAGGTATTTGATCATTGTTAGAGATTCTTTATTATTTGATTGGAAATCCTTTAATGCAGTAGTCTTTCACACCTGTGGATTGGTAAAAATAAGAATAAGGTTTCACAGACTGGCAAAAATAAGGATAAGGTTTCGTGGACTGGCAGAAGTCTGTAGATAAATTTTCTTAAAGATGTAAACTGCTTAGCCTTAGATGAGCATAATTGTTATAACTGATCAAAACAACAATGTTAAATATACAAGATGAAGTTATATATATATATGGAGTTTGTATAATAAAAAACTTTTTTTTTTAATTTTGAATTTTTTTAGAAAAGTAATAAAAAATTTAATTCTATCCCCTCCCCCCATAAACATCTGTGATAACTAGAAAAACAAATTAATTTATGTATGACTGATTAGATTTTGTTTTCGTTCTGTTTCTTTTTTTTTTAATTGGGTAAAAATGAAATGAAAAAATAAATAAAAATTGTTTATATTAATTAAAAGTTTAAACTCTTATTTTGTTATTACAAACTTTCCTGCCAGTCTAGTGCAGACCAGCAGAAAACTTCTGCCGGGCCCCAGCTGGTCTGCGGACCAAGGGTTAAAGACCACTGCTTTAATAAACACAATTTCACGATAGCATTTTAATGTTTAGAGATACATCTTTAAATTATTAAGATGCTTGAATTAAAAAAAAAATTAAGTAAGTAAAATAGGTTTAATAAACCATAATTTCCATCCTTCAAAATGTGTACAGAAATAAAATAAAAACCTGGATTAATTCTCATGTGAAAAGATAAAAATAAAAGGAAAACCATCTTTAAACAGAAGACATTACATATATGATCTTGCTAAATGCTGACTGAAAGTGATTTTTCATTCTTAAAGTTAAAGTTATAGGTTTGAAGATTACAAAAAAAGTATTTGACACAAACTATAATTTGGTCTCATTTTCAAATGATTGCATATCAAAATGGAAAATTAACAATAAAAAACGATTTAAATAATAGTGATAAATAAAAATTATCTAGCAATTGAAAAACATTGCTCTTTATACTTGTAATTGTAACATTATATACTACATCTCATTGCCAAGGTAGCTAATAGGCATTACATTTATTATATTATATATAAATAACCCAGATATTGTTAATACATATGATCTCATTGTCTAAGCTTGCTAGGGAAGCACCATTCTATTATTAATTCAGGAAAATCAGTAGTATATATATATATGTGTGTTTTATATATGGTTTTATAGGAACTTAAGGACTTGTAATAAAATTGTTAATAACTATGTCTATTTCCTTGGATTTTAATCCAGATAGAATTATTCTTCAGGTAGCTGAGGATTTACCAAGCAAAGAAAGATTTTTAAAATTAACTTGTTTAAGCAAATAGCCAGAAAATTATGCAATAAACAATTGGCTGGTGAATATCTTACTGTGTTAGCTAGAATAAAAAGTAAAGCCACTAAGTGAGTTGATTAAATGCTATCATAAAAAAAAAAGATTGTAATATGATACAGATTCACCCAATAATAAAGGAGGGATTATATATACTTTTAATCTATAAAATTGAACAAAAAAGAAGTTTGTTTTAAACAATTATATATTATAGTTAAGTGGTAAGCAAGTTTTAATGACTCCAGAGAGTTTTTGGCTGAGATCACGGAGATCATAAGCACTTAGTTACTAACAATAATTTGCTTGTTAACAGTCCTTAGTAATAATAAAACCATATGTAGTGTAAAAAATTTAATTTTCAACTCAAACACATAATATAAATGACGTTCAATTGAAGAATGGATTGGTCATTTTGCAAACAAAAAAGTGTGAATAAATAATTTTGAAGCTACGAAATGCCAACATAGAAGAGAAATTTATTGTGAGCAAAGTCCCCCCCCCCCAATTACTAATTGAGAGAAAAAAAAAGGGGGGGGGTGAGTGCAGTCTGTCATCTTTCAGACGAGAATTGCAGAATCTATTTTTTTTATAAAAGATTATAATCTTAATTAAAGCATCTTTTCTGAATATCATCTTAATGAATAATCTTTTTTGATATGATTACATTTTCTATCATGGCAAAAATCTCATAAATTTTTATTTTTTAAAATTACTTATGACTATGTTCCCCCTCCCCCAGTTTATATTTTACATAATGCTAAAATTCAATACTCTATTGCAATTTTTATATATATATAGTTGGACCATTTATCTCTTTTTTTTATTATTCAACCTCTCTTTCATCTGTTTTATTATGGATTTCTGTCTCTTCTATAGACATTAGATTCACACTTCTTCTGAACTTGCTTCACTATTATTTTATTCTATTCAACTTTCTTTTATCATTATCTGTTTGACATTTATCTAATTTTGATTCAATTTTCTTTCTCTACATTGCTCGTAGGTGGAATTCTTTACGGGGGTGGGGGGTGTTTGTAAATTTCTTCCGAATTTGTTAAATCTCCAAAGCTTGACAGATGTCAAAGTGAGAAACAAAATGTCACTTAAAAGAAATTAAACTGAAATATTAGGTAACAGCATAAATGAAGTTACCAATAATACTCACAGAAGCTTGGACTCTATTAGAATCACTATACCACATTGTTGTGAACAAGACAAACTTGAAGAATACAGTGCTCTGAAGCAGCACTTCTTTACCCAAGTAAACTCACCATTAATCTAAAATTTGTGGATCTCAAATATTTTGGTATTTCAAAAATAGAAATTTTACTCCATTATAAATCCAAACTAAGCTAAAAAATATATAATAACCCATTGGTTTGCAATCTATATATTTGTTTATATATAAATCCTTTAATATAGGGGATTTGAACACAAACTTTCAAGCTTCCTTCAGGCATCCACTCTATCTCATACAACTGATACATGGTTACACATGTGAAAAAGATAAATGATCTCCAATATACATATTTCATGCTAAACTACCACTCATCAGTTAGTCCAGATCATCTCCCATACACATATATAATCAGTGCTCAATTTAATTTAAGATTGCAAATCTTCAAGCTTTAATGAACAGGCTTCAATCTACTCCACCCTCCAACTCTTTAGTCATCTATACTATTGAAAATCTGATGATGGAATGCCCAAATCTCTTGTTAATGTTATTGTCATGCCAATGTTGACCATAAGTCATTCTGATCCCTCATGTATAGGATCATGTCCATTTAAATACACAGAAGAGGGATGTGCTGGATACAAGCTGAATACATGGGCATGACAATAATATTGGCATTAACAAAGGATTTGGTCATTCCATAATCAGATTTTTTAAAATAAGGATGACTGAAGAGCTGGAATAAATTGAAACCTGCCAATTAAATTGTGAAGATTTGCTATCTTAAGTTAAACTGAGCACTGATTATATGTGTGTGTGGGAAATGATCTGGACCAATTCATGAGTGCTGGTTCAGCACAAAATACATATATTGAAGATTTTTTATCTTTTTCATATATATGGTCAAGTGGTGAATGGAGCTTGAAAGTCTGTCCTCAAATCTCCTATATTACATCTAGACTCCAAGTATTTAACATATACTTGTATTTACTGTTTAAACTTATTTTATTAATAACAATTTAAAAATTTAAAATATAATACATATTTATTTTTATATCAAGAGATGACTTTTTTTTTACAGCAATAATTAAAACAATAAATTACTTTTACTGATTACCTCCATCCTAATTGCTTTATAATTCTTTGTTTAAAATACAAGCCAGGTTCTCCACTTAGAAGTTTCAATATAAACTTTTTTAAAAAATTACTTATGGCATTGATCATAAATTAAATAGGTTTATTCGATTAAAATTTCATGAAAAACCAGGCAGTTTCTTGCAATTATGTTTATTTTTTTGCTTGTAAATATATGCAAAGACTAATTTATTTATTATAAAAAGTTAAAAACTTACCTTTGAAAATTTATTTGGATATAGAAGTTTTTGAATAATAGGTGTTGAGATTAATATTTTATCAAAAGTTTAATTTTGTAGATTGATTATTTTAAAGTATCTATTCATATGTGATATGTGAAATGTCTTATGTTATGCCCACAGTATGATATTTGACTCCATGGGCATTTTTTTCAAGTAGTTAAAATTTTCAAATAATTTTAGTTTTTTCATATAGCAAATTTGTAGTGAAAACAATTACTTGGTTGATAAATAAGTATCTAGCTACTTTTAGCTAAAGATCAAACAAAAAAAATGCATAAAAAAACTCTTAGAAATTGATTAGCCCAGTGGGTTGTTTTATGTTCTGTGAAGTGATATAAGACTCTGCAAAGGAATATTTAAAGCTGTTTCACTTTTTCCTTATATTAGATTTTATCTAGTGTCTTCCTTACTTTTCACTGATGTATAATCATTGTTGTTTTACTATTTAAAATATTTATCCAAGTAATCTTTTTGATTATTAATTAATTTGAACTTTATATACTTCCTGAACATACAGTATTTATAGATTCTATATGTAATTTATTTACAATAAAATAACAATTGAATACTGCCATTATCAATTTAGGGAAATAAATATAATGCAACACCTGCACAGTTCAGTGAATGGTAAAATACTGAACACTGAAAAACAAGATCCAAAGATGACAGCACCTGTTTTGCATTTCCAGTGCAGCAGAAAAGAAAAAGAAAAAAAAGGGGTGGTGGTATAGATATTATATTGAAAAAATATTTAAATATTGTTAAATGTCAAGAGCATTTGTGGTTTGAAATAAGGTTGGGTAGACAAGAATGGATGGTGGCTGTAGTGTATATAGCCACTGGAGATAGTCAAATTGTAATGGAGTGGAACAGTAGTATATATGAATGCCTAGTTAAGGATATACAGAATTTTAAAGAAAAAGGGAAGAGAATAGTGGTTATAGGGGATATGAATGGGCATATTGAAAAAATTGATGATGCAGATAATAAGAATGGTCAGTTTTTGAAGGAATTTTGTCAAAGAGTAAATTTGAGCATTGGGAATTTATTAAATACGTACAAGGGACAATTTACATGGTCTAGGAATAATGTATTTCACACAATAGACTATGTATTGGTAGAGAAAGAGGGAATGAATAAAATATGGAAAATTAAAGTGTTTGATAATGAAGAGAGAGTATGTACTAGTGATCATAACTTTATTGTAATAGAAATGGGTTAGTAATGTGATGGACGATAGAAATAAAGGTAGAAACAATAGTGAAAGATGTGGATGGAGAGTGAATGATAAGAATAAGTTGTAAGAGTATAAAATAAATGTTGAAAAAACCATGGAGCAGTTGGTTGGGGGTGAGTATAAGGACTGGTGTGGTGAAATAAAAAAAGTGACAAATAGGGTTTTAGTTGAGAATATGCAGAAGAATAAAAGTAATAAAAAAATGAGAGTTAGTAAAAGTGTAAAAGAGAGGAAAGAAGCATGCAGAGAATATAAGTGTGCTATTAAGAACAAAGAAAGTGAAAACGATATTAATGCTAAATGGGGAAAGTACTTAGAAAAGAAGAAGTTAGCTAAAATGAATGATTATGGAGAGAGGATGAAGTTAAATAGTAAATTGTTGGAGGATATTAATAAAAGTGGAAGAAATGGGAGTAAAAAATTTTGGAATTACATTAAAAGGAGAAATGTAGGGGAAAGAGAGATAGTATTAATAGGTGATGAGGGAATAGAGTGTAGCTCTAGAGAAGAGGTAGAGAGAATCTTAAATAGATATGTAATGGATATAGAAAAGATGTTAGATGTGAAGGAATTAGTGATAGAAAACATGAAAGCAGTTAGTAATGGGAATATTAGGTTCACAAAAAATGAACTGAATGAGGCAGAAAAGAGATTGAAAAGTGGAAAGGTGAAAGGTTTAGATGGATGGGCAGCAAAGATGGTAATGAATTTAGGGCATAGAGCAAAAGCAAAGTTATTATCATGTTTTAATAAGATGGCACAGAAAAGAGTTTTTCTGGGTAGTTGGAGTAATACAAGAATAAGATTATTATTTAAAGGAAAGGGTAAGGATCATAGAAAGTTAAATAATTATAGACCGATAGTGGTAACATCAGTTTTATATAAAGTTTTCTCATATATGGTAGCTGAAAGAGTTGTAAAATGGATGGAAGAGAATAATGTAGTGGGGGAAATGCAAGGAGGTTTTAGGTAAGATAGGCATATAGAAGATAGTTTGTTTGTAGTTACACAACTTATGGAGATGAGTAGGAATTCAGGTAGATCATTATATATGAGTTTTATAGATATAGAGAAAGCATATGATAGAGTAAATAGAAATAGATTATGGGTAAGGTTAGCCAATTTGGGAATGGATGAAGCTTTAGTAAATATTATTAAGAAATTATATGAAAATAATTATTATACTTACCAATTAGGGGATATAGAATCAGTTAAAGTTAAAAATGGAGTGGGATTAAGGCAAGGATGCCCTATATCACCTATTTTGTTTTTGAGTAAAATGGAGAAAGCAATAGAAAGACTAGGAAGAGGGATAGAGATATCATTAATAGGTGGCAAGGGAGTATATACTTTGTTGGGTCTTTTTTTTGTGGATATCTTTTTGTGTGCAGAAAAAAGAGAAGATATGAAAATTATGTTGAGGACATGTGCAAGGATGGGTAAAGAAATGGGGATTAAATTTAGTGAAGAAAAATCAAATATAATGATGGTTAATACTGGGAAAAGAGAAGATGTAGAATTTTTATTGGGGGATATAAAGTTAAGTGTGGTGGATAGATATAGGTATTTGGGAATCATCTTATATAATCAGGAAAATTGCTTGGATGAATGGCAAAAAAAATTGGTAAATGAAGCAAAGAAAAGAAAGGGTTTGGTAAAGAAACTAACAGTATTTTCATATAATAAATATGATGTAGCTAGAATTGTATGGAAGGGAGTTGCAGTAGCAGGATTAACATATGGTAATGATGCATTGTGTTAGTAAAAGTGTTTTAGATTATTTAGAGAAAGTACAAAGGGAAGTAGGAAGACATGCATTGGATGCAGAGATGTGGGCAGCAAAGGAGGCAATTCAAGGAGAAATGGGATGGTCAAGTTTTTATATGGGAGATGCGAAAAGTAAAATGAAAATGTTTGGTAAGTTGCGGTTTATGGATATTAACAGAATAGCCAAAATAGTGTTTAACTGGGTTATGAGTAAAGGGCAGGTAACAAGATGGGTGAGAAAGATAATGCAGTATGCAAAAAATTTGGATAAAGAATTTATATCGGTATACTTGTATAAAAGGAGGGATGATTGTGTTAGGAGGATTGTTGAATGTTATAGTGGTAAGGAATAGGATAAAAGAATAGAAGCATTAATAAAAAATAGGGAGTTGGAGAGATGGAGAACTAGTATGGAGGGTAAGAAGAGTTTAAATATATATAGAAGTAAATGGAATATTGGATGCGATTTAATTTATGATAATAGTAAAGAAAGTAGTTTATTGTTTAAGGCTCGAACAGGATCTTTAGCAACAAGAGAATATACATGTAAATGGAAAACTATGGGTGATTTAGTGTACAAATTGTGTAAGGAAGGTATAGAAAATATTAGGCATCTATTGATTGAATGTAAATGCTTGAAAGCAGAAAGGGTACAGATAATGAAGTTATGGAAGAATAGGTATAAATAAAGTGACTATACCGAAAGTGAGTTATTAGTTTTTATGCTGGGTTTGCAAAAAGATAAGGGGGAGTTAGATATAAAGGCCATAGAGTTGACAAAGATTATGTTGTGGAAATGGGATGGGGCAGAATATGGGAAGACTTGGAGTGGGGAATGGAAAATAAAGTGGCTAACAGGTTTATCTGGGCATAATTGCTGAGATATTCTTGACTTCGTTTAAGAAGCCAAATACATCACATCACATCACTGCTCAAATTTCTTATGAACCTCTGAGCAATGAATGCTATTTGTTTATTAATATTTACATTATAATTATTTTGATAAAATAAAAATTTAACTAATAAAATACTTCATTTTTAATATGTAATAATATAATACTACAAGTGTACACTGTGTCTGTAGATGTTTTACCCCTCTTGCTTATCATTGCATTAATAACACCTCTCTCTAATGCTTATCAGTGTTTTAGTAGTTATTAGCCAACTCAAATTAAACTGGGTTTTTTACCTTTCCAGCTAAGAATAAATATATGGCCATATGCTTTCAGGTAAACCACTTGGAAATTTTTTTTTAGGTTTATTTAGAAATCCACATCTAAATTTAAAAAAAAGAGTTCCAACCAGGTTAGATTGCATCAGACTGGTACAGTACGAGTTTCTGCTCTGGACAAAATAGGTATATATTTCTTTCTTTCTTTGCACTGATATGATTTATTTCTAATTGTATTAATTATTTAGCTAGAATCTTTAAATATTTATGTGCATATATATATAAAGTGAAATAATGCTTAAAGCTAAATGGGATATGTAACCATTAGACAAGTCACCACCTAAACATACCAATATAGATAGTAATCAATATTTCTCATTGTTGTCAAGGCAACCTCTCTTACCATTAGTAAGAGTGGGATTTCCACTCTTATTATTAAAAAGAAAAAGGTTGTCTTGACAACAATGAGAAATATTGATTACTATCTATATTAGTATGTTTAGGTGGTGACTGGTTGGTTATATATAATATAGAATTAATTAAATAGCATTTAATAATAATTCTAGGAGAAAAAATATATATTAGATTCAGCCAAAAATGTATATCCTGCAGTGCTCGGAATAACCATTGAAACAGTAAGGTCTGCTTTGCAGATCTTTGTTTCACCTTTTCTCACCTATTTCCTACCCTCATACCTTAGTTTGAACCCCAATCTATCATAGTGTGTCTGCAATGCACTTATATACCAAAAATCCCACCCAATTTTAAACCACGAGTACAACGTTCATGTTATATATAAATATAACTCATGCCCAAATAAATAAGATATTATGGATTATGTATATGTTCACATATATAAGTCGTAATTGCACACACACTATGATATGCATTTTAAAACTTATGTCAAAATTATAAATTGTTAGTTAAAATTATTCTGTTTGAATGTATTTACAAAAATATATTATAGTCGTAATATATTTTTGATTTAAAATAAAATTCATATTCATTTAGTAAATAGATTCAAATATTGAAATTTAAAAGGTAAAATAATTTTCTTTTGAATTTAATAAAAGTCTTGCCATACTTTTCTGTTAGAATAAATGAGGGCCAGTAGAAACAATAGTTTTAATTATTTAATGTTATAGAAGCTTATCTAAAAATACAGCAGATTTCCACTTACGGTTTTCTTTCAATTAGTAAAAGTAATTTTAATTAAATCAAGTTTGTGATTTGAATGTCGACAAGGAAATTAACAATAGAAGTTAATCAAAATTTTGTTGAATTCCTTTAGACATTCGGATAGGATTAATTACAGATGATAAGTAAGCAAAGTCCGATATATTTTTGTAACGCTCCAGGGCAGTTGTATTGTTCAATTCCACTATAAAAAGGAGGTTTTTCTTTTGTTTTCCATTCTAGTGATATTTCAGCAAATGTGTCTAGTGAAAATATTCTAGTAAAATATTCTTCGAGCAAGATTTCAAAATATATTTTCCTGAGATTTTAGCTACGTGCCTGCAAACTTATATTTGAAGCCAAGTTTTTGTCTTCAAATTAATTTACTGTGAGTACAGTCTCACCTATGAACCATCCAACCTTCAAAATTGCTAACCTTGACATGACAGAGTAGAGCCGGCAAGAAGGCTATTTTCCTCCCAGGAATGGCCAGTCATTGCTCTATACCATCGAAAGCTATCACATAAGGAGCCCCAAACTGCTGCTGCTACCAAAAATATGAACAATTCCAGATTTTGCTGCTGAATTGTATAAAACCTGCCGACCATCAATCTACCTGCAAATGATTCTCCAGAGGTAACCCCAAATTAACCCAAGAGCTCTTGTGATTCCTAACTAACATGCTATAGCTATTTTAAATTGTTTTTATTTTATTTCACTTAACTTCATTATGTATTCCTTTAACATGTTCTAATATAATCAACAGTTTTGCTCTCTATCTTTGGGTTAATATTTTCTATTTATTAAGCTTTCTTTTATTTTATTATGATAATGTGTCAGAATAGTCTTTGACAGAGTAAATTATTCCCTTTGTTGAAAGTAAGACACCGATATTAAGGCATATTTAAATTTATAAATAATTCCCAATTTTATTATCTTGCAAATCACTCATTTGAGGGCTATTCTAATCTTCATTAATATATATAATAATTAAATAGTTTAAAATCTACATTTTATTGATTTTAACCTAATATGAGAGTATGTGCGAGGTCAATGATTAAATGTGTCCCAAATGCATGATTGCGTAAATAAACCTATGCTTTCTTTTCAAACCCACAAGCATGCATTTTCCTATTTTTAAATACTGTATTCTACTTTAATTTCAAAGTTCGTCATTGACATCGAGGATGTGCGGACCCTTTTAAATGAATTTCTGGGAATTTGATTGGGTATTTTCTTAATCCAGGTAAACCCATTTTGTATGTTTTATATACATTAGTCTAGTATTGCTGGGAAATGAATTGGTTGTTGAGACCACTTTGTTTTCTTTCCAGGGATTTTAAATGGCCAAGTCCATTCTCTTTTCATTTCCTGTGGTTCCCAAGAAGTGTGTACTTAAATGTCACACCTGGGAATTAGACACAGTCGTCACCCAGTCGCTAAGTTTCGGCTGTCCGTGGCAACACATTCCTATGGGTCAGTGGCAAGATGCCCTCCATAGTCATTTCAAATATTCACTATTGTTTTATTTATATATTTATTTTTACAAAGCATCCATGATTTAAATGTATCACAATCTCCATCCTTTAATAAATTCATTATTTGCAATACCGACCTCCCATATGCTTTAATTATAATTATAAAATAAATGCCTTGATCACATCCCCACTTTATTGCTTAGTAAGCTTTTGTCCGTGCTATTCTCGAAATCAATAAATATTCTACAACCTTAATTTTCAAATGTTTTATTAAACTTTTATAATTACTCAAAGCACCTCACACATGTTCCCATCTCTTTTAAGCACATTATCATAATACTATTAGGCCGAGGGATAGAATATATTTTCTTTAAATCCTTTTGTAATTTTATGGAATGTAATGCTAACATTTATTTAATAAGCATCCCTGTCTCATATAAGCAGACAGTGGCGTTATATATATATTTCTAAATAAATAAATATTTGAAATCATTTAAAACTAATTTTGATCTTTTATTTTATTGATTCCTATCACTGTCTCGGTCTATATATCTATTTTCTCCATTTCTTTTGTACATCCATAGACGTTAATTAGCAACCCAAACTTATCTTAGTATAGAGTCTTTTGTTTCTCCCTGACCACCAGGCACCGGTAAAAGGTTATACTAGTAATAGCATCAGATGCATTATCATGTAGGTGGCGGTGTGAAATTTGGACTTTAGATTCAAACTTAGTATATCTAGAAGGCAACTCCTCCTAGAATGTTCAGTTTCGTATGTAGGATTTGAATTCTGCAGTGTGTTAGCGAGATAGACGATTCTGACCGTTACACCGTATAATGCCACAAACGTGTAATAAAATTAATGAGTCTATTCCTGGGATTAAACATCTCAATCCTATATCTCAAAATAAGTTAAATAGTCAAGATGATGGTGTTCAGAATAACCATAATATTGCACAAATGTGTACTAATAACAATGAGGTTTAAATAACACGGACATATGAGTGATAGTGTGAATAGAATCTTTTAAGATATTAATTGCAGTTGGCAATCAATCAATTTTATTAATTATGAATAACTGTCATAAAATACTAACACTTAATATTAG
Organism: Epiperipatus broadwayi; assembly: GCA_028023455.1. Classification (NCBI taxonomy): domain Eukaryota; kingdom Metazoa; phylum Onychophora; class Udeonychophora; order Euonychophora; family Peripatidae; genus Epiperipatus; species Epiperipatus broadwayi. The sequence continues at coordinate 1,657,575 of JAQFVV010006263.1, read as the reverse complement.
GAGTTTAAATGCCCCTGGTAAAGTAGATAAAATTGTTGATTATTTATCCAGCAGAGATATGAAATTCTAATTCTATAAGAGACAAAAATTTATCATAACACTGCTAAATATCCCAATACAACATTCTTCTTTTTAAGGCAAATGATAGGCCCATATATATGTATGCTGAGATTGAGAAGATTCAATTGTTCCCATTACAAACAAACTATGTTGCACTTTCATTCATTTTCCAAGGTGGATTGCATTACTTGATTGGGGTTTACTCTATTGCTAAGGGTAATGATATTGTAAAGATCATTCACAACATACAAAGCAAATTGTTAAACAAAATCTGGCATTATAATCCTAGGAGATGACCTTAATTGCACATTTAAAAGCCTATCAAAAGTCTTAATAAATGAATGATATATCAGTATATCCATTGCATGAGAGATATCCAGATGGTGCTTACACATTCTTTAATAGTAGATTCTCCTCTCTTATAGACTTGTTCTTTGTTTCCGCACATAAACTTAATGAGACAAAGATTAATACATCTCATTTGGTTTTCAGGTGAGTTATGTGTAAACCTAAAACTTGATAACTATAGGGAAGTGAGAGACTAATATAGATTTTCAATTAAGAGAAATATACAAGATGGCATTGAATTCATGACAGACCAGTTGGTGGTTATCCTGATTGTTGTTAATTATTATATATGGTGCTCCGCATTGTTACCTTGCATTGCTTCTATTAAAATAAAAAAAGAACTCTCCCAGATATGTTATAAAAACTCCCAACAATTGTTATCGATTAATCAAATGAAAAATAGAATCTCTGTAATTCAGAGAGCTGTCTATGAAATTACTTATCTCAGACCTAATCACGAATTAGATAATAGCCTGCAAGAGGAATACAGTAGCTTATATCAGCTTATGCATCAAGAAATACAAACAATATGGTTCAGGAAATTAATTCCTAACTTGAATCAATTATCTAAGCCTATGATAAACTATGGGAAGGTTTATATCCCACACACTAAGGGTATTTTCACTATTAAGAAAAATGATAACAGTCTGGCCTCTGGAATCTACGCAGATTATATTTTAGAAAAGTTAAAAACAAAATTTGGTGCAAGCAATGTTTTCATTCACAAATACCACAATACAGGTACAAAAAGAGTATACTACAATCCAGGAAATTCAAGAAGAGATTAATAACCTTAAAATACAAACAATAATGGCAAATGGCAAATGACACAATCCCCATCTCAGTTTATAAACAGATGGATTATGCTCTTAAATTCACAATGTGGAAATACTTCAATTAGTTGTGCTATGAAAAAATAGAATGGCCTTTCATGAACAAGGGGGTTATTTCCAGCCTCAAAAAAGAGAAAAAAAAACAAATACCAACAATTAATGATTTGAGGTACATCTCAGTAGAAGACATAGATTCCAAGATTCTAGCTAGAATTCTCTTGAAGAGATTACATCATCATATTGACTCCAGAATATCAATGGTGCATCATCCAATCAAAGGTAGGCGTGCAGTAAATGTCGCAATAAAAATTCAGGAAAGCATTAAATATGCCAGGGAATTAAAACGAATATTATGTTGTTCAAATAGATTTTAAGGTTGTATTTGACCTAGTTGATTGGTCTTTTCTTATACAGGTCCTCTGCCTTATAATCCCGGATCACTCATATTTGGTGAATGATGTGAAAAACTACTTAACAAATGATTGTATATCAATTAAAAATTTCATGAGAAGATCTAATTTTTTCATACCTAAGAGGGGTATACAGCTCCCCTTAGCTGCTCTTCTCTTTGCTATTTATTTTGACCCCCTTATTCGAGAGATTGAGAACCATGTACATGGTCTTTTTCTTCTACATCTGGGTGCAAACATTACTGTAACTGCATTCATTGATGATATTATTATAATATTTCAAGACAGATAAGTCTTCAACAAGTTTCAGTCTGAAACTGGGTCCATTATTCAGCCACTCAAGTCAGCAGCTTGGCAGTTAACCTCAGGTAAAAAAATTGCCATCCAATTTTTTAGCCCCCCTCTTCCACCTTTCTAGGTATATACCCTTATACTTGTCCAAAACAAAGTTGAATGGTTATTTGAATAAATTAATTATTGAAAAAATTGAAGCTAAAATAAATACTTTCTTATCAATTAAACTATATGAAATTTCAAGGGACTTGATTTTTAATGCTATCATATCATGGATCCTGGCATATTATGCATCTTGGTTAACACTATATAACACAACAAGATAGCAAGAAAATATGTCTGAGGTGGCACATCAAAATGGGTTTCAATTGTGACCATGCAGTTATCTATAAATAAGGGAGGGCTTAACCTGATAAATCTTGCACTATATGTATCTTATATCAAGGAGAGAACATATATTAATGTAATTAAAAGACATTGCTTTAGCCTTCCCGATGACCACATATGCATTCTTAGGGACATTACCACACAGGAAACTTCATTTGGTGTCAAACATGTCAATTGCATACAGGGATCTGCAGGAGAATCTTAACATGCCCACCCTTGAGGGAATTAAATATAAATATGTAATAAATCATCTTAAGTCCCATGATAATCCCTGATTAGACATTTCAAAAAAGAGTATACTGAAGAAATTCCACTCTTTATATGCACTCCAATCTTATATGAAATTCATTTTAAACTAATGAATGGTTTGTTCTCAACAACTATAGTACTAAACCAAAAACTATGCATGAATTTGAATCCAACATGTTGCCTATGCAAGACTGGTGAAGAAAGATTCCAGCATTTATTTGAGGATTGCTCAGCATTTAGGCAAATAAGATCAAGGGTGTTTCACAGGCTATTTATAAACCTAAAAAAACCTATTTAGGCAATATATTGCTAAATTCAATCTCTACAATACTACAATGCAATGGTAACAGTACATACATACCCCGAAAACCATTTGGACAATATGATATAATTTGATCTTCAATAACAAGAAGTTCAACTGGCTAAAAAACCATATTACAACCAATGCCTGAGACTCTTGCCTAGGAAATCCATGGAAAGTATTTGGGGAGGCTCTGGTATAAAAAATCTGTCAAATTGATTGACACCAGTATTATTACTTGTATATATTATATATATATATGTTGTTTCTTTGTTTTATTTTTCTTTGCATGCTAATAAAATTTGCATATATTAAAAAAATGTGTATCTTGGAAGTCATTTATTTTTTTTCAGATGTCTTTATTGATATGTTTTAAGAATGTGTGGTTAAATGAAAGTTTTACATATATCTTATTACATATCCAATTTCCTTATTACATATATCTAAGAAAGATATGCATGGAAAAAAGAGAGATGAAATTGAATTAATTATTCAATGTGCTTAACTAGATTTAAAGTTTAAGTCTGGATCAGGAATAATAACCTAATAAATTAGGAATAATGTATATATTGAACTGGATGCTTTATCCATTTCAAAAGCAACCATCGGAAAATCATAACTAAAATGTATATTTGTAAATATTTCAGAAAAATTGTACTTAAAAATTTTGTATTTTTATTTTATTAAGAGTACACCTGGGTCTCGTTTTACGCGATAGATAGGTTCCTCAGAAAACACGCGCAAACAAAATCGTGCAAAAATAGACGTAACTTACATTGAAAAAGGGGGGATGCGGTCTGTGATTTTTCAAAATTTGCATAAAAGCAAAGCACCAACGTAAAATTACTTTAAAATTCACACACAAAAAAAATAAGGAAATAAAATATGACTAATAAAAAATTTCAAATTCGAAAAAAATTGATATAAGACAAACTTTTTTTAACTATAATATTTAATTTTATTCAAAATAATATATTTTTATGCATAATTTACAGTACAGTAATTTACACTTTTTTATAAACATTTTAATTATTATCACTATTTTCTGAAAAACACGTTCGTTTGCAAACTGGTAAAAAAATCAGATTTTTCACAAGAGGAAATGCAACTAGTGCCAACTTCACATTCATGTTGTGTCAATGGTTTTCTGGTGATAACGTAATTAGTAATTAATCTCTGAGATGATAATTTTATTAATTGTTTATGAAACTAACAATTAAAAATTAAATTCTTATTTTTGTCTTTAATTTTCAATTCCGTTTAAAAATCAAATTTCACATCACATTAATTTTAAGTCGCCATAAGTAATCTTTAAATTGTTAATTACAATTAAAAACCAGATTTTAATTTTTAATTGTCAAATTTAATTGTGCCCACTGCTATTACTCACCTTTTAAAAATAAACTTGTGGACACTAAATGATTAATAATTGATTACGTTCTTTTTTAAAAAGCAAAAACAGAATGTGATTTAAAATGCAAAATTAACAAGCACAATGTTTGAATAAATTTACATTATAATCTTGTAAAATTTAATGTGTGTATACATAAAATGTGGAAATCATGATTTTAATTTCATTATTGCATAAAATCTTACTATTATAAAGCACTGAAAATATTGAAATTACTAAGATGAAAGTCGAATTCAACTTTCAATATAACATAAGTGCGCGAAATTTATTATTTAAAGTAATAGCGCATTATCGGAGTTCGACTTACGGTGAAACATGAATCGCATAACTTCAAAATCATGTTAAATAAGTCCGCGTAAATAGAGACCCAGGTGTACTTGCTATAGCCCACATATTCAATCATATTTTTCAAATTATATAATTTTAAATTGAGAGAGTTTTAATTAAGATAATTATTGTCTTTTGCATTTTGGTTTTAATCTATTTTAAAAGCTGAGACTTACTTTCTCATTTACTTAGATTTAGAGGTTTGGTTAGATTTTGTTTTCAATTAAGATTAAGCAAGAGATAAAGAATAACCCAAATTAAAATTGTAATCAAGATTAGGTGGGAGATAACAATTTTATATAAAAGCTCTGTTTTTGAATGAAATGATTATAACTTTTACATTCGCTAATGGCGGACTTCTGATATTATAACTTTTATATTCACTAATTGCTAAATGGGTATCGCCAAAGTTAGATTTTGCTGACTACTAATAGATTTTGCCAATAGTATTTGCTGCTTGCTGTGCTGAGAAAGAATTGTTTAGTTACTTGCTAATAAAAAAAGTGACTACGCTAAAACATCAGAAATAGCGACCGTTCATCCAGAATGCAGAAACTAATTAACTTAAAGAACCACATTAAAAGTATGCTATGCTAATCCTTTTCAAGACAAATTCTGGAGCTCAAAATTGTGTCACCATGAACACATCCTAATGTTCTAGTCCAGAACTGATCCTGAATATTGCCATCTTGTTGCCTGCCCTTTACTCAAAACCCAATTGAATACTATTTTGTCTGTCTCTTATTATCCATAAACTGCAATCTACAGAACAGTTTCATTTTGCTTTTTGCATCTCTCATATAAAAAGTTGACCAATCCATTTCTCTTTGAATTGCCTCCTTTGGCATCCACACATCTGCACCTAATGCATGTTTTCCTACTTCTCTTTGTACTTTTTCTAAGTAATCTAATATCCCTTTATTAATACATAATGCATCATTACCATACAATTCTAGCTACATCATATTTATTATATGAATACATTGTTAATTTTTTTTATCAATCCCTTTCTTTTCTTTGCTTCATTTACCAACATTTTTCTTCCATTCAGCCAAGAAATTTCTCTGATTGCTTAAGACGATTCCCAAATAGTTATACCTATTCACCACACTTAACTTTATATCCCCCAATAAGAATTCTTTGTCTTCTCTTTCCCCAGGATTAATCATCATTACTTTTGATTTTTCCTCACATGCTTTGTTTGTCAGCAGTCGCCCTCTTGTGGAGATAACAAAAAACCTAATAAAAAAAATCTGATGAAAATTATTTTATTTAAATTGAAATTGTTTTATTTATAACTAAAAAATAAAATAATATGAAAAAAATTTTTTTTAAAAAAAAATAATACTTTTATGTAAACATCTAATTAAAAAGTAGAAAATACCAAAGTAATCCAACTAAATAATCATAGTTTGTTTCATAAAAGTGTTTGGCACAGTTTATAAATTATGCAGAACAAATCAAAGAAGATTTTCTATATATTATTTTACCTGCCTTAAAATTAATTTTAATCGTCTCCAAAATCCCATTAAGTATTTTGACATCAAGCTTTTTGACTATTTAATTCTTGTGATCCATTATGACCAAATAAAGTGCGGATTCACAATCGCACAAAGAAGAGATGTTTCTCATATAGTAATCTATTTAAATACTAATACTCAGACATATCAGAAAAATAATCAACACATATCAATGTCTATTAAATATTACAAGTTCTGATTTTAAATATAAAGCATATTATTTTTGTATAAATTAATTTTCTACAGCATAGTAAAATTAAGTCACTAAAAAAAAAAAAACAATTGCCTGATGCAATCGGACATTAGATGAGATCTGTGTTGAATGGATTTTTATACTTGGATGTCACATTATATATAAGGATCAAATGAAGAGATAGGAACAGGTTTACATAACCAAACATTTATTTCCCATATAAATTATACATTAATAGACAAATGAGATAACAATATGGGGTATATATAATGTATCCGACTTCATGTTCATGACCATTTCCTATAGAGCAGTGGTCTTCAACCTTTTCACATCTGCGGACTGGCAAAAAAAAAGATAAGGTTTCGTGGACCGGCAGAAGTCTATAGATAAATTTTCTTAAAGATGTAAACTGCTTAGCCTTAGATGAGCATAATTGTTATAACTGATCAAAACAACAATGTTAAATATACAAAATGAAGTTATATATATATATGGAGTTTGTATAATAAAAAAACTTTTTTTTTTTAATTTTAAATTTTTTTAGAAAAGTAATAAAAAATTTAATTCTACCCCCTCCCCCCATAAATATCTGTGACAACTAGAAAAACAAATTAATTTATGTATGATTGATTAGATTTTGTTTTCATTCTGTTTCTTTTTTTTTTATTGAGTAAGATGAAAAAATAAATAAAAATTGTTTATATTAATTAAAAGTTTAAACACTTATTATTTTATTATTACAAACTTTCCTGCAGCCCGGCACTGGTCTGCGGACCAAGGGTTGAAGACCATTGCTATAGAGAATAGAAAATCATTCTAAAAAAAAACATGACATTTTTCGATATATCTTTTTGATAAGCGTAAAATAAAAAAAATTTTTCATTTACATATGCTTACTCTTTAAAAATTAAGTATCAAAGATTCTTCAACCATACATATATCAGTTTTAAATATTTTAAAATTCTTACCAATGAATTTGAAATCTTGTCAGGTATTAAAAATTTCAGCATACTTGCTTTTAACATATTTTTAAAGATAGATATAACTGCTTACATTAAAAAGAAAATTAAGAAGATAATGTTCTGTCACCCTCTGGTGAAACAATGTAAAATACTATACACACACAAAAAAAAAAAAACAACAATAGTAAGTATATACTTTTAATTTAAAAAAATGCTAGAAACATTTACATTTATCAAAAGTTTTTTTTTTCAATCTTTTTAATTAATTTAAAGAAAAATCCTACGGTTATTTTCTAATTAATTTTATAATCCTAATGGGGGATGGGGGGCTGCTACATTTAACAAACGTTAATGTTCTTAGGGCAGCTGAAGTATGTACAGAAGATAGCAAGTTCTTCAATAATAACTACATATAATATTTTTCATGCATTTTAAATATTCAACTATTATTTTAAAATTGCATTTATAAAAAATCAGTTTTATAATACAGCAAGGAAAAATATCAATGTAATTTGTGTGCTCAATAGTTTAAAATCTCACAAATAGGATGTCAAAGATGTTCTAAATATTATGGGAATGACACAGGCCATCAAATGTCACAACACTTTTTACGCATCAAATACTATAATAAAATTCTTGTTGGCAATCTTTTTGATTGGCTAAAAATTTAAGGTTTCAAAATATCTTTTTACTTATCCATAAAGCAATTATGAAATATTGATATGTAATATACTAATATAGATCATTAAGCTAAAAGTTTAAGAAAATGGCAATGAAAACTAATATTGCCTCAAGAGTCACATATGGTTCACAAGATGCAGTTTGTTCATCATTGGTATGCACAGGAATTAAAAACAAAAAAAGGTAATTTTTGATCATAGAAAAAAAAAGGTTTACAACATTAGAAAAGTTTGTTGTAATCAAGGTCCTCTATGCATTTTCCAATGAAAATTAGATTAATGTACAATATATATTGATTATAAAAAAGAAATAAATATATGCTACATATTTTAACTTATAATCAGTTTGACCATTATTATATGTCATTTGTTAATAACTTATCATCCAGATTTCCCTAAACAAAAAAAACAAAAAAAAACAGATTCAAGTTTAAGCCTTCTTTTTACAATATATGAAAGTGAGGGGTTAATTTTATGTACAAAATATTAAACCAAGGTCAACATGGTAGCTAAGTTAATCAGTCTTAAATATGCTTGTAATTCTTTATCATGTTCAGGCTTACAAGCTGCTTTTATCCTGGCTTTATCTTTTCAGGTATAAGAGACTTTCCATTTTTGGAAATAATATGTCTCTAGAACTTAATTGTATGAATGTTGTATACAGTTTTATAGGAACATAACTTCTTCTCCAAAGTTTTTTAGTTTTTCACCAGATTTCATGATCTGAACTTTCTGTTGAGTTTCCTATGATCAATATGTCAATAATCTAGAAAAATATCCCATAAAATTCAAGCAATAGGATTTGATTTTGAATTGAAATATGCTTATGTTATTTCAAAAGAAAAGGAGTTGAACTGGTGTAAACCTATGTGCATTGTTATAGTGAAAATCTCCATCGAATTCTGACCCAGTGGTATTTGATGGTCAGTTATATCTAAGCTCATCTTTGCAAAATGTGTGGATGATTATAATAATAAAAACTTCTCTCATATTTAGCATTGAATATATATTCTTTGTAAAATCATTTATGTTTTGTCATGCAATAATTTCTGCACAACCAAATTTAACAATTTGATTTTGAAAACACCCTAATGGACAATATATAACCACAATCTTCACTTGATCCAAATATTTCCTTTTCTATTAGCTCCTTGAATTTCATTCTTAACCTTTTGTCATTAAATATAAATAATTTTACATTATACTTATCATTAATTCCAAGTCTACAACAGATAATTTAATTAGATTTGGCTCTTTTTAAATAAATTTGCAAATCTATTTTTAACTTTATTTTCTATATCTATCCTGTTGATTACTATTGACTTTCCATTCAAATAACATTTTTATTCTACCCTTCTTTTTATTAACCTCTACCCTCCTTTTCTTTTAACATAATTTGATTTCTATTTGCATTCAACACTCTTTAAAATATTTTTTCCATTTGAGGTGCCATTTTGAATTTAACTATGAGTACTACTCTCCACTGGGCCAACAGTGACTAGTGGTGCCCTCAGTGATCAAAAAGAAGTGAAGGAGTGACCGGTACAATATATAGAAAAAATGAAATATTCTTTAAATAGATCACTGTAAGGCAAAGGTTTTTTTAACAGCTTCTCATAGAGAAATCATGAAGAAGACAGTACCAATCAGGTTGCCAATTATTGCTTGGTAAAGACTTTACCATTTTTGTTTTACTTTTCAAATAAAAATAAATACCCATTTACTGATCAATATTGATTGATTCACTGAGTTGTTATTAAGTTACTCACTGAAAGTAAAATTTCAAGTTTGTTGAAAATTTTCTTTAATTTTATTCAACCTGGATTCAAACCCAGATTATAAACATGGCAACCTATGCAGTACCATAACTCTTTATATATATATATATATATTGTAACAGAACATAATGTTGAATGGAATGGAACAATTTAACAAGTACTACCATCTAATAAACAATTATTGATTATTACCATGAAAGGGTTCATGATGTCTCTTACCATCATCATTACGTGGTATCAGCCAGATAGCTATTCTAATTTCAACTAAAACAAAATAAAGCCTATCCAAGTAAATTATGTTTCAGCTAGGACTAGCTTGTGGGATTTATTAGTTTAAGCCAACAGATTCCCAAATGGTAATATACTGTATCTTACTCATATTAATACCTACATTCCATCCAGACTTATCACCATACAAATTTAATTGCTATACTGATTTAAAGTTGGAATAACCATCTCATTAAATTACCAAAACCTCTTATACTCTAAATAAAATATCTATGATCACCATCAGTTTCTAGGTAACTATTTGTCCATACATCAATAACTTCAAGTAAATTTAAGGCGAGTAAATCCTTTTATAGAGATATAAGGGAAACCTATTAAATACTTCAAGCCCTATATGTCATCCTCAATAATCAAACAACTTATACAAGTTACAGAGCTATGTCCACTTTAACTAGGGGTGAGAGATTATTTCTATATATCTCTATAATCACTTAATAATGTTATGACAATCATAACCATAATATTCATATAAATACCTTTTACAATCCTCAGTTATGATGATGAATAAATTATAACCAACTAACACAATTCATATCTATCAATCTAAACAAGCATGTATACTTTGATCACTATTAACTAGGATACTAAATTAGTTTGATGGCAATTGCAATCAACCACCTTCCTGATGATGACCAGGTATACTTGTTAGTAATTGATTAAATAATAAAACTAAATAATAATAATGATGATGATAATGATAATAATGATGATGATGATAATAATAATAATAATAATAATAATAATAATAATAATAATAGTAGTAGTAGTAGTAGTAGTAGTAGTAGTAGTAGCACCACCACCAAAATTCTTACCCAACTTCTCTTGACTTACTGTCAATTTATTTGCTAATTCCCTATACCTCGTATCACATCTTTTATCAAAACTCTTGCCATCTATTTTTTAAATCCATTTCAATATTCTCTGTTTTATTGTTAGAAGATTTGAATTCATTTTGCAAATCTTTCTTTAAGTTCTTCTATCTGTTTATCCACCTTACTATCTATTTTTTTGATCTAGACAAGTTATTCTGTTATCTATCTCTTTATTCAAATAATCTATTTTACTATCTATTTTCTGACTCATTATTGCTGATCTATTTTCTGACTCATTTCTTGAGATTGCTTTTCTATTTTCTGACTCCTCATTTCTTGAGATTGCTGATCTATTTTCTGAGATAGTTCATCTATTTTCTGAGTCAATTTTTGAGATTGTTGATCTATTTTCTGAGATTGTTCATCTATTTTCTGAATCATTTCTTGAGATTGCTGATCTATTTTCTGAGATTGTTTATCTATTTTCTGACTCATTTCTTGTTTCATTTTTTTAAGTTGTGCCATTATAGCTTGCAACAACTCCTGATGGCCTTTCCTTTCCTATGCTTTTAGTGGCTATCTTTTTATCCTGATCCATATTAAATTTTTTCTTATCCTTATTTATAAATATATATATATCTTCAAAATATCTATATCTCTTTCTTTTATTATCCTTTATTTCTTGGTTTTACTTTTCTTTTGTAGACCGCTAGAGTCAATATCTTCATCCATCTACTCACACATTCCCAAATATTTTACAACCACTAGTTCTTAGCATATCTTCCTCTATATGTTTATGCTTATACAAAATTCTCTATTCACATCTTTTTTTTTCATTATCCCCTCAACCATCCATATTCTAAATGCTATATCCACCTCCTTGATCTCAATCACTACCTAATTTTCCTTGTATTTAATTGACAAAATATCACATCATACTAGTCCACAACCCCTCATCTCAGAAGAAAATCCTATTTTGGGGTAAAACCATCTCTATAATAGTGTACCATGTCAACTGAAATTCCAGATGCCAATATACCTTTTCAGCCTCACGTTGGCTCACCATTATGTAACATTACATACAAAATATTTCATTTAAAAAATATCACTGGCATAATTCTCTTAAGATTCAGAGTATTTGTGGTTATAATGTATTGTGCCACATTGGGAAGCCATTATGAAACAGTACATAATGTCAAATGGAATGGAACAATTTAACAAGTACTACCACCTAATAAACAATTATTGATTATTACCATAGAAGGGTTCAGAATGTCTCTTACCATCATCATTACAGATATCAGCTAGGTAGCTATTCTAATTGCAGCCAAAAAAAATAAAACCTATCCAGGTGGAGTATCTGTCAGCTAGGGATAGCTCATGGGATTTATTGGTTTAAGTCAACAGATTCCCAAATGGTCTATCCTGTGGGATTTATTGGTTTAAGCCAACAGATTCCCAAATGGTAATATACTGTAAACAATGAGCATTTGCCAATTGCTCAACAAGCTTTGTGATAAATGCTTAGCCAGAGAAAGCATTTAAAATATTTCTGTCAGGAACCCCCCATCCCAACCTCTGACCATGGTTTCATGCTTTGGCACTCCTGAGAGAGGCACTAGGGTGGCTTCAGATATTAGATCTAAAAATACCAACCCAAAGCCAGCATTTATCTAAAAGTTATCTATTGAGTGGAAAATCTAAAATTTTCAGACACCTACATGTCTTTAAACCCAGCTATCCAACTCTAATACCTATATGGGGCTGAGAGATCTTCAGCCATACCATATATTAGTAGTCTTAACAATATAATATCGCATAAGATTTAAGGCAGAGACTAAAAATAGTCAAAATACGAGTCATAGATCACTGACCCAATTCTCTTAAGCTTGTAAGATAAACAATGAGCATTTGCAATTCTATGACTCTTATTTTGACTATTTTTGGTAATATACTGAATCTTAGTTGTACTAACACCTCCATTCCATCCACACTTATGACCATACAAATCTAATTGCTATACTGATTTAAAGTTGAAATAACCATCTCATTAAATTACCTTATACTCTAAAGAAAATATTCATGATCATCATCAACGTCTAGGTAGTTGTTTGCCCATACAACAATAACTTCAAGTAAATTTAAGGTGAGTAAATCCTTTTACAGAGACATAAGGGTAACCTATTAAATACTTCAAGCCCTGTATGCCATCCTCAATAATCAAACAACTTATACAAGTTACAGAGGTATATCCAGTTTAACTAGGGATGAGGGATTACTCCTATATATCTCTATAGTCACTTAATAATGTTGACATTCATAACCATAACATTCATATAAAGACCTTTTACAATCCTCAGTTATGATGATGAATAAATTATGACCAACTAACATAATTCATATCTATCAATCTAACCAGCATGTATATTTTAATCACTATTAACTAGGATACTAAATTATATTGATGGCAATTGCAATCAACCATCCTCCTGATGATGACTAGGTATACTTGTTATTAATTGATTAAATAATAAAACAAAATAATAATAATAATAAAAACACTAAAGCAAAAATATTATATAATTGTGTTTATTAAGATTCATTTTTTTTTTTATAAAATTAAATTTTTTGATAAGCTAATTAACTTCAATTTCTATTAATCACAATAATTCATAAATACAAATTACTAAAGATGTAACCAAATAAAAAAATTAAATATATATGCTCATATCCATTTATGATAAGCTAGTTTAAAATGCAATATTCCAATAACAAAGAAAAAACATTCTATTTAATATTTTCTTCCAGCTTTACTATATATGTTGCTAAATGCAAAAAAAAAAATCATTTGCATGGTATGTGTGTGTACACTTTCATACATGTACATCCATGCTCTACTAATTTGCTCACTTAATGTAAAACCTCTCAAGTATTAAGATTTTAGTATAACCTATTCTAATTTATCCTAATTGACTTATATTTGTATATGCAGTCATCCACACACATTCCGTGATATTTTGACATATATAATGTTAAAACACTTTCCCCTTCATATTATTATATTACAAATGAATCATATATAAATAATAATAAAAATTTAAATCTTGAGCAAAGCAACATTTATATTCAATTTAAATATACAAATAATAAAAAAAAACCATAAAATATATACTGACAGATTCCTAAAGTAATTTGGTTATCCTATTAATGGCTGGGTAAACCAATAAATGACAATATAAATAAAAACATTTATTTATAGCAAAAAAAAAATCAAAAATAATAAAATTAAATCTACTGATTTCAAAAATATATGTGCAGTGTTGTCATGCATATTAATAATAAATAATAATAATAAACTTTACTGTATCAAAATAAAAAAAAAAAAAGTTTGATTCATAGAAGATTTAAATGACTACTTTTCAGTTCTTGAGAATGTCTAAGCTGAGACAATAGACTTCTCTTTATATTTTCAGGTTGATTTCTGGCACTCACGTTTTCTCTCTTTTTATAATTTTCATAAGACAAATTTGCTAAATAAATTTTTCACTTTGAGGGAATATATATATTAGTCCATTTGCGTGTGTAGCACAATTGTCCTCAAAGCAGTAAATTGTTGATAAAAAAATAAATACAAATGCATCTGCTTAGTGCTTTCGAAGGGTCCTGCCTCATTAACAGTTAAGCTATGATTATGAAGGCTGGACCCTTGGCAAGTGCTAAGCAGATGCATTCATATTTATTTATTAACAATTTACAGATTTGAAGACAATTATGCTACACACGCAAATGGACTAATATAAGACAAATTTAAAACTGGACAAAGTCCCTGCCATTCATGTATCTCTTGAGAATTTCATATAGATCAATTCAAACTTTTTTTTTTACTTTTTAAGAAAAATAAAACTTTTAAAAACTGCTTAGTAGATTAGTTGAGGCTTGAGGTGTGGATTATATACATCGTTCTTTTCTTTTCCTTCTCTTTAAAGATGATGATAATTTTTTAATAAACCATGGGATGTGAATTAGGTCTCCAAGACAAAATGTGGTTCTTGCATGGTTAACCAGGAAATGCTCAACTCATGGTGGTTTTGATCTTGGGACAAAAACAAATGCAGTTAACAATGCATTATTTTTTTTCTTACTACTGAGAATATATATATAAATACAGAGTCCATTTTTCTTTGAAACAACAACTTATATATTCTTCTTATAAGATCATTTTACTTTTGTTTCTCCTTTGGTTGGATCTTTATTGATCACGATAAAAACTCCTTTCTTTCATCAAGTTCCTTTCTTTTTTAAAAAACTCTTCTTATAACTCTGGTATATATATTCCTTCCTTCCATAACTCAAATACAATATCATTCATTTATCAACACATCTCAGGCTATTTCATATAAAATAATATTTCAACATTTTGTTCCTTGAAAATCTCTTTTCTCCCGATGGTATTTTAAACTTTTTTTTCTTTGATCTTTTTCTTTCACTTACTAGAATTTAAAAATAATAAGAGCTAAAATTGATTTATTTCTGACTCAGCCATTTTTATATTTCACAATTTCCATAATCTAACTGCAGCTGTCAAAGAGTATACATTATCACTGCTAAAGTTTCTTCATGAATCAGCTCAGGATCTTTTCCAAAGAAAATGCTTTAATATTTTGATAAAAAAAAAAACCACAAGACTGATAACTTTGACAGGTGGTTACCTTTAAAGTAAAAAATTAATTTCTCCCCTATCAAAAATCACTCCTCTTTTGACAATTTGACAAGTCAAAAAATTATACACACAAAAAAAATCTAAATATGTGTTAGTGAGATTTGCAAATGTGGTTATCATGGAATCACACATTCATATCTCCATTTCAAACACAGGTGTCTTACATTTAACAACTCAACAATCTATTTCAGCCTGTTTTAACTATAAAAAAATAAAGCTATATAATGAAATCCCTATATTATTTAATAAAATATAAAAGTTTGAATTTAAATAATTATTTCTTTATTATATTCATTTTTATTTTTCATAACTTCACAGAAAAAGAAAATCATATATATAAATATCTATAATCCAGACAAACAACATTAAAAAAATTTGGGGAAACAAATTTTCTCTTAATATAATAATGAGAAAGCTAAACACCTTCAAACAGATACGCTTTAAACATGCTTACATGACAGCCAATAAGATGGAATAATGACATCACATGGGATTCTCAATTCTAAAACACAAGCCAGAATTATTAGAAAAAGATGGGACCCATCTTAATCTATGCCTCAATTTTATTTAAATAAGCCAGACTCAAATTTATGCATAAGCTGGTTAAGATATAGCTTAAAGCATTAGATTACAAGTAATCTCAGAATAAGAAAAAAGGAAATAAATAAAAATTTATAATGAACATAAAAATTATTGTATTAATTATTGTTTTGTAATTATTTTTTAATATTTCACTTTTTCATTCATTAGTATAACTATTTTTACTCCAGAAAAAAAATGTAGCAAAGGGTAAAAAGTTCAAGATCAATTTTGAGATCATAACACAAAACAAGAGAATTATAATTACATGCACATGTAGCATACACTGGGCCTTTATCTGACATATTGTAATGTTACCTTTTAATTTGTTCTGCAGTAAGATTTCATCATCTTGCCTAATAATTTCCCAATAAAAACAATTAATATTTCATTTTTAAAAGTTTCTTTGAGATAATCTTTACATATAAGCTGGATTTGTTTCTCTCACAAAAGCCGTGCTCAAGATCACCACAAATTCCTTTTTTTTACAAAGTTTGCCATCATTCATTTATTTCAAATACACATTCAAATCTGCCTTTCTATTGAAAAAATCATCCTAGTTAAAAGTTGACAGAGATTTTTTCTTCGATTTCTGGCTACTAAAAGAACGAGTTTTTTTAGAACGTTTATTATTAAAACTATCTTTAGAAACTGCATTCAAAACATTAAGGCACTCTGGAAATCATTCTTTGAAGTGATAAAAAGCATAATTAATAATGCACTAAAAATTTTGTTTTTAATCAGTTCAAATTAAACCCCACTATCAAGCCTATGCATATCTTGATATCTACTTTTGAAGTTACTAACACGCTATTCCATCATAAGATTGAAGTATGTTGCTGAAGCTAGTATATCTCATTGTTTAACACTAATTTTTATTTCACATATCTCTAATTTTCATTAATAATAATACCATATCCTCTCATTATACCAATATAAATACATTAGTGAACAAACAGCTAATTTCAAACACTAACACAAAAAAGCTCATTTAATTGGGTCATATTCCTTGACAAAAATCAATAAAAGCAATATAAAAACAAACTTTTTTACCAACACTTTTATGTATTAGTCTTGCAATAAAAATCATGCTTCTTAATTCTTTATAACCACATTGTTTCTATGGTAACCATTCACTTGTTTGGAAACATTCTGTTCAACAAAATCCTTGAAAATATTTTTGCAGTAATTGATAACATTATAGTCCTTTCTACCTCTTTATTTTTTATAAATTGCAACAATAGAAGTATTCATAAGATTAGATGACACAACTTTCTGTGTTTATGTATTCTTAAAACACATATAGTAAAATGGCTCCAGATATTTCATCAGGACTCAAGATCTTTTAATTATTAAAATTACAAAACCTTCCCTGAGCTAGATATCAAAAGTAAATTGATAGGCTGAATATATCATTTAAAACCTATCAACTCATTATATATTATTCAATTAAGATGATCAAAATATTTTATCCATCTAATCAAAATACCATCATTATCCTGCAAAAAAAAAAAAAAAAAAGATTGTGATATCATTTTTTTCATTCTATATGTTGAGTACATTAAAAAGATATAAAATACCTATAATTAGTGAATGTCTGTATATACTTTGCTCTTTTAATCTACCAATCATTTTAAAGCTTTTTTCCAGTTATTAAACTTCCACTTTTAAATCTCCATAATATGAGATTTCACATTCAGTTTATTCATTCTGCCTAACCCAATAATGCTGCATGTTTTCTTTTAATAAAATCAATAATAATAGAATCATTATCAGAGAACTAATCAAGATTCTTCTTCTTAATAAACTCAAGAATAAACTTCCTTATATCAATACACTTTCCAGTTGTTATTTTGTAGACATACATGCCGTTGGATGGCGCGATTTTTGTGCTAAAACACATAATAATGCCGTTTACGCGGCCAACATTTGGCAGCCGTGTTTATGTGTAATTCAACAATTCTGCTGTACTACACAAGTGGAAGCTTAAATGATTGTTGAAATATAGCACGTATAGCAGTTGCTTTTAATAAACAGAACAGATTTTATCATTATGATTAAAATAGAATATATTTTTAAATGCAACAATCATTTTAATTATCATTAGTCTATGATCTATCCAACAAACTGTATTTATAAATGCTCCTGTAATATAAACTTTTGCATTTTGATTCTTAACTGTGATGTAGTATATTAGATACTATTGTATAGAACATGGATGAATTCAAATTCTTTTATAAAGATTTTTCTGTATAAACAAAGAGTTCATAAATTTAATAACAGTTTACTATTTGACTTCCCAGAAACAAAATATTATTTTCAATAACTTTGACTAAAATTTATTCTTACCAAAATATGCATTAAAGTCTCAAAAAAAAAAAAAAAAAAAACGAAAAAGATCTTTAATGATGGTAACACAGCAAATATTGAAACAAAATCACTAATAAAATGGTTACCACTATCACTTTGCAAAACGAATTTTAGTTTAATTAGCTATTTATTAGTTTATCTAATAATTTTAAGATACCAAATTATACGTCATAACAAATCCAACACCTTATATTCTCTTTTCATTAAAAAATCTGACACTTTAAAAACTTATTCACTTAAACCTTATTCCTCTAGAACAGGGGTGTCCAACAAGTCAATCGTGATCTACTGGTCGATCGCAAAAGGCCAATCTGGCAAGAGCTGTCGGGTAAAGAGTGAAGCAAACAAAGTCAAGATTTTCAAGTTTTTTTTTTTATTTTTGTTCTAAATTTTTTTTCAATTTTAGATAGGTGAAGTCCACTAAGCCATATCATTATTGAAAATAATATTTTTAATATTGATTTAATGTAGTTAATTTGAATTAATAAATATTGTTAATAATTACACATGTTGCTTTAATTCTCCCAAGACATGAGTTTTTGGGCCCGTTAAATAATTGTTATTTTTTACTAGGTAGATATATAAAAATAGTATGTATTTCACACCTCCCTCCACTTAGACTACCCCTATGACAATAAGTCAATCGCAACACATTTTAAAAATAAAAAGTAGATTTTATGAACACAAAAGTTGGCCACCCCTGCTCTAGAAAATGAGTTTCATTAAATGCAGTTATATCAATCTTAAATTTTGACAGCTCATTAACTACTAATAGTCTCTAGTGAAGTCAAGAGTTTCATTAAATGCAGTTATATCAATCTTAAAATTTGACAGCTCATTAGCTACTAATAGTCTCTAGTGAAGTCAAACTTTTCACATACTTATATTAAAAAAAAAAAAACAACTTTTATTATTAGCATTATCTTCTATTATATCGCATTAATTACTATTACTGATTTTTCATCATTTCTATTGCTTCGATGAGAGACCCATTAAGTATTATGACTACTTACTTATATAGAGTCATTTTTAAACTACTTTTTAAATTTCTTCAGTTTTGATAGCAGTCAAGAAATTGCTAACTAGGATTTGACATACATGCAATCATTTGTGAAGTTGAAATATTTGTCCTAAATCCAGATTCAAAGTGCAAAGATAACAACTAAGGATTTCTAATCTTTTAAATCCTCTATTTTTCAACATTAATGACAATAAATAAATCAATTCGGAACTAATATTTGTATAGTGAAAGAATGGAAATGTTCACATATACACAATCCTATAACTAGAGTTCATACATGAATGAGATTGATTGCATGAGTTTATGATAATAACGATTTATACTAGCTAAAGTGATTGAAGACAATACTGTATCAGAAATAATGGCAAATTTCAGGCAATATAAGTCAATGAAAGGAATGTTGTAGTGTCATTTAAAAAAAATTACACAATTATAAAATGATATGATCTTCAACCTCACTATTGGTTTATTTTCAGAAAGTAAATACTATAATAAATTAGCGTTTTCTTAATGCTTTATCAGATTATCCACCGCTACGCGACTTTCACCTAAAATAAGTATGTGTGAATGTGTTAAATTACATATAATACTTTAGCAGGGTTTTGATTTTACGTAACTTCCCCCAGAATATTATCAAACTCAGACTGCACTGACATCTAGTGCCAATTAACTTATTCTGTGCTTAAGGTATTTCAGCAATGAATGATAGATATTATTATAAATCTTGATGTGCTTCTACAATGAATGGATTAAAATGTTTATGATTATTATTATTGAAGAAAAGTTTAATAGATACTTGTATAAAAAGTTTTAATATTATATAGTTCAATATTTTAATTAACTATCTCTATGTCTTACAACGAGGATGCTAAGTACAGTAATATTCATTTACGCTAAATGCTGATTAGAAAACAGGTTTGAAATAACATACTAATTATATTCTGCCCTCGCTTTTATAAAAAGTGAATACAAATGTACCCTATCAACGACCAAACTAAACTATGCCTATCTACCTATAATGTGAAACATTTAATAATCTATAACATTTATGTACCCATTCACACAATCTAGCTATTTTATTTTTTTAAATAAAAAACAAAATTGTCATAAATTCAAAAATGTAGTGCGACTGCATAGACATTTTTATTAGCTGATTTAATTAATTAATAAATATGTCGTAAAAGTAACAAACAATGTATATATGTAATTTTTAATGCTCGGCTATTACTTTTGGATTCTACGAAGGGCATTGACTCGGTTTAATAATTCCTGTAGGTCTTCTTTAATATAATGTCAAGTTCAGCTTCAAACCTCAAAGAGGAGGGCCTTTTACCAAATATGACTTGAAATATTAACTGTGGGTGTTATAGGGTTGCGTTCTTAGACTTAAAAAGAGATTTCATCGAGATGACGTGTTTTTCAGTACAAATTAAAATATTCACAGCACTTAAATAAGTCGGTAAACAAGTTTATTATTAAATAATTGTGTTGCTATCGCTACAATTTACGGAAATAACGTTATTTAGACATTACGAAAATAAATATTTTCAGATTTGACTTTAAAATAGTTTATATCAATAATTTCGATGAAAAAAATCATAATAAATATTGAAGAATTTCATAGCTAATACAGTAGTTGCATTTTTCAAAATTAAAATTTTAATTGGAATTTCTAATTAAATATGTAGTTATAGAACGCACTTATTCAAATATTGGATAACAGAGGGCGGGAATATTAACAATTTCCTCTTAAAGAGATGAATTTGATATTTTTTTTTTTTTAAAAAAAAAGATGGGGATTAAATTTAGTGAAGAAAAATCAAAAGTAATGATGATTAATACTGGGGAAAGAGAGGACAAATAATTTTTTTGGGGGGATATAAAGTTAAGTGTGATGAATAGATATAACTATTTGGGAATCGTCTTAAGTAATCAGAGAAATTGCTTGGATGATTGGGAGAAAAAAATGATAAATGAAGCAAAGAAAAGGAAGGGATTGATAAAGAAATTAACAGTGTTTTCATATAATAAATATGATGTAACTAGAATTGCCTATGGAAGGGAGTGGTAGTAGCAAGGTTAATATGGTAATAATGTGTTATGTGTTAGTAAAGTGGTATTAGATTACTTAGAAAAAGTGCAAAGAGAAGTATGAAGACATGCATTAGATGCAGATGTGTGGATGGCAAAGGAGGCATTTCAAGGAGAAATGGGATGGTCAAGTTTTTATATGTGAGATGCAAAAAGCAAAATGAAAATGTTCGGTAGATTACAGTTTATGGATAATAAAAGAATAGCCAAAATAGTATTTAATTGAGATATGAATAAAGGGCAGGCAACAAGATGAGTGAGAAAGGTAATGTGATATGCAGAAGATTTGGATAAAGACTTTATGCCAGTATATTTATACAAAAGGTGGGGTGATTATGTTAGGAGAATTGTTGAATGTTAGAGTGTTAAGGAATGGGATAGAAGAATAGATGCATTAATAAAGAATAGGAGTTGGAAAGATGGAGAACTGGGGTGGAGAGTAAAAAAAGTTTAAATATTTATAGAAGTAAGCAGAATATTCAGTGTGAGTTAATTTATGATAATAGCAAGGAAAGTAGTTTACTGTTTGAGGCTCTAATGGGATCTTTAGCAACAAGGGAATATACACATAAATGGAAAAATGTGAATGATTTAGTCTGCAAGTGGTGTAAGGAAGGCATAGAAAATATTAGGCATCTGTTAATTGAATGTAAATATCTAAAAGCAGAAAGCATACAAATAATGAAGTTATGGAAGAATAAATATAAACAAAGTGATTATACAGAAAGTGGGTTATTGTTTTTATGCTGGGTTTGAGAAAAGGTGGAGTTGATAAAGATTATGTTGTGAAAATGGAATGGAGAAGAGTAGAGAAGAATATGGATAAACTTAGGGCAGGGAATGGAAAGGGAAGGTAAAGTGGCTAACAGGCTTCTCTGGGCATAGTGGCTGAGAGAGTCTGACTCTGTACAAGGAGAAGTCACAGTGCATCACATCATATCTTAGACCCAGAAAAGGATTTGGAAGTAGGCTATCCTTGAAATAGCGATTTCCCCAAAATGAAAGAAATCAATTTGAAAATAGGCAAGAAGATTATGAAAACTGAATATTTTACATAATATTGCTCATATACATAATGTATTTAATTACAAATTTTATTCTTCATTATAAACCAAAAGTTGGCTTTATGTAAATGATCTGATGCATTCATACAGATATCATGAATCCCATTTCTTTTTAGTGTTTTTAGTGGAAAATGGCTTAGCTCTTACTCATTCCTGGGTAATCAATCCATTTTGTTATTTCTATTTATCATTCCAAATCTTCTGTTTCCATTTCTTTTAATTGCCCCTCTACTTAGCATGATTTGGGACACTGGTGGAGAAATAGACTTTGAAGTTTAAAGTCCATGAATTGGTGCCCAACCCTGTCATTTCCACTGCAAAACATTTTTTAAATTTCTGAATATTAAACAATTTGATTATTATTCAATTGTTATAATAATTGCATCATCTGATATGGTAATTTGTTTATATGACTTTCTGTGGTCATCTTATCCATAAGGTTTTTCTACAGCATTTTCTTCTTTGATGACGTCTATAATTTATAGTTACAAAACATAGTGCTCAATAAATATATACTTGACACTTTCATTCTGTAAACATGCATTATTAAACACTTATTATTCATAGCAATTAATGCAAATTAATTTTTACAAGTTACTTCATCTTTTTTTAACTTCTTACTGAATCAGACATAAATATTAACTATTATTTATATTAGAATTATATAATATTAAATTCTTGGATTTTGTGAAATTGGAATAAAAAATGATGAGATAATTGTTATGAAAAATGTGTGTGTATATATATACTTTAATATAAAGCACAGATATTGAAAATACAAGTGGAATGGGATTTGTTGTAAATAAAAAAATGAAAGGCTAACATTGTAAAGATTAATCAAAGGCAAAACTCTCCATACAATAGTGCCTTTGTTTACAACAATTATGTGCTAGTATAAGAGATGGTGATCATGTGATGCAAAGATTAATCATATGTTGGACACAATGGAAAAATTAGTTATTCATAAGGGCAGGTATTAAGTCAGATAATTGCAGTTTATGCCCAAACATTGAGATGAAATAATAGATAATTTTAATATAGATTTATACATGCTTTTGATCACATCAGAAATGATTGAAAAATAAAAGTATTGTGAGTAAATTTGATTATTATGAATAAATGAAAGTGGATAAAATCTTATGCAATTTCAGTAAAACTTTACATTATAAATTCTTCCTTTGAGAAAAATGATAAACATAAATGGATATGGAAATATCCAAATGAAAGTATAACAAAATGATATTTTGACTAGCAGAAAATATTTATTTCAAGGTAGTAATGTTTTTACTATATTAATGCAGAAAATGATTATCAATTAGTGATATGTAAGATAAATGTTAATACAAAACTAAAGACATGAAAGGTATTAAGAAAGAAAATATTAACATTTGATTTTTGATCATTAAAAACTCTTCAATGAATTTAAATTACAACTTCCAAAACATTTTAAAATATTAATATATTTTGAAGATAGTTCAGATATAAATAAAATCAAATAAGATGAGTGATATTCAACTAAAAACTGCATTAAAGATAGCTAGTACAAGTGATTCATCAATAAATTTTCAATTGAAATAAGATAATGTATGAAGGGGGGGGGGAGAATATGAAAATATTTATAAATAATCCATTAAAAAGAATTGATTATCTAGAGTTTTGTAAAAATGATTCTAAAAAGAATTAAATAGATTGAATTTTATAAAATGGAACAACAACAACAAAAAAAAAAAACAATGCAAGAAAATATAACTGAATTGTCAAAGAAACCTACAAAAGAGAATAAAACTCTTAAAAACATATGTATTGGAAGGACATTTATTTCAGCAATATGAAGAAAAGATGGAATTATTACATTAAAGGAGTAATGACATATCATGAAATGTATGGAAGAGTTATGTAAAAAATTACATAATAATAAAAAACAAAATAAAGTAATCACAAATTCTATATCTAAATTATCAAACATCTTAAATGAAGAAATGAAATGTGAAATTAAATGTATGAAGGAAGGGGGAAATAGTGGAATTATTATTGCTATATTGAGGAAATATAAAAATTGTTAGCAGAATTATATATCAATATCTAAATGATAAAGATATGAGATGATTAGAAAAATTTAATAGTGATATTAATATATAAGAAAGGTAAATTAGAAGACATTAAAAATTACAGACCTATCAGTCTTTTATTAATTCTATACAAGATTTTTACCAAAAATATTACAACTTGTCTGCAGTGAATTTTGGACTTAATCAAAGAACAAGCCAGATTTAAAAATAGTTTTAGTACAGTGGATCATATATAAGTATTAGGAAAAGTTATAGAAAGATCCAATGAATATGAGTTGCTATTATGCTTGGGATTTATAAATTTTGAAAAGATATTTTATTCTATATGCATTTCCAAAATAATTAAAGCTTTGGATTTATTAAAATATAGAAATGGAATACTATTATATTCTGAAAAATATTTATTAAAATGCAACAACAGTAATTAAATTACAAGGCAACATTAAGAAAATTAACAATGATAAAGACTTATGATAGGAACTCTTAAGCTTCTTATAGCAGTTTCATAAAAAAATAAAAATAAAAGAAGATTATTTAAATAATGTAGATAATACAGAAATAGAATTAAATTAATATTCAATGGATCAATAAAAAAAAAAAAGGAAAAATTGATAACCATGAATTAGAAGAAGATAACTATTATAAATATGGTCAGATTATTAATTCAAATAGAACTATAATTAGATGAAATTAATCATAGAATTAAACTTGAATGGAATAATTTTGATAAAATGTTTTAAAAAAAAAGGAGGGGGGGGATTTTAAAGTAATTCTATCAATAAATGCGTAACTTCTCATTCACATGTTTCACTTTTGATTCTTTCTGTTCTCCAACATATATCTCTTTATTTTGCTGATAAGTATAAAGTCTCTGCTATAGCATTACTGTTAAGAGTCTAAGTCTCAGATCCATATGCAAGAACTGGTAAAATATATCTTTTAAGGGACTAAAATGAAGGTGGACTAAACATCAATGCTAGAAAAGATGGTAATAGATGGATAATTAAAAAAAAAAAAAGATGGATAATTGAAATCTTAAACTGGATCTCAAGAGATTGTTTAAAAAACCTTGAAAGAGCCCATACGTGAGATAGATGAATGAATTAAGAAAGTTTACTGGTGTTATGTAGATAAGAGGGGTCATGGATAGGAAAAATTAGATTAATCTTGAAGAAAGTCATTCTGTAGAGGATTGATAATGATTGAAAATAATGATGGCGATTTTAGTTACATCTAGAGATAATATATTCAGCTGCAAAAATAAATTGGGCTCCTTATTTTTCGGTAGAACTTAATTTATTTTCATAATGATATAAATTAGAATTTCAAAAAAATATTTTAGAAGATCGTTTAATTTTGTAAACCCCCTACCCTGGTCCAACCCGGGTACGAGTTTTTTACTGCTTCTCTTCTCTGGCAACAAACACCAATTCGTTCATTTTAAACCGGCACAGCATTTACAAAACATAAGTACGCTAAAAAAATTACGGAAGCATTAAATGAAATACTAATTTTCTAATAAAATGAAGAAATTCAAGTTTTTAAATTAAACATGAAATTAAATAAAAGAAAGAAAAAATGAGCTGCGTCAGAAATTTTATTTTCATTTCGACAACAATATTCATAATTAATTATGCAATAAATTATGAAAGATAATTTGCAAAAATATATATGGTTTCATTTTAATTAATATCCAGATTTCTCTTTCAGACTTTTTTTTTAAAAAAGTTTAATTTTAGGATTTCTAAGCTACTTGAATTTGCGTCATGGTTGAAATAGTTTACTGTTTACTAACGAAAGAATATTTATCATATCCGTACATGAATATTTAATGCGCTGAGCAAGGCGACGGATCGTAAACTTGGAGTTATTTATAAATAACTATTTTAACGAAATTATTTCATGAATGTAATATATGTGTGTACTTAGATGTAGGCGCTTAATACTGATTTTTTACAATCTGACAATATAGTATTCAGATAATGCTATTGCTAAGAAGACCACTTTACCCACAAATTTATTTTTATTTATGAGCTTACTAAATAAAATCAGGATGATACATTTAACTTAGACAAATAAAAGGTCGCATTTAAATTATTGAGCATAATTTACAATTTTTTTAAAAAAAATATTAAAATTATATAATAATTATAAAATCTAACAACTTCTTTAATAATAAAAATAATTCCTGCCAAGTTCATGAATTGGAATTGTCAAATCTAATTGCCTGGTAATTGAGTAGACTGGGAGTATTTTCTTTTCTTTCATGGATTCTCTGTAGAAGAAGGCTGTGAAGACCTTCATCCTACTTTTATCTTGAAACTTTTATCAAGATGAAGATTTTTAGTGAATATTTAATCTTTTAAAATATTTTGGGCATATATAAAAGTAAAAAGGTAAGATAAAACAGTCTTTAATGTAATTAAATAGTTCTCATAAGGGAGATAAATCTCTTTGATATCCCTACACTCAATAGACTTACCAATTGCTGATCTTTGTTTTACCCATTAAGAATAGCCACCATTGAATGGCTAACTAAAATGGTTAACTATAGGAAGCTACCTGAAAGAAAAATTATATGCAGGTGATAGTTTTTCATAGTTATTATTTTTAACATTTTATCCTACCAAAAACTACATTGTAAAAATCAACTGACTCTGTAATAAATAATTAGGTTGGTGAGCAAAAGTTCCTGGTTTAAATATCAATTCTTTTAAAAATGCTGATAATATTAGTGCAAAGTTTATGTGTAAAGATAGTAAATAGGTTTCAATTCCATATTCAATAGGTATATATGACATTAATAAAGGAAACATCTGATTATATTAAAATGGAAAAATAATACATCTTTAGATAAATGAATTTGTGATGCAAAAAAAGAGATATTAAAAATAGTGTAGAATTAGTTTATAAAATTATGACAATTGCAATATGATATACATATTCATACAGGAAAGACTGCCGTTGAAAGAGGCAAGGAACATGATAGAGTAATTAATAAACAGGATAAAAAATCAGGGCCATTATATTTATTTTTTGAATATTGGACATTGAATGAATTGTAAAAAAAAAATTCAGGTAATAAAATATGTTAAAAATTATAAGGAAGGAAAATGTTATGAAACTTTGTATATTCAAAAAAAATTTAAACAAATGTGGATCACTGCAGACTTATTGTGTCTGACAAGCAGTATCTTAAATAATTGCATAATTGAAATATTCTTTGTATCTGGAATTAAAACCTAATGACAACGATGCAAATGCATATGTACATCATCATCATCAGCTTTTATTTGCAAAAATAAATGTTTACATATATATATAAAGCAGTCTTTAAATCTATTTCAGTGTAAAGGCTTCCCTAACAGATTCTATGCCATGTCTTCAGACTATCAAAAAGTTCCTAAACTGAATATAAAATTCAAAAATATGTAATCATACTAGCAGATATTGATGACCCAATAATTATCATTAGAGAACGTCTAACTCTAGAAAGAGTTGTGGCAATTTTTGTACCAAGTCCAAATTGCAACTGGGAAACTCATCTAGTGGATGAAATTATCTGTATTGCAGTTTGTAATCAGTAAAATGTATTTTCCATATTAGTTACATTTACAAATATTTCATTGATATGCTTTTATTGGTCAGTAAATAAGTATTTAGTTAATTTTAGCTAAAGAGCAAAACAAGGATAAAAAATTACTCAAGACTTTCACTATCTAGCAGATAGAAATAATATAATTTCTTCTTCTTCCTTTTCTTTATGTATTGATTTCTATTTTTACATATATCATTTACAACTTTCTTAAACTAACAATATTATTTTTTATATCGAAACTTTATTCTTACAATTTCAACTGTCCTGCAGTCATCATCAGAGTTCTGATGATGACTGCAAACTGTAAGAATAAAGTTCTAATATAAAAATTATTGTTAAAGTGTTTAAAAAAGTTGTAAATGGTATGATATGTATGTAGCAAGTGTTAAGTGTGGTAACACTATCTCCTTCATATTTTTTAATGAAGGGCTGTCAAAAAAATCATTCCCTGCATTGGTTATTTAAAATGGACTGGCATATGTCTGATTAATAAATTAAAGGGAGATTTAGGGAATACATTTTTATTTTGATAGTTAAAAAATTAATGTAAGTAACAGCAAAATAATTGTTAACTTAAATAAGAACAAAAGCTAAAAAAATATTAAAAGAAATAGCATAATCTGAAGGGAAATAGAGCAAAAAAGTCTTAGGTTACTTAGGCATTGGTTAACTGATAGCACATCAGTAATTGCAACTATATTATAACATCTTAATTTTAGAATTACACTTTGCATTTTAATCAACTCTCATATTCTTAAGAGGCTGTTTATAATATAATCTTAATTTATATATGCATATAATACTTATAAATATATATATACAATGTAGATATTTTTATATGTGTGTGTATTTAAATGTACATTATACATGCAGTTCAAGAAGTAATGTGTATTCTACTGTAATCAAAGTTTATCAACAAAATGTGATCTATTGCATATATATAGAATGTATGCAAGAGGAAGGGGTTTGGATAGTGAATATCATGGCTCCTCTATTTTTATATTAAAAAATATTTAGTATAATATTTAAGACTATTATCTCTAGTTAAGATGAGTATATTCTATTTAAATTTATAAAATACTACTACTATGAAGTAATTGATATCAGATAAAGTTTTTGACATAATAGCTATGCACATGCAGATATATGCAATAATTAATAGACTTCCACAAACTTTATAAATATAAGCATTGAAATTATATCAAGGAATTTCTGTATGTTTTTCAAGATATAATTTAGTTATAATGTAACCAGGCAAACAATCAATTAAAAATTGGTATTACAAACTGAAACCATGTTATGCAATAGTAATATTTCTGTCTGACTCATTTTTAAACCAAAAATGGTTCACACTTTTAGTTTGTATTCAAGACTATATATTTTAGATTCCCAAGATATGGACCATGACTCATCAATAGATCAAAAATTGATTTTAGTTGTATAAATAAATAATTCAAAATCAATTCGATTAAAGATCACATGAAATTTTCTATTTCTGTCATTTCTCTTAGTGTGCAGATCTACATTAAATGAATAATTAGTATATTATGTAAATAATACATGAAGAGCTGAGAAGTTTGCATAAATCTCTTCTTTTGCATATTGAGAAATCACAACATTTTTGAATGGACAAAATAGTTATGCAAAATGTTTATACAATTAAATTTATATTTACATGAAATGGAAAATGCTGATATATTTGTAGTCCATTTAAAAATTCAATATTTTATCAAAAATATCATTTTTAATATTAAAAAAACATAATCCTGAAAGTATGATTATTTTCAGACATTCACAAACTTTTATTATTAAAAAGGAAGTGACGTCAGCTGATGACTTTATCTCTTAATAGTGAGATATCTAGATTCATTGAACTAAAATTTTGATTAATATTTCTGGATTATGAATCCATTTCAGGATGGTAATGTAGCCATTTGATATATCTGTGAAGGGAGACTGAGATAGGATTGATTTGTTAAAAGATACTTCATTGAAAATAAATTTAATTATTAAAAATTGAAACAATTTTAACTATCAATTGGAAAGATATATCCAACTCTTCTTACTGCAATTTTATGATAGCTGCTTCCTTTTAATACTTAGTACAAATATAAAGTTTGATTTTTGGCAATGAGAAGAATTAAAATAAATTTTGAAATAAACTTTAATTATCAACAACTTTTTTTTTCATGTGTCAAATGCTGTTGACTGGGAAGAGAAACTTGGTCAGCTGCTTGGAAGACAGCTATGCTAATCACTAGGCCACCAATGCTTGACAATTATCAACACCTTTTATGTGAAAATAACACATTGATATTGAAATCAAAGATATTAACAACAAAATAGAAATAAGCCCATTCTTTATATATATTTCATTATGCATCTTATTAATAAATTTATATATTAATAAAGTATATTCACTAAAGTTTAAAAGTAGCAAAGCAATGGTTTTTATTTAAATCCCTCCCCCAATTCTTTTAAAATATGCATTACAAAGGAATGGATTATGAAAAATTGACCATTTTTGAAAATAGATTTAATTTTGTTTACTACCTTAGATTCTAGAATATTAAAGTATATGGAGTCTACTTTAGATTTAAAGATAGATCAGACAAAAATTCTATAAGTACATATGATTTCTGTTTGTAATGCTATTTTTTATTGGTTACATTATAGATAAAACATAGCTAGATATATATACAGAAATTCCCATTATAATTTCATTATGTATGTATTAAACTAAGTAAACCAATTCACAATTAAATCATTAGTTAAAATCAAATTAAATAATTCACAACCAATATTTTCATGGGAGATTTTTCAAATACTAAGTAATACAACACAAAACATATATATCATATTTCCAGATCATGTTTCAATCATCAAAAGAACTTTTAAATAAATTAATAGCTTCAGAATTGTAAACATTTAAGCGATTTGTTATTTTTTCTTTTTCCATTCTTCTCAAATAAGATAGCTTTAGTCTGCTCAAGCATAATCTTACGCCTTGTACTTTTTTCAGAATATACAATGCAGAACTAAGACATCTAGTCTTTATTCTATTTTTATGAAGTTTCATTCTTTTCTTTAAATTAAACTACTTTGATCTATATATAATTTTTTTATAAAACAAGGAATAGTATAAACAATTCGATGAGCGATATTACTATCAATTCTCTTTCATATTATCAATAAATTATTTAGACTAATTCCATTTCTCTTTGTTATATTCTTATTACTAAATATGTTATGATCATATAAAAAACAATTCAAAAGATAAAGAAATAAAAAAAAATTAACATTTTAAAAATCATTCTTTCACTATTATAATTTTATTCAACAAAATATCACTAAATAATTTATCAAAATAGCTTATACTAATGTAATATTTATAGAATTCTCTTTTTAAAAGAAAGCTATACTTTTAGAATTGTTTAATTTCTCTTTTCTATTACAAAATTTCCAATTATTTTATGATCACAGATAATGTCTTAAATCCTATTTTTAATGGAATGACTATATGCCAAACAGTTTATTATTACAATGTTTTTAATGTAATAAATCCAGAAAGTTTTTAATTGAGCAAAATCCAATCCCTATTTTCTAAAATATATTTTATAGAAGAATCAAAACTATTAAATTTATTTAACATTTCTTTCAATTTATTCTTTTTTACTATAAACAAATAATCATCAATATATTAAATCACTAAACATCACATGATCATCATTATTTAGGCTCCTCACTGATGAAAGCCACAAGCTAGAAACTAGTCTGGGGATATTGGTGAGTAGGCACTAGATGGTGATTTTATGCACAAACCTTCTTGCATCTACTCTGGCTTGCACTGAGTGGAGCTATTTCAGGGAGGGTTTAGCTTCTATGTAAATCATCAATATACCTAATAAAAAACGTAATTAATAATTCTCTCTTCCAAATAATTAATATAAATTAAGCAATATTCATCCTTTTTTAATCTTATAAAACTTATCATTACAAGTACAACATATATAATTTTCTAAGAACTAAAGTAAATCCTTAATAACCTAATTTTATTTTCAGATAAAGATTCATTATTAGATAAAATAGAAATACTAACATCAATATATTTTAACTGTTTGATAAATATTCTTAATGTCAAAACTATCATATGCAAAATTATCTTCCCTCTTAAACTCATTAATCTTATCAAAAGCCTCAAAATAAATAAATAACATAAAGTGTAATTACTAAAGTTAATCTTTAAAAAGATATCCATGATTGTAGAAATTTCTTAACAATACTACCAATAAAAGTAAAAATAAAATTTTCTTTATGAGTTTTAATATTCATAAATATCTTAGCTGATATGAAACCATTAAGATAGCATTTTAATATTCCACTTACTATTTTTTTTTTCCTATACTACATATTAAATTTCTTTAAATCAACTGATTCAGATCATTTTCTAAAGAAATGTATTTGCCATTAGTCAATTTTTAATTACTTTTTCTCTAAAAATATCTTTCATAATAATAAAATGGCCAGCTTTGTGTTCATGAGATAGGATTGCATCATCAGCTATTGATTTAATCTTAACATGTTTATAATTTAAATTGATGGATTTAATAGAGAAAATTGAATCTACATTTATATTTTTATCATAGATAAAGACAAATTAGAATCTTTATATTAAGAATTTCCAACTCTCTTACAGTTAAATTAATCTCAATAAAATTAATTACTTTATTATGCTTCTTGTCATTTTCCATAATCACATTGGCTAAAACCAACTTCATTAGTTTTACCAAACAAATAATTTAATTTGGGATCATAATTTTATCATATAAAATTTACTCCTACAATCTGTAAAAAAATTTAAAATCTAATAATCTATATTCTATTTTACAGAAGTTTCTCCATCAAATCTAAGCATGCACTTTGAAATAAATATGGAGTTTAAAACTGAAGAAATTCAAGAACAGGCTTTGGCTTTTATGAGTTGCTATCACTTCTTAATTTAAAATGGAAAACCTTTTTGTACTATGTGTTCATTCAGAAAGTTGATTTAATTACGAAGGATATTATTTGTTGCATGGACTGGAAAATAGATACATTAACTTACCTATTGCAGATGGCATTTTAACATCAGGACTCAATTTAAATTCTTGAAAATGCTTTGTATTGATGATCTGGATGGAAGTGGAAAACATTTTTATATTGTACATTAATTCAAAAAATTACTTTAATTAATAAAAATATTAATTGTTGTATGGAAAGGAATAGTAGCTACTTTATAGCATACACCTTTAGTTAGTAGAATTTTGCTTTGCACATTGTCAATTTTACAAAAAAATTATTAATCCAAATTTTTTAAAAATCGAAATGAAAAATATCACCATACAGGAAGGGTTTAATAATGAAGAAACTATCACAGGCAATATCGTGTAACATGAATTTTTTTTTATGAATCCAACATTGTTAAATTTTTTATAATTTGAAATTAAATTTAAAACATTTTTTCTTTTTATAAATAATTAAACTGAGTAAAGAAAGTTGTCTATTTGTAATTCTACAATGATTAAAAATATTTCACATGGGCATTATCAAAGTGGAAATAAATATATATAATTTAACAAAATTATCTTTAATAAAACTATTCAAAATAACATTGCAAATTTAAAAGTAAATCTCTATTATTAGAAAATTTTGTATTTTTTTATTAAGTTTAATTCTATAACTTTTTAGAAAAACACGATTTCTCTATTTTTACAAAATAAATTTGCTCTCTTACAGGTGTTATTTTATCATTTAATTAAGTTAAAATCTTAACCGTTGTAATATCATTTAAAAATTATTAAACACTAATCCCCACAAATTTCTATAAATATAACAATACAACCTCAATTACACTAAAGATTAATTAACCAAATACAATGAAACCCCCATATATATATATATTACTTCAAATACTATCCAGTAAAAAAAAAATTAAAATGTGTTTATATATTTTACAATATGGCAGCAGGCATTTTCCCAATTTGGAACATCCATGCATGATCATGTATATTAATGTTTCTTCAGGTTTCATTGAAAGCATGCACACTTTATTCGCTTTCTAACCATGAAGTTAGAAGCCTAATGAAATTTAAGAAAATTGACATTTTCTTAAATAATAAAATGAAAGCTACCAATTTAATAATGACAGAAAAAAATAATTGGTAAAATATCTTCGTATTATACCAGAAAACTTTAAATTTGTAACCAAAAATCTAAAATGAGTGACTGTAAGTAGAAGAAATTATATATATTTTGAAACTGGTAGGTCTTAATCATACCTGATGTGATGGTTACCAGTACATGATCAACAATGCCCCTCAGTTGGATAGCCATTTGTAATGTTACAAAAAATTGGAGTTTAAACCATCAAAGATCTGAGTAATTATTTGTTTATCCTCAGGTCAAAAAATCTAAAATTTAATATCAAAGGGATGAGTATGATAGATTACTCTGTGAGATCAGCCCAATTAACTCCTTAAAGTAACTAAATGTTATAATTAAATAATTCACCATCATTATAAATAAGTAAAAGTAATACTCATTCATCAACATGAATGATTAATAAAATATATCAACAGACAATCTTGTGACTGGATTTAAAATGGGTCTACCATAGACCAGGCTAACTATTTAGCCCTTGCCAGTTTGGGGCAATTGTTTAAACATTAATTCAGATATACAAACTGAGTGCTCATTCATCAGAATATACAACCATAATAATCAAAACAATAATGCTGGGATATTAAAATATGCTGATCATCATCAATGCTCTGACAACTTAGTACAATTAATGTACTCGCTAACTATAAACTTAAATTTTAATAAATACTAAAATAAAATAAAATGTAGTACATGGATTTTAAAGAATATATTTTGCACCAAACCAGAATGATAATCATCACTGATAAAAATATCATCACTGGATGTCCATACACTCGTATATATCACATTTTATATATATCAGACCATTATGCATGAATCTAGTTCAGAGAAAATAAGCTCTATAACTGCTAATGTGACCAAGAGATGATGCAACATATAATATTCTAAAAATCATTTAGAATCAAGTTAAAATACAAGTTTATTAACAACAATAAAAATGATATGGTCTTTAGAATATGGCTATATATATATATGCCTTCTGATTTTGATTAATTACAAAATTCAAGTCATTACATTGTGATTTACATGTATGTTCCAATAGGTTTACTTAAAACACAGTCAGCACACAGACATGGTATAATTTCTGGATATATTTAAATAATAAAATACAATAAATGATTAAAATTTATCTATACTAGTTTTATATAAAATACACACATATATATATCTGTGCATATTTGTGCATTATAATAATTTATTAAAATATTTGAATTAGAATAATAAAATTATTAACATTTTTTATAATTAATTTCATGTTGAATATACATAAAATTTCACATATATGTGCATATATATATATAAAAATATGAATCAGTTATTAAATTCTCTTTCTATACTGATTATAGTTTTTTTTTTTTTTTTTAAAAAGTACTATCAATTTTTTGATAGGTGATAAAAGTTTTTTTTTTTTTGCTTTTTGACAAGTTACTCTAAAAAGATTTGTTTTTTTTTTTATTTCTTTTTTAAAAAAATAGAATGGTTAATGAATTAATTTTTTATTCTTAGATTTTAATCCAAGCAAAATTATTTACTTGTTTCATTTTTTAAAAAAATATAGACTTTTAATTATCATTTTCACTAACAATATTATTTAAAATATCAGTCGATATATATACTACTACTCACCAGTTATGCTTCATATATATATAAATATGTTTATTAATGCTTCTCTGCATATAGATACATCAGCATACATATAATTCTTCAGAAAACAGATTCTCTTGGTGTCATCATCAGGACTGGTATAATCCAGGCAACTGTTGGCATGCAGTGATGTTCTTTATACTTAAGATTGGGTAGACTTTAGGCAAGCAAACTGTCTTGTCCACATTTAAGGTTATAGAGATAGATAAGTTATATCTTCCTTCCAGCATAGTGAATTAGTAGGCACTGCCTCCTTGTCTTCAATTACTCCTTCATGGAAGCTATTTTTTATAACTTTCCAAAAATCAATTGTTGCCAGCCAACTATTACAAAAAACTACAACAAAACTACTAGCTAACTTAATCCTCTAATCTTTTTATCAACCCTTTTTATAGCTAGATTGGGTGACAAAAAACTGTTTTTCTTTTTATCTTTTCAAAAAAATATCTTTTAATCCTTTCAAAATCAACTTTAAAGTTTTATCAAAAGTATGATCTACACAAATTTCTACATAGATAAATGTATACAAGCATTAATTAAAAGATTTCAAAGATAGATAATAGACATTTTTACAATTATCAGTAGACATTTTATTATAAAACATGCTTATTTTTAATTTCAAAATCAGAATTCAACACAAATATGTATTAGATCTTTTTAAATGTTTAATTTATAATAAAATTTTATTTTAAATTCAAAATTATTTAACCATTTTCAGTTATTATACCAGAGAAATGTAGGAAATATCTACAAAATTTTTATGTGTTTATTTCTACTTTTCCTTTCAATTATATATATATATTTGTGTACAGACACTATGTTATTGTGTGTCATGTGACACAATATGCGTACTATACATCCAAAATGTGTTATATATATATATGTGCATGTTGAAAAATACTGTAGTTATAATGCAGTAAATAATATATATTACAATCAAAGCTTACCAACAAAATATGAGGTATTACATGTGATGTATGATATGTGAGATGAAGTTGGGACAAAATATGGCATACATCATAGCTCTACTATATTATAACAATATCACACACACAAAACAACAAAACAAGCTATCAAATATTTTATTTTTATCTCCTTAATTTCACAAAAAAGAGGCAAAATTTACAAAAATAGAAAAGACATCAAAATATAACACAATATTTTTATATAAACACATGCATTCCCAATTATAAATAAAATATTCTATTCATACAAACAAGCAACATTAAATTCTAATAAAAGCATGTAATATCCTCCAAAAGAATATTTATCTAATAATTGTTCAAGCATATACATATATATAAATACTTCAGATCACCTCATCCTCAAAATGTCAAATGCTAATACCTAAAACTACTCAATGTAATAAACCAAGTATACCAATTCACAATTAAATCATTAGCTAAAAATAAATTAAAAAATTTACTACCATTGGATTTAATGCCAAGCAGACTTCTCAAATACAAAGTAATACATTCCAAAATAATTACTTATATATATGTGTGTGCTACACTCCTGTCTACAATTTCAGCTAACATTTAGTTCTTAAATTAATAGCTTCAGAATTATAAATCTTTATTAAAGAGAAAAAAGAATATTGTAGAAAATTAAAAACATTATAATTTAAAATTTTAAATATTTTTTAAAATAATATATTTTAGTGTATGTAAGTATAGTATAACATTATAATACTTGAATACAAGAATAATTTATAGGGGATTTGAACACAGACTTCAAATTCCCTATAATTACATAACATTATAAACAAATATATATTTATACATAGGAATTTGTTAAGAATGTATATATTTTGTTTCAGATTTTTTTTTAGATCTGAAGGTTAAAATTCATCAAAATACTAATATATTAAATAAAACAATGTGAAAAGTGTATTATAAGAAGTATGTTTTTTTTTAATGTAAAGCTCTAAATGCATAAAAACTATGAATTTATTCAACTAAGTGTTCTTCTTTAAAAAAAAAAAAAACCAGTTAAATATATTTAAATGATAATTTTAACAAATATAAAAGAATGTTCTCTTACATCTATTTTATTCAGTATATGCTAATTCTTATCTCTCTTTTCATATCCACAACTTGTTATTAATGATTAAAAAAATAAAAAAATACTACATTAACTTTTTAATTACAATATATTTACATTACTGAATTTGCTTACCTTATATTGACATTTTTTTTATAAAGGTGTGATTTTTTTTCTTCCATTTTCATTTCTAAAAGTAAAAATTATGTTCAAACATTTATAATTTTATTATATATGCAATACTTATACTTGATGAAGTGGGATATTTTTTCTCCTATTTTTTCTGTTTTATTATTTAGTTAAGTGCACATTCCATGCAGAGAAATAATCACAAATAAATGAAAATAAGAAAAGCATAAAAAAAGAACTATTGAAAGAACATTTTGTGAAGAAAGAATAATAAAAAAATTAAAGAATGTTATCTATATGGGTTTGTAAAGATGAACAGGTGAAATAAAATATCAAAACTTGATTTTGATCAGTTTGTATTGTCTTTAGAGTGCAATTCTAGTACAAATAATCCATAAATTGATTTTAAAATAAATTTTTTTAAAATCAAAAATTGTAAAATTTTGATAATTGCTTTCCCCCTGTGGTTATATAATATTAAAGCACAGATCATGAATTAAAATTACTGGATTAAGATGAAAAAAAAAATCATAGTTTACTTTAATTAGGCTTATTAAGTTAATAATGTAGTCTCTATTTACCAATGAAATTGTATAATAGGTGGGTATACATACTGCATACATGTCAAAAACATTCACACTATGCATTAAAATGCTTATATTTGGCTTCACTATATAACCATGAATTTCAATATCTGCATAAAGGCTTGGAATAAAATGTCATGGATAAAGGTAGTTATTTTTTTTCATAATTTCACAGAAACTAGAAAATTTGTCTATGCTAATGGATATTACTTTGATCTACAAAAAATTCATTCTAAAAATAAAAAAGCTCTTAGCAAGGATATGAAAAGATTGGAAATCTTTTTCAGAAAATTGAACCTTATTTCTAATTTCACAAAGATAATATTTTCAACATTCCATCTAATCAACAAGAAAATATCAATAATAGATTGAAATTAACCAGGTTCAATGTGCTTTAGAATTTATAATAGTCAAGCATATTTTGTCGATAGAGGGACTTTCCAAACCATGACACAAGATAGTGACTTTTATAAAAATAAGAGTGGCCATCTTATCTTTAACCCAAATGTCCACTAATATAAGCAAATCTGAAGCATCTTGATTTGGAAGCATGAAGTTGTTGTTTTCTCCACTGTTTAAGTCCACTATTTCCTTTACAAATTAATGTACACAAAATCTTGTGATTTACAGCGAGTTAATATCACAATCTTAATGTTGGAAATTCTATAAACTATTGAAGAATAGTAATTAATTTATTAAGCACACAGAAAGCATATGTAAATATTTTAAACAGGCTTTAACCTGTGTTCAATGTGCTTTAAAATTCATAATAATCAAGCATATTTTGCCGATAGAGGGACCTTCCAAACCACGACACAAGATAGCAACTTTTATAAAAATAAGAGCAGCCATCTTATCTTTAACTTAAATGTCCACTAATATATGTGAATCTGAAGCATCTTGATTTAGAAGCGTGACGTTGTAAAGGAAATAGTGGACTTAAACAGTGGAGAAAACAACTACTTTATGTTTCCAAATCAAGATGCTTCAGATTCACCTATATAAATGGACATTTAGGTTAAAGATAAGATAGCCACTCTTATCTTTATAAAAGTCACTATCTTGTGTCGTGGTTTTGAAGGTCCCTCTACCAGCAAAATATGCTTGATTACTACGAATTTTAAAGTGCATTGAACACAGGTTAAAGCCTGTTTAAAGTATTTACATATGCTTTCTGTGCGCTCAATAAATTAATTACTACTCTTCAATAGATTGAAATATAACTTTATCTATATATACTTAAAAAGTTATTTAGCATTTTCACATTATTCTTGTGATTACTGTGGCTGATTGGAAACAAAAAACTCATTTTAAATCTCTTAGATATACAATTAAATATTACTTAAAATGTTACACACTCAAATTGACTTCTTTGCAGTGGATTTCTATTCTTTGACATAACATTCACCAGATGTCAGAAAGCACATTGCTTTGCAAAAAATATGTGAAAAATTATTAACTAGATCAGATTTAACACTAATTTACAGCAATTTCATAATCTATAATTAAGATTTTTCTGGATGTGCACTTAAGAAACTTGCCAAACAATTGAAAAATTATAGTGTAAGAAATACACTTGTGAGATCTTTTTTCCCATATACAACAATGAAATACTAGATTTGACCTTTCTAAAGGTCATTAGATTCTCATTTACACTCATGCTTGCTTTGCTCATCTCTTTCAGAAGTGAAATTTAAAACACTGATTTATGTAGTTGATAGCATGCAAAAATTATGAAACACAATTCATCATTGTCCAATCTATACTTAAAATAGTAGAATCAAAGGATATAATAAATCACTAGAAAATCTATTTTGTAGTTGGAATCTTTCTTGATTTTTTTAAAAAATGGCTTTCTATTATTTACCAATGATAATTAATATATGGCTAATTTATTTAAATATATTTTAATTTGGTATATTCAAGCATAAATTGAAGTTAGCCAGAGAACAGACATGCATTAGAAATAATCCACGCCATTAATCCAATATAATTACAACTTTTGTACATAATCATAATGTAAAGCCAACTTTGCAAGACACTTTGATGAGTCTCAAATTATAATAATATAGCATAGAAAATATCAGTTGTTAAAATTATAGCTTTCAGTTGTATTTTAAACTCGCATTTTTAAAATATGCGATCAGATATATATAATGCTCACATATACAAGTTTATAATTTTCTTTTATAATAAAACTTAATGTTATAATTTTGTAAACAAATTTTGTAAAGCAAACTGAACTTTAAAGAAAAAAAAATTAAATCTTTATACAAGAGTAGTTGGTGCTGATTTAGATTGTGCTCACCACCATTTTGAATTCTAAAGACACTCCAAAAACACTGCTGTCACTTCTAAGCAATAAATGATATCAAATAATCCATATGATATCACTTAGCTATGTCAGCAATGGTTTTGGATGGTCCTTAGAATTCAAAATAGTAGTAAGCAAAGCTTTTAACTTCTAAAATAAAGAATTTTATTACAATATATGCCTATAATCACATGTTGAATAAATGTAAAATTGACCAAATCAAGCTTATAATTTCAAAATACTAAAAGCTTATAACTTCTAAAATACGAATTTTATTACAATATATGACTAAAACCACATGTTGAAATAAAACATTAATTTTATAATTAATCAGATTTTTTTTATTACAAAGAAATAGTGATGTTGCATGCTTACTTTGTTACATGTAGTTAAAAAAAAAAATGCAGAAAAGAAAAAATAATGTTGTTTACATTTAATCTTTTGACATGAATATTAGACCTAGGCTTAATTAGTCTTTATAAAATTTGCGCTTTAATTTTTTAATTATTGATATAAATTGCAATTTTGTAATAAATGGTCATATTGTGACCATATGTAGATTATTCAATATCATTTGGCTATGTCATCGGTGGTTTTGGGCAGTCCTTAGAATTCAAAATGGCTGTGAACGCATTCTAAATCAGTTTATTTTGTCTTTTCAGACAATGTTTGGTGTAAGAAATTTAGCTTTAATTACACTAATTTTAAGTATAGAATGTATTTACAGAGGATTGGTCAACAAAAAATTCCACAAGGTAATTAATTAGAAATTTAATTAGTGATGGAATGCTGAATTATCTCTAGTGTTTTTTTAAATTAATGCCTGTTTTATAAGTTTCTGATAAAAGAACAAAAGGGCTGAAGTTATATAAGCTTCAAAATTTAATGCAAATTATTATTCACCTACTCATTATGAGTGAACAGTTTCAGAATTCTTCATTATTGAGCATTTCCAGACTTTACCACTAGTCAATTAATGTCAAATAACTACCAGCAGCGATTCCTGACATCTACTAAGTGGAACATGGCTAGCTAAAGGAAACCATCATGATCAAATGGACATATCTGAGGCATTTACAACATGGTGAACTTCTTTCTTCAGACCTAACTCCATTCCAGCTTGATTTAAGCTAGTGATCTGACTGACCTTCTGATTTTCTTTGCTGATCAAACAACCTCTACACTGAAACTCCTATCTGAACCTTATTTTCAACAAATAACAAGCTATCCAAATAATCCTGAAAATGTACGTATCATCTTGAACATTAAATCAAAATTCTGCGGCACTAGTATAAGAACTTTATTTCCCCAATAAGCCAAGCATAATTAAAATTTACACCTACAATTTTGAATTATTAATAAGCTTTCTGGCATTCATTGATTACTCTGATTGGCACTGCTGTATGGAGTTTTGCCTTGTTTATAAAGTAACTACTCCTAAATTTATTAGTAAATCCATGAATATTGATGTAATTTAATTTTAATGAATTATATTGTGTTTTCCATTAATTTTCAGATATGGAGTTGTTATTGTTTCATTTGTCTTTAATAGTGTTTTTATTAATTGCAGATAATTCAATGATATTAATTAACAATAAGTTGTCTTTATCAAGTTATTGATTCTATATTCAGTAGTATAATTAACTTTTGTAATTAAATGTTGGGATAATTTTCTGTTCAAATAATTAATCATAAACATTCTTACAAATTATTGTAAGTGTTGGTTGCCTTATTGGTGTGCTAGAACAATATCTTGCAAGTATTTATGAACTTACATGCATTATTCTTTACGTACATAAAGAATCTCATTTCTGTGTGTTGCAGATTTAAAATTTTCTCACTCATTAAAATATCATAAAATATTTGAGCTTTAACTATTAGATTTCATTTGTGCGATATTTATTTTTTTAAATGGGCTTAGTTAATCCCTGCCTTATTTAAGTTTTGGTATAGCTTACATGACATGGTAATCCCATATTCAATTAGTGAAAATAGTCACTATCAGTAATGTTTCCGATAAGCTCTTCACTAATAGGCACCTATTCACGTTACTTTCCACCAACCATTGCTTGTACTATTATTCTTGGGGTAAACTTCCAAAGTTGGGTCTCCAAAATTTCTTCAGTTTTATTTTTTATACTCAAAGGATTGCGCTAATTTGGCATGCACTCTAGTTAATTTTTGTAGCGTAAATTTAAAATCCATTGTAATTATTTTAATATATTTATTAGACTAAGATTTTGGCACATGATTATGTTAAAAGTATTAACAGCTGTTTAGATGACGTAAACAAGAACAAATTCATTACATTAGTGATTTATATAAAACCATCCATAGAAGTTAATTAGTTTCAGATTTTCCCAATTTATTTTGGTAATTAATAAATGTAGTTTTTTAAATTTGTCTAACATTTAATGGGTTGTCTGTCAATCGGTAATTAATTGAAAATCTGATCTGAGCTAGCCTGATAATCATTCTTTAGTAAATTAAGATAGTTTAGTCACATATCATTCACATATTCCAACTTCCAAATAAATTTTCCAGGTTGTAGAGATCTGATGGCTCCCTCAAGATTGGTATGTGTGGCAACCGATACACTATACTAGTATCCACTAAATTTTTTTATATTGACAATAAAAAGATCATTGAATACATAAAACTATTAATGACTTCAAATTTTACACTTTTATTTCATTTTTTATTGACTTCAATAACTTAACTTTATTAAAAATAATTTATTTTTATATTTTAATGCTTTTATTTTTCCATTAAGGTATGTTTCAACCATATTCAACAGTTAAGTCTAAAAAGATTGAAATTCATTTAACTTATTATATAAGTTATTCCTGGCAATCATATATTTC
This sequence comes from Epiperipatus broadwayi, assembly GCA_028023455.1. Classification (NCBI taxonomy): domain Eukaryota; kingdom Metazoa; phylum Onychophora; class Udeonychophora; order Euonychophora; family Peripatidae; genus Epiperipatus; species Epiperipatus broadwayi. The sequence continues at coordinate 1,613,431 of JAQFVV010006263.1, read as the reverse complement.
ACCAGAATGAGCTATTATGTATTTGGTTTATCATGGAAATTTAACCACTTTATAGTAAGTCATTCTCTTGTTCTTTCAATGCCAATCTTTACCAGCATTATATACTTTTCTAATAAATTTGATTACTTTATAAACAAAACTAGTCAATGCATTTGTTAATTTTCCCTGTGCTCTACAATATTCATTATCCTCTCCAGCATTGCAGATAAAAAACTATTTCCTAACCTTGTTCTTTAAACTCCCAACTTTCACATTTACAATCAATTATTGAAATACTATAGTATCAATTCATGGTAAATATTTCAACTACAGGTTTCTTTGATATTAATGATCAATAAGACAAAAACTGTCAATCAGCTTCTATTTCATCTATATTCAATTCAGCAATTGAAAATATCTTTGTATTTAGCCATAATTCTATCCATTCTGAGCTTTAACTTTCTTAATATTTGATTGAGACATATTTTCAATTGCAGCATAATTAGTTTGTTTTTCCTAATATTCCTGAATATACATTTGTCTTCATCTAAATGTTTTATTCATTTCAAATTGAAAAATAACAGTATGCAATGTCATCCGAATCCACTTTTGATGTTCACCATAGACTTCTGATGCAAAGTAGAAATTCCTATGTCCATGTTTTTAAAACTTTCATAATTTAGCATGTTCAATAATATTAAAGGGTTTGTTATACTCAATAAAAGATTTTTTAGGTAGTACATGATTTTTTTCATCAATTGTCTAATGTATATCCGGCAATTCTCAGTCGATGTATATCTTTAATTTGAAGGATTTTTAGCATTTTATGCTGTAATGATAAATTTGCAATGCCTGTCTAGTATTTGTTCTTTTATAGAACGATGTAAATGGGTTTATTCTGACCTTTAGACCACTAAATAGTACTAGACTAATTTATGAGTATAATTTAGTCAGTATTCATTTGGGAATTTTTTTTTTTAATGGTTATGATTTCAAAATTAAGCTGATTTTCCATTATTATCGATTTAATATAGAATAACTCATCAAACATTTCATGTCTTTGTGGTGTACATCTTTTGTATATTCCATTTATCTGTTATTTCACTTATAATCAGTCTTATGGTATTTTTCAATAACTCTAATTATATTGAAATGGTGAACTCAAAAAAACTTGAAAGGTAGCTTGTTCTTAATTTCAGTCTTTCCCAAGGATGTAATATGTCTTGCCTTTCCTGAATACTCTACAACTTTCTATTTGGTTCTCTTTAAAGATTCTTTTGGTGTTTCTTTGCAATTAATCATTGTAAAATTCATTTTACTAATCTTACCTAAACTTTTCTCAAATTACTTTTTAGCTATTTCACTTCTATTCAGAATTCATTTGGTTGACCACTAATTACAATCAAAACATTGATAGTGGATATATATAAATTGTCCACATTAACTGTAATAAACAAATTAAAAAAGGGCATGTTATATATTAAAATATAATTAGTCCTACTGCTAAATTATATAACTATACAAACAAGTTGATTTGGGTTCAAAGCCTTAGAATAATTACTGAATTTAAGATTAAGAGCTAATGATGGCTGCTGAATCTGCAACTACATTTAGTTAAAATCTCTATTAAAGGATATAAATCAGAAATTGATCAGATGTGGATACTATAGCACTAAAACCAGTGAATTACTGCTTTAAAAAAGCATGTTTCATGGCAATAGAAAGCTTATATTTTGTTGTATATTCCTAGCTTAATAACTATAGATCAACAGGAAATATAATTATTGCTGTATTAATAGAAAAGTTTTTAAAAACATCCTAGCTATACCAAAATATTAATCATAGATTTTTATGAGTAATTTTTAAATATTTTTTAGTCTGATTTTTTTGAACTTCATGTAAAAATTAAATGTATTCAGTTATTTTTTGTGTGTGTTGATAATTATGATATATATAAAAAGAATGCATTTATTTAAACATAAAAGATCATTATTAATATAATGTGTTCTGAAAACAGATTAACAAATAGTAAATTATAACTTTCAAACTATCAAAAACAGGTTTATTCAACTATCTTTACAATAAAAGAAAACAGTAAAATAACTTATTAAATTTGGCAATATATTTATAAACCATTAATTTACTATGTATTGCTTAGATAATAAAGTTAATAATGCCCAAGAATAGATGAGTAAATAATGTAAATATATGAAAGCAGTAGTCAACATTTAAACAATACCAATCTAAACAATCTTAATTGGTTGCCAAGGCAACCTCATTTAAATATACATCTCTAATATAAAAGTCAATTATTTTTTTAAATAAATACATTCAACAAATAAAAAAAATATATAAAAAAATATTTATACACCCTACATTCACAATTTTTCTCTATGGCTTTAAATATCCCATTGCAAGACAAGGATCATTCTCATAATAAGAACAAAATAGTCATTTGCCTATCCACTTATTAGCAACTAGGTTGGCTATCTGCAAAATTCTAAATTTGCTTATAAATTATCAAAAAAATTTCTAAATTCTTCTTATATTCAAACTTCAATTAAAGGCATATGAATGTGCTAATACTTAAACTGCAAGTCTCTTTATAAACTAAGAGATTATATAAATTGCTGTATACATATATAAATGTCTTATATACACATATATTTCAAATCACTGTTATCAACCAGTCTTAAAAAAAAAAAAAGATAATATAAATAAATGTAAAATATTGACTGAAATATATAGATCAAAATAAAATATTACTTGTAGATCATTATTGATTGTTCATTTTGTGGATAAACTAAATATGTATATTTCAGTTAATTTTATCAATAATTATAAATGCATTCTCCAAATGTGTATATATAATTAATAAATTGTTGTTGATATATGTACAATATTTTCTGTGAGTGAACTACACATCTTTAAATAATATCTACAGAAAATAGTGCAAGAGTCAATCAATATTTGCTTAATGTAAAATAATATGGCACACACAAAAACAATAGTTTACAAAAAAATTTATTTAAATTAATAACATATTTACAAGTTCTTGTACAAGAATTAATTTACATAAAAAGAATATCCTCTCATACTGCAATTAAATGAAAATATTACAATATGTACAAAACATGAAAGAATAAACTTTCATATTATCTAAGATCTGAGCAATAAAAAAAGAAAAGAAAACAATGCCATTTAATATTGGATGGTTAATTGGAATGTCTCGGTAGAGTGTCTCCTAGTACTTCTTTGGCAGTCTTTGACAAATAATCTGGAAAAGCAATATCAAAAGCTACAATGAGATCACCTCTGCGAGTTGACTGTTTTGGCAATGGTAGTCCATGACCCTGTATCCTTTTGATGGATACTGGTTTGGTAATATCAGAAAGTACTAAAGGAATCTTGGTGCCATCCAATGTTGGAATCTGAATTGTGCATCCTATCAAAGCCTGAAAAAAATAAATAAAAATAAACAATATTGCATACAAAATTATTTATGTTTGTTACATATATAACAAATGAAGCAGGAGTTACAAGACCATTTGAGACAATTTTATCATGGTAATAAATAAGTATACAATATAGAGTACTGTGAAATAAACACATTATGTCAAAATGCCATCTATAAAGAACATAAAAAAGCACAAATACTATTGCACATAAAAATTAATGAAAATTGTTATATACACAATTATTTATCACCATATAAATTTTAAAGATAGTGACAGACAATCAATTTAAGGGATATGAACTTTTTTTTTTGAGTAAGCCTACATATTTTATACTCTACACAAAAAAAGTCATATCTGATTACTGCATGTAATTAATATAAATGAATGTGATTTTTTAATACAAAACACTCCAGTAATGTAGCTAATATATTGCAAAAGTGTGCAAAGTATAGCAGCCCTAAACTTAAGATAAGTCAGTGAAGCAACTAAAATGTATATCAATGCCATACCTATTTACAAAATTTGTAGCAACATAATTTTGTAACTTTTTTTTCCTGTACATAAATAGGTTTTTTGGATAATAGTTTTAATTTTTTTGTCAAGTTTTTACAAAATTTGATTTGAATGTAAGAAATATTTTTAGTGCTTAAAAAAAAAGTTCTACAAATGCAATTAATGTACTACCAAAAATATGCAAAGTATGTTGTGTTAACTGTACTATTTTACTAACATTTAAAAAAAAATTAGTACCAGCACATTTTTATATGCATAAAACACAATACAATATTTAATTTTATTTAAATTTCCAAAAATAGATAATAGTTTGATTTTTCAAGTCTTTAGTGTTGTAAATATACAATATATCTAATTACCATTATCACAACAAAAATAGTTGCTAAGATAATAAATAGTATTGTTATCATCATCATCATCAACGATTATCGATCCACTGCTGGATGAAGGTATCTCCAAGTTCAATCCATCTCCGATATTTAGCTTTTCTTCTCCACATCACCCCTGCACCCTTTCTTATTTCATCCATCCATCTTACATGTTCTGGGTTACAATCTCTTGGAATCCAGTTTAAGATTTCAATTGTCCATCTATTATCATCTCCTCTAGTAACATGTCCAGCCCAACTCCATTTCAGTCTTAATTTTTTCAATGAGGTCAGTAAACACCTGTTTGTTCTCTTACCCATATATTGCATTTTCGATCTCTTCTTGTTACTGCCAACAGTGTCCAAATCTCAGATCCATAAGTAAGAACTGGTAAAACACATTTATTAAAAACCTTGCTTTTCAAGCACACAGGCATATTTCCTTTTAGTATCAAGTTATTTCTACAAAATGCCCTCCAACAAGTGTAATTCTATAATTAATTTCATCCATTATGTTTCCATTTGTATTAATAATCTGACCAAGGTATTTGTAGCTGTTAACGTCTTCTAACTCATCATAATCAATCTTTATTTTCATATTTTGAGAAAATCCATTAAACATTACTTTAGACTTTTTAAGATTTACCTTTAGTCCTACTTTCATCTGATAACTTCTGCAACATTTCCTGCAGCTCTAAAGCATTACTAAAAAAACAACTACATCATCTGTAAAATCTAAATGATTTAAATAATCTCCATTTACTTTCACTTCTTTAGCTTCCCATTTTAATCCACAAAATACTTCTTGTAGTACTGCTGTAAAGTTTTGGGGATATGGAATCACCCTGTCTTACACCCTTCTCAATGTTGACTTTCCTAGTATCATTATGTAATCTAATTGTTGCTGTTGCATTTTTATAAATATTCTTTAAAATATGACAACATCCTGGATCTATACCTTGATGATCCAATGCTTTAATCACTGAAGAAATGTTTATAGAATCAAATGCCTTTTCATAATCTACAAATCGAAAGCATAATGGCAACTCATATACATTTGTCCTTTCTATAACTTCTCTCAATACCTGGATATGATCTACTGTGAAGAAACCACTTTTAAGTCCAGCTCGTTCACTTGGTTGGTGAAAATCCAATGTTCTCTGTAGACAAGTTGTGATTACCTTGGTAAAAATTTTGTATAAAACTGATGTCTGTAATTTCTAATATCTTCTTCACCATCTTTTTTAAATATTAATGTTAATACTGCATTCTTCCAATCATCTGGTACATCTTTATCATTTAGACATTTAGTATATAACATTGGTAAAATTTTTGCTATTTCTTCATCTGCTTCTTTTAAAATATCAATTATAATTCCATCATTACCTGGAGCCTTTCCTTTATTCATGAATTTAATTGCATGTCTCAATTCTTCATTTAAAATTCTGGGCAATTCGGAAGATACAACAGATATAGGAGGTAATTGTTCTTTATTACTATATAATTCTTGATAGAAGTCTTCTACCCACTTCATGATGTCGTCTCTTTTTTTAGTAATAATTCCATCTTTTTTTCTTATAGCAGATATGAATTTCCTACCAATACCGAAATGTTTTACACTCTTGAGACTTTTTTATTCTCTTCTACAGCTTTCCTTGCTAGTTCACAGTTATACTTCTTATATAATTTTGTATTCTTTTCCGTGCCATTTTACAAAATTCGAGGTATTCAATCCTTTTTAATGCATCATTCTTGTATATCTTCATATTCCTTCTTTTCTTCATAAATTCTCTAGTCTCAGTAGAAATATTATTGGTTAATTGCTGCTTTTTTCTACCTGCTATCTTTGTTGCAGTTTTTAAAAGTGTATCAGTTATTTTCTTATTAATTTCATTCGAATCTGAATCATGTTCAAAATCTAATAATACTTGAAACTGATTTGTAAGTTCTAATTTAAATTCATTAGAATGTTTCTGAAGATTAGGAAAAATATTATTAGGTAAATATTGTTTTTCTTAACAATTTTTGTCTCTAGTTTTGCATTAACATGTATCTTACATCTTACTAATTGATGATCACTTCATGTGTTAAATTTATTAAGAACACTACAATCATGAAACATGTATTTTCTGTTAGTCAAAATATAATCCAATTCTGCTGTACCTTCATTTGGATGCTTCCATGTCCATTTCCCATTAACATTTTTGTTCAAGAAAAGAATTCATAATATAAAATTTTTCTTTATCTGCAAATTCCACAAGTCTATATCCTCTTTCATTTCTATTATCATAATCAAAATTATCTAGAACACTTTCATCTTTCATTTGTTTACCAATTCTAGCATTAAAGCCTACCATAACAATTTTGAAATGTTTATTATGATCAAGTCTTTTGTACATCCATATAAAAATCTTCTACTACTTCATCACTATGAGAACTTGTTGGGGCATAAACCTGAATTATCTGCATTTGGTATCTGCTATTAAGTTGTACAACTAATCTTGCCACCCTGTCTGATACACCATCAATCTCCACAATGTTGTTCTTCCACTTTTCATTTATAATGAATCCTACTCCACTTGTCCACTTTTTAAATCAATTGTCTCATCTTTTCTTCTAACTTCACAAAGTCCAATAATGTCCCATTTAATATAAGACAATTCTTCTAATTATTGCAATCTTCCTTCACTTGAAAGTGGTCTGCAGTTATAAGTATCTAATTAAAAAGTCATCAAATGGCAGCCTAGGTCCACAATCGGGATTCTTAGCACCCCCCACCTTGGGTCACCAACCGCTGCCTTGGTTGGTGACTTTGTAACCTCCTGGGAATAAGGGCCATGATTTATTTTTGTCTGTCATGATTTTATATATCTATTGGAAAAATATTTATCAACTGAGAAGAAAGAGCATGGTGTTTCTTGATTTTAAACTCAGATGTAAAAAGCCAATAAACTAACCACGCTGGCTAATGCGTGTTGGTAAGCAGCCCACCCATGTTCGTATACTATATGAATAATCACATAGTAATAACAGCTGCAACGACAACAAAGTATGGAGTGGACATTAAGAATTTGCCCTGCTCGGTTGGCCTCCAAACGGAATCAAAGGGTCTCCTTTCAGTTAATAGCAAACTCCTTTCTGCAACCAGTATTGTATGTATGGAAGATTAAATAAAATGACATTATATTGTTATGTGCATAGAATTCTTTTTTATATTAATAATATAATGGCAAATGCAAAGAGTTAGTGAAAAAATATTTAATAGTCTTCCTTTCTAAAATTTTCACCAGTAAGTATGACCTACCAAAGCCCTCTATATAAATGTTCACCTGCAATAAAATTTGAGGTAGCAAGATAATTTTGATTATAGCAGCAAAATTTTCTGTCAAATTTATATTTTATCAGTTTTTAAATCAAAAATTGTACATATTTATCTAAATTACATTATTTAATGAAATAGTTTAATAACATCAAAAATGAGTTAGGTGAAAAAAGAATGGATTAACATTAATGAAATAATGAGAAATAACTCATAGTTTCATCGATTTGATTACTACACTCAATTTGTAGTAAAACAAGCCATAGTGAATAAAGAAATCTGAATTTATAAACGATGAATAAAACATTAATCTTAGATATACCACTTTTCTCTACATTTTCACTATTTCCAGAAATTTCCTTTTCCTTTGTTTCAACTGAATCCCCAGCCTTTATCAGACACATTTAATCTTTTATAGATAGGAGATCAATAAAACATTATTGATAGTTCTTGGACCACTTAGTAATCAAGTGTCATTGCAGACTAACTCTGAACAGAAGCTACAATAAAAATTCTAAAAAAGTTTTCATGTAATGATATATTTTTAAAATAATCAGAATTGTTTACGTCTAATTGTTCTAACTGAATCCATAGCCTCTATCAGAGATCTATTTAATCTTTCATACATATTGCAGACCAGTAATTACATATATAATCGATAAAAAACAATAACAATAGTTTCAATAATGAATTTCAAAAGTTACAATGAAAGTAAAGAAATTGTTGATTGTTTTTGACTCATTCAATAGTCAAGTGATTTACCTCAGGCTAACATTGAATAAAACTGCAATGAAAACTCAAATATATGTTTTAAAACGATCAGTATTTTTTCCTTCTATTTCAGATAAATCCACAGCCTTCAGAGATCTATTTAATCTTTTATATAGATGGCAGCCTAATAAGATATGTAGCTGAAAATATTGAAGACCTCAAGACTTTTATTAGGAAAGTAAAAAAATAGTGATTACATCTATATTGAGATGGTATTTTTTGCCATTTCATATATATATGTGCATATGTTTTAATTATTTTAAAATTTTGAAATATTTTTTTTAACTAGTTTTTTTTTATATCAAAAAAATCAGAATGTCTTTGTTTTAATTATTATAAATCAAGATAAAAATAAGATCTTGAATTTTTTTTATTAAAAGTTTTTTTTTTGTAAATTGTAATTCTTAGAAAAACATGGGTTGGGGAATAAAAAAGTACAGACTTTAGCAATTAACTCTGTTGAAACTTCAGATATTAAAAGTATTTCGTAATCTATTGTGCTAATTGAATCACAACTTTTCCCACTAATTAAAAAATGGAAATGACCAAAAAAAGAACAAAAACTAAAAGTTCTAAAATGTAGCTAAAAATAAATCAAAGTGTGAATCCTGTTGTCAACAAAATGTATAAATTGTAGAGTTTTCTTTTGTTCAGGCAGTCAAGACCTTTTCTCTAAAAAATGCGATTATAGATCACTAGGAGAATGTTCGTCAGCTAGTCGACATCAAGGACTTTCCTCCCAGGGAAAATGTCCCAAACCACAGGAGTATTCCCAACTAATTAAAGGATGAAGCCATTAGCTAGCTGTGGACATGTTTGAGAACCAATGACAAAAACGAGATTCACAACAGCAGTTCTAGAATAAAATCTAACCTGAACATCTTTTCAACTGGGATAAATATGAAGTTACTGAGTGAACTTTTATGCCATTTAGCATAATAGAATTATAGACTCCATTAACTGAGTTTGTAGTATATGGAAAAATTTCAACAATCGAGTGCAAGACTCTTAATGGGCATTTTATCATGTTATTTCAATTGAATTGAAACAGGGGGTTTGGTTACTTAAATGTGTTCCTTTATTTATATATATATTATGCATTTTTGTTGTATTCAGTCATAAGAATAAGATTAGATTTCTCTAAAAAATAAGCTGCTCGATCTTGGGGTAAAGTTCAGTTAAAATTTTTGACGATAAGTACACACAGGAACCTTATGCTAGGATTTGAAATCAGGATGTCATACAATTGCAAGCAAACAGTGGACACTTGCGTCATCCCTTAAAGGTTTGAATAAATTATTTAATATTGTAGGGAAGAGGGTTTGAGTGTTGCGCTACTGCACATTCTTATAGTAAGCTGCTCTAAAGTTTCACATCTATTTGGTCAGGGTTCCATAGTTAATTTGGGGCTGTTGTTCATAGGGTTCATGATGGCACATGTTCCCTTAGGAAAAGAATATATGTTAAATCATTTGCATGCATTAAAAAAGATAAAGATTAGGTTAAAATTATGTTTATATTGTCTTATATAGATCGATTCAGTTTAGGATGCTATAGAAGGGAGAAATGGGAAAGTAGTAAGGAAAATGAATATACTAAATATTTCAAGTCATTCTTGAATGCTTTTGTTTTAATTTAGTTATAACATTAACATCTACTATGTCAGTTGATAAGAACATATAGTTTAATAATTAAAGTCCGCACAAGATTAAGTTTTAAAAATCTATTAGGTGATTGCTGTATGTAAATAAATTATCACTAAGATTGTTGAAGTTTCTTCTTGATCTAGTGCTAGGCTACATGTCTAGTGGTGCCCTCATCATCATTTTAGTAATCTTTGGAAAATTGCGGACATCATATCATTTTGTAGTGGCACAAAATATAAAAAGGTCTGATATAATTATAGAATCTCAATAATAAACTTCAAAATTGATAATGGAGAGAAAAAAATTGATGACAATTCTTGGATAATTCAATAGATCGATTCATTACAGATTAACAGCTGACAGAACTGCTACAAAAATTTTACAAAAAAGATGTCCATGTTGCAACATATCTTTTAGGCAAATCAATCTAGAGAAATACTATTCATATGACTGCTATTGGACTTAATAATTTGATAAAACCCAATGTATACAGTAAAAAAAAAAATGCTTATTAATAATTTTCTAATAGCATACATCTCACCAATATTTTCCTTCATTGAATATTTAGGAACTATATCCTTTGCCTGTGTCAAAAACAAAAGTTGGATTAACTCTTTATAAAATAATGGCAAGAAAAATCTATTACAGTACATGAAAACAGCATACTAATGACAGATAACTATCAATTATAATAAGATATGAATAAGTAGAACACAACTGGGCAAAGATACTAGATACTGATACTACATTAATAATAATTTATGCCAGATTTTCAAATTTATATATACCATAATTCTCACTTAAAAAAAATTGATTAGTTAGATTCAATGAATTAGTTATACATTTACATAGCAGAATGAAACTAAATTCGAACATCAAAATCCTTAATTTGAGGTAAAAAATATTAGTTCTTTTCCAATTATTATTTTTATATAATTTTATAAAATAATTATCAAATTGTTTATTCTCTATACAAAAAACATAGCAAATACTATTCTGAAATTCTAACTTTATTACTACATAAAAAAAAATATCAATCATGAATATACTTTGACTTGAATTATTTGTATATAAAATGATAAAATAAAAAAGGTTTTATATAAACAAATGCGAAGTCTTGGTAAAAAGGTTATCAAAACACTCAATATATGTTATCATTTGTCAATCTTAATAATTACTGTGACATTTCATATTCATGATAGATAACTATAATTTATATTCTCTGAAGTACAATTGTAAGAAGCAAACCTCTGTGTACAGTAATGTCATCCAGTGCAAGCCAGAATAATCAATGGATGCAAGGTTTGTGCATAAAATTCCTAGCTAGCACCTATTCAAATCTTGCATCCATTGATTACTCTGGCTTGCACTAGGTGGTACTACTATATGGAGTTTTGCCTGTTTTAACAGCTTGTGTAAGCATAGGTAATGGTGATGATGTGATGTTTAGAGGTTTAAGTACAAGTATACATAATACATTATTTTTTTTATCTTATTTCTATTTTCACTTTAGTTTGGAAAAAAATTAAAGGAAAATTTTTACGTGATGATTAATCAAACCAATCAATGAAACACAAGTATGCTCACATATAGCACATGCTGATATACTTTATTGTGATGATGTCTGTAATACTACTGCAGCAAATTTTACTACTATTTTCAGCTATAGCTCTCCACTATATTCTAACACCAATCATATTCTCTCAATGAAAACAATTGATATTGCACTCAAGGCTATCACTGAAATTATCTTTAATGTAAATAGGGCTGTCTCTCCCCAGAAAATTCATGATAAAACATTTGGGAAAATTGTTATTCTTTTTTTTTTTTATGATCTTGCAATTTATCGATCATCACATTCAGCAAGCTGAAAATAAGACCTAATTGCAAAATATTGCTACCGAAATTACAATGGGTAATTCACACATAATAAATAAAATAACATAAACAACCAACTTTCGTTAAAGGATGACAATATCAAATAATTTTTTTGTAGCCAAAAGATAAACAGATTATTTCATATATATAATATCAAACAATTATTCAAAAGATAATTAATTCATAATCTAAATATAGAATCAGTTTCGAACAGGTTTAAAAAACATTTAAACGAATTTACTAATATTAGTTTTGATATTCAAATCTTCAGGATACAGCAACATAAATTAAAACTCTGATGATCAAAATAAAAACCGGTTATAAAAACATAAATTAGAAAAGAAATCTGCGGAAGAAGAGTAATGGCGCAATTATAAAGGATAAAAAAAACGAGCGCGCACGCATATGCAGCATTACGCAATAGGGTGGATGCTCATTAAAATTTATATTATAGTTCTAAAGCAGAGTAGTCACAAAGATCCAAGTATAGAATTTAACGCACATACACGCAATAATTGCAAGGAAATAAAAGAATAAGAGTAGTCACAAAGATCCAAGTATAGAATTTAACGCACATACACGCAATAATTGCAAGGAAATAAAAGAATAAATCATGCATAAAATTCCAATATAAAAATGTCAATGCCAAAAATAAAAAAACAACTTACTTCTCGCAATCCTATTTTTGCCACATATTTGATATCACTGCCTTCTCTTTTAAATGTACTATGAGGTTTGTCTTTGATAATAAAAACAATGTCTGATGGAATATTATGGCCACTCTGATCTCCTTCCCTTGGGAATGTGATTTTAGTTCCTTCCTTCCAACCAGGTTTAATATTGATGGTTAATACTTTTTCTTCCTTTCGCGTAGTTCGCATATCAGGATTGAGAACTCTGCGCGCAATTTTCATTTTTTTAGTACAACCACGATAAATATCCTCTAATGCAACTTGCAAATCGTGCTGGATAGGTGGATCTTGTTGCTTCTGACGCGACCTTTGCGGGCTACTAGGCATGCTGAAGCTACGAAATCCTCGCGTATTTAAACCAAAGGGATCATCGGTGTCCATATCATCATCGCCTCCAAAGAATATTCTGGAAGTTCCGCCAGGTCCAGCATTACCCATGCTAAAGAAACTAGCAAACGGGTTACTATCGCCAAAAAAATGAGCGAACGTAGCCCGAGGATCGCCATGAAAAGTATAAGTGAAAGTATTCCCATCGCTTCCAGCACCTGGAACACCACCCTTCAATCCTTCCTCGCCGTATTTATCATAAATTTCTCGTTTTTTAGGATCACTCAAGACTTCGTAAGCCTCTGCAATTTCTTTAAATTTTTCTTCGGCGTCAGCCGATTTATTCTTGTCGGGGTGATATTTTAAAGCCATTTTTCTATATGCTTTTTTAATATCCTCATCATCGGCTTTTTTGGGAATGCCCAAAATAGCGTAATAGTCCTTTCCCATCTAAAAAAAATAATAATAAAAAAATCACTTGTCAATCAAAAAGTAAATTATATATTTCTATGATCGGTAATCTTAACTGTAAAAAAGAATCGGAATTAAATATTAAGAATTTTCTAGAAATACTTTTTAAATATGGCGATATTATATGCATAAAAAAATCTCATCGATAAATAAATGTAAATATTTATTTTAAAATTAATACTGTTTTCATAACCTAAGATTATATTATAAAAACTATGAATTAAAAAATCATTAGTTTTAAATCGAGTGATAGCTGAATAAAAATACAAATATTTTGGACAAAAGTTCATAAATAATAAAACCATAACAAAATAAACTTACCATTTAATTACAGGACTGAATGTTCAACAGTAAAATTATGAAAAAAATGGAAAATTTAAACCCTCGACAACGAAAGATGGTTTTCCGTACGAACTCGTCTATAATAATAAAAAAAGTCTCCGGCGAGCCCTCAGTTTATATATAGTAAGGACTTCGAGAAGGTTCGAGAACAATCTATAGCCTTTTTTTTTGACGTCATCCTGACTAAAACTGCCCTCTTGCAGTATTAATGTGAAGTATGATAACGAATCAAATATCTTATTAAACGTTAACCATGGAGGTAAAGTATTTTTCATCTTTCAAAGATAATAGTAGTTTCTGCATATATACATAAACTTTTTTCATTACTTTTCTTTATTAAAAATAAAGTTAATGTTCTTTGATTTTATTCATTTTATTATTATTATTATTTTTTGTTAAAATGTCAAATAGCATTTCTTCAATATTTAATAACTACCGGTGAATTGAAATGTTTTACAGAATATAACAATAAAATAGAAATATATTATAACCAATGCACAGCTTCTAATTTTTTTTAGAAATAAGGATTAATCTTAAATTTGCATATCTTGATTTCGCTGTATCTGCAGTTAATAAATTTATAAAGCTATTTTACATAGCATATATTTATAGCAAAAAAAACCAAAAATGTTAAAAGCTACACGCAATGGCAACACCAATGTATTTTCTACATTTTGTAAAATTCTCTTTTGGCCAGAAAATTTGCATTCTGAATACTATGCAACTCTTTACTGTTTAAAATTTGGGATAGTGCAGTTATATTCAAGTTTTTTTTTTAAAAGTCGAATTCTCAAACTATTTAGATAAGAGAGGAATAAGGTTATCAGACAATTTGTGTTAAGAGAGTATTTGTTTTGGGTAGGTCCGTCTTATAAATTTTCTATCCTCCTGATATTGCAATATTTGCATCATTTTTGTAAAATATTTTTTTTTGTCACAAATAACCGTTGTGTACTAGTGATTATAGTCGTGCGCGTGAGGTTATGTTTTTTTTTTTTGAAAGGGGGAGGATATAGCTAAGAAAGACTATGATACATTGCTATTATGATAAGATGATCATACGTACTGATTTTACCAGTACAGTACTGGTTTTCTGGCCCTTGGTCCTGGTCACTTGTGAAATGTAACCAATACAGTTTAGGAAATTACCTTTTTTTAAAATTAAACCATTTTGTTCTAATGCTACACTTGATTATTTTGTTGTATTTCTTCATTTAAAGATAAAAAAGAAAGCACATTCCATAATATTTTTTCAACTTATTCTACTACACGACTATACTCATACTGTCAGCTATTTCAAATATCCTGATTTTAAATTTGAAAAAAAAAATAGTAACCTTATATTATGGCAAACTATTTTTTTTTGAGATGAATATGAATCATTGAAGTTGTGTTATTTAATCTAAAGGATGCTTCTATTGCTTCACTTTATAAAAGTAAAGGGGATAGAAAATTCTACAGTAATTAATATGAAGTATCATTGCCGTCTATTATCACTAAAGTATTACTTCCAATCATAAATGATTAGTTGCTATAAAACCAGATGTAAGCTTAACTGTATGATTTTTATTGTTAGGTAAATGCAAAATAAAATAGAAAAAATGCTGGAAGCAAAGTTTTGTTGTATGTATTGCTTTTAATGATTTAGTCAAAGCATTTGAATTAGTATGAAGATAGCTTTGTTATTAATAATTGAAAATTTGAGACATGTGAAATGAAAACTGATGTTAAATGAGGATATGTACTAATTAGAATTTTATTTTCTGTTTTTATGACAATGGTTTGTAGGATAGTTTATTGATGGTCTCCATGAAATAATTATAGGTTTTATAGACTATTTAATTTGATTGGATTTAAGCAAAAACAAAAGCTTCATTTTTAGATTTATAGCATGTTGATATGATTATGATATTCTTGCTAGATTGATTTATAGAATGTTTTTAATGCTTTAAAACTAATTATAAGATATTTTATCAGCCAATGATGGAAGAAAAAATATTCAGTTTTTAATTTAGTTATCAATTTAAGAATATGAATCAATTTAAATATCTTGATAACTTTTTAGATAGAAAGATGGTTTTGGATGTAGAAATGCAATTTAAACTCCATCATGTTTCTGCTAGTTTTAACAATTTAAAAAATAAATTATTTCAGTAAAATAACTATTTCAATTAAAGTGTATGTCATGTTATTATGTTACCATATATTGGAAGAATGCAGTATTAATATTAATATTTAAAAAAGGTGATAAAGTAGATATTAGAAATTACAGACCTATCAGTCTTTTATCAGGTTTATATAAAATTTTTACTAAGATAATTACAACTTGTCTACAGAAAATACTGGATTTCCACCAACCAAGAGAACAAGCTGGATTTAAAAGTGGTTTTAGTACAATAGATCATATCCAGGTATTGAGAGAAGTTATAGAAAGGACAAATGAATATGAGTTGCCATTGTGCTTAGGATTTGTAGATTATGAAAAGACATTTGATTCTATAAACATGTATTCAGTGATTAAAGCATTGAATCATCAAGGTGTAGATCCAGGATATTGTCATATTTTAAAGAATATTTATAAAAATGCAACAGCAACAATTAGATTACATAATGATAGTAGTATTAGTGATTAAGCCAATGCACATGCGCTTTAAAGAGATTATATAAATGAATACTCAATTTTCCAGTCACGAGATATAGTATTTTAGAAAGAATGGAATGAATCCACCCATTCTTTCAGACCCAAACGTTTATGTATGGGCAAATCTTAAGTGTGTGGAAATAAGAGTGTGAGATGTTACACGATCACTTTAAATTACATTTATTAAGTTTGAACGAATGACACTTTGCGAAATCTTTACAATTTATGAACTGTCATTCTTTAGTTGAAATTAAACATATATAATGAGATATTATTTTATATAAATGTAATTTAAAGTGATCGTGTAACATCTCACACTCTTATTTCCACACACTTAAGATTTGCCCATACATAAACGTTTGGGTCTGAAAGAATGGGTGGATTCATACCATTCTTTCTAAAATACTATATCTTGTGACTGGAAAATTGAGTATTCATTTATATAATCTCTTTAAAGCGCATGTGCATTGGCTTAATCGCTAATACTATTACATAAATAAACATAGCACTATATAAAATAATATCTCATTATATAATGATAGTAGGAAAATCAACATTGAAAAGGGTGTAAGACAGGGTGACTCCATATCTCCAAAACTTTTTACAGCAGTGCTGCAAGAAATATTTTGTGGATTAAAATGGGAAGCTAAAGAAGTGAAAGTAAATGGAGATTATTTAAGTCATTTAGATTTTGCAGATGATGTAGTTGTTGTTGCAAATAATGCTTTAGAGCTACAGGAAATGTTGCAGGAGTTATCAGATGAAAGTAGGACTAAAGATGAATGTTAAAAAGACTAAAAGTAATGATTAATAGATTTTCTCAAAATATGAAAATAAAGATTGATTATGATGAGTTAGAAGATGTTAACAGTTACACATATCTTGGTCAGATTATTAATACAGATGGAAACATAATGGATGAAAGTAATCATAGAATTAAACTTGGTTGGTGTGCTTTTGGTAGAAATAACTTGATAATAAAAGGAAATATGCCTATGTGTTTGAAAAGGAAGGTTTTTAATAAATGTGTTTTGCCAGTTATTACTTATGGATCTTGGACACTTAATAGAAGAGCAATACAGAGACTTCAGACCACTCAAAGAAGTATGGAGAGATGCATGTTGGGAGTAACAAGAAGAGATCGAAAACGCAATGTATGGGTAAAAGAACAAACAGGTGTTACTGACCTCATTGAAAAAATTAAAAGACAAGTGGAGTTGGGCTGGACATATTGCTAGAAGAGATGATAATAGATGGACAATTGAAATTTTAAACTGGATTCCAAGAGATTGTAAAGGACCCAGGAAGAGACCACATGCAAGATGGATGGATGAAATAAGAAAGTGTGCAGGGGTGATGTGGAGAAGAGAAGCTAAAGATAGGAAAAGATGGATTGAACTTGGAGAGACCTTCATCCTGCAGTGGATTGATAATGGTTATGATGATGATTGTTAGAAAGTGAGACATGGATCTCTTTCAACGTAACATAAAGGCTCTAGAAAAATATTATTATAAAGACACTATGGCAAGATATTATAATTTGCCTGATATGATGACATTGAATCTATTATTGTAAGAATATATCTCCACAGAAAGCCTAATAATGTTCTGTTGAGTACTATTTGAAATGTGTGCAATTAGGCTGCCAACTTCGTAATTTTCCTGTTGAGATTTGATGAGTAACAGTTTTTTGAATTTTTTAAATTTTATATTTATTATCTTTGATAAGGATATTCAGCACTCAAAATGCATTTAAGTTATACTGCTACTTATTAACTAGTCTTTATTGAATTTTTGGAATGAATATTCCTTATGCTTATCTTCATAGAATTGAGAATGTGAAGTGAACAAATAGAAATAATTTATTTTTAAAAGAATATTTTTATTCTGAATTTAAGTATAGTATTCATGGAAAAAACATCCTGTTTACACACTATAAAGAATGTCTTGAAAACATTACAAAAATATGCAGAATTTGATGGCTTTCTGTTTCCTAGTCAAGATATGGCTGAGAATGGAATACAATGAAAAACTTCAATTAAGCAAAGTATTGAAGATTTTCAGAAAAAAAAAGTTGGCTACTGAAGTTAGAAGACAACATGGCAAAATATCAAATAGATTAAACCCCAGTATGAGATATATTTGTTGTTCACAGGTTAGGCACTTTTGTCATCACAAATGTCACTTTTAACTTTTTATTTTTTGTTTTTCTATTTTTTCTTCAAATGTTAGAATGGTTATTACTTGTTTATCAAATGGATAGAAATGATAATTTTCTGTGAAATTATCTTTTATATCTAATGTTGGCTACTAGATGAAAATGCTCTAAATAATTACAGTATTTTATATCCACCATAATATGTTGAATTTTGTAGCAACTTATTTTTAATTTTTTAATTGGTGCTTAGTAAAAATAATCCAATGGTTTTTTTGCTCAAAAGTTCATAAGAAGATTGAGAATTGGAAATGTCAGAGACGAGTTGTAATCAAATGATCTTGAACTCTAGAGTTTGCCACTCTACCAACATGGAGGGTAATGATTTACTGATATTGGTGATATAGGAAATAAGTTTTAACTGCAGGACCTTGATATCAGATTCTTCTGGGTAATTCTAATGGATTAATATGTTTGAGCTTGGAGATTACTTGGTATAATAATAATAACTATATTATTTTTAAAATATCTTTTTATTATATACCAAAAAAAAAAAATCTAAAATATTTCATATATACATGAGTAAAAATTATTCTGTATTTGTTGGAACTTAACAAAAAGTTTTTTGTACATTTCAAAACTTTGTATTTTAATTAATTCATGTAAAGTGAATGAACAATGGAAGACTTCCACAAAAGATATGTTATGGTGAACTCGAGCATAGTTTCTATGGATGATATAATTTCCATCTATGTTATAAGGATTATCTCAAAGTCATTCTAAAGAAGTGCAATGTTAACTATTTCCATTGGAAAGTTATGGCAGAGAATAGAATTCATTGGAGAGCTAGAATTACACATATTGAAGTCTTTCAGAAAGAAATATTTCTAGGGCAGTTTTTTATTCTTTTTTTTTATATATATATAATTGGAATGGCCATTCCCATTTATAAGTGGCTGTTTATTATTATTATTATTATTATTATTACTTAAAGTTCATTTGTAAAGAGAGTTAAATGAAATGTTTGTCAAAATCTAAAAGGTTTTTTCATTATTTAAATATTTGAAAATTAATTTTAGATTGCTTTTTAAATCACTTTTTTTGAATACATTAAATGAAAATTTGTTTTTATTAGTAAATCACTTAATCACTATTATATATTGTAAAAAATATATATATATATTTTATTGAATATGTTTTATAAGAATAGTTTTTAACTTGGTAATACATTCTATTTGATTATGACACTATTTTTTTTTAAATTTTGCACAGTGGAGGAATGTATGGGTTTGAGAGCTAAAGGTTTTAGAATCAATTGAAGCTAAAACTCTCATTTCAGATGTTTAGTTGTTTAAATGTGGTATGACCTCTGGGACAATTAAACATTTGCAAAATATTTTTAGTAATTTTATTTCCAAGTACATATTTTAATTTTATTTGATTTTTGGGCATCTCATTTCTGTGGTGTGTAAACTGTGGAATTTGTTGTTATAAAAGGAAATGAAAGTTGAATATCAAAGCTGTTTAAAGTTTATATTTACATGAGCTTTCTGAATACCTTAAAAGATATTTTAATTTATTTTTGTGGGATTGCTTTAACTCAAATTGTTCAGAAATCAGAAATAGTGTTTAAAAATGACGAAGTATGTTATGAAGTAAAAATACAGACAAAAAAAGAAAAGAAAATTATTGTACATGAAACTATTATGCAAAGTCTTCTGCTTTATGAAACAATTAAGATCAAAAGAAATTAGAAATTATAAAAATAGATTTTGTGAAAAATAAAATATCTTGACTGAAATAACAAGAAGAATAAACATGGAGAAAAATTTAGAGAAATAAATTTAAAAAGACACTAAAATATTTTGGATATGTAAAGTCGATGGGAATTTATTGTTAGCCGAAGAAAATACTAGAATGACAAACTCCAAAACAGGCAAAAAGAGAAACAATTATCATAGTGTATAGGTAGAAGAAAGATAAAAAGTAATATTTGGATGAATGTTAATCTGAAAAAGAAGATATGAGAAGCAGTAAGAGACTTATTGATACTAATTATATATATATACATCATTATTTTTAATAAGTTATTAGTTCATAAATTAACACATCAATGGTCTGTTAAATTGCATAATATTATCAAAACTGAATGAGATTGTGACATGGTGAATAAAATTTCTGTTGAACACTAAAAATCACCAAATGGCTAAAGTGAACATATTAAAGTTATTTCATATTTTCTTTTCCTCTTAGCTTAGAAATAAGTATTTCTATTCTTTACATCTTACATTGATTGTTTTTTACTTTTGTTAAAATTATTCATTATCGTAATGATATACTTTTGGTTTCATTAAATAATTTTTATAATAATTTTTGTTTTCTTAAAACTTTATTATAATAATTAAATAATTTAAATTTAGCATAATTTTGTTCACATGCAAAAATTTGAGATGGAGAAGCATCTTTACTGAATTACTAAAATGAATTTAAGTTTTTATTTTTAACAAAAAACATGAAATCTAAAGTAAAACACCTCTTAAAGATTTTACCAGTAATATTTATATTTGTACTAGTAATGATACAAATTAATAATTTTAATACTTCAAAATCCATTGTGTTTCATTAATATTGCAATAAAATAAACATTACACTTTTTAATACATCATTTTAAATAAAATTAAAAAAAAATAAAATATTCCTGTTATTACAACAGAATCTTCAATAATATTACTAAAATAATAACAAAGTGCAGATGTTATTTTACAATCATTGTGACATTTGTTGATCCTCAAATTGATTAAAAGATTACAACAAAATGCATTTTTCAGTCTATTCTTGCTAAAAAAAAAATATTAAAATTAAAAAATTAGGAAGATGATTGTCATCTCTCAATCAGCTATTTCTTCATCTTGGGCACTTCTGTACTTTTATAGTTAATTATTTGATTTTGTGCTAATTATTTTGTTATCTTAACATTTATAATTTTTAAATTGTATCATAAATATGAGTACATATGTTAAAAATATATAAGGTTTGGTATTTATTATCGATAGGTTCTTGCATCTATTTGAAGACTTGGTACCAAATTCTATAGATATGGAGGGACTTCTGTATATTTTTTCAAAAACTACATTGTAAAAAAATTTCATTTATTTCAGTTTTAATCTGATATGTTCAAGAGCGCTTATATTTGGTAGATCGTTTATATTTGGTAGAGAGATTTTTTACTCTCAGATAATTAGCTATTAGTCTATTCAATCATTTAATATTAATCATTAAATGAATATATTGTTATTTTTAGCTGGAAGGTAAAAAAGTCGCTGACAGTTGGGGTACAATTGGATGATTGCTTTTTATCGGCTGAGCCCATAGTTTACTTTATCATTTTGGTTATTGTGTTAAATATCGAGTGAATATAAATCAATAGTACTCTGACCGATGGACAGGTTCAGAGAGCAATCACACATTCAACTCATCCATTTTTTCCATTCTGTTCTATTCATGGTTTAGATCTTCAGTTTCACATATCTCTTCTCATCTTATATCATCCAATAAGATCATTTTTTCCTGTCCTTTTTTTTTTGTTTTCGTTCACCATTCCTTCCAAAACGTTCGTCATTAAACTATTCTTTTTTCTTAGTATATATATACAATCTAGTTTTTCTTTCTATCTTTATTTCCTCAATCAGTCTTTTTTTTTTTCATTTGCTTTTTCCAAAATTTTCTTATTTGTCATTTTGTTAATCTACTTATCTTTCTTTTAACTTCATCATTAGTTATTCCATTCTCACTCATGAGCTACCCAAATATCTTGTCGTTTTTTATTTTGTAGTACTTCTTATTCATAAACACTTTATCTTCTTAACATTAATCTTCATTCAGTATTCCATACATTCTTCTCCAATGTATTCAACAAATTCAAGAGATTCTTTTCATCTCCAGCTGTAAGATTATATCATCTGCTATTCTTATATATTTTACTATTCTACCGTATCACCAATATCAATTCTCCACAATTTAAATATTTATCGTGTTTTCACAGGTGACATGCAGCATTCCTGTTTAACTCCCCTTTATGTACTCCTTTTTTTATTCTTCAGTTTCTATTCACTGTTCAATATACATGTTCCAAATCAATCTTATCTCTTTTCATAGTCATAAGTTTATTCCAAATTACTTTTTAAATGGTTTTTTCAAATCTACAAGATATATACCAATTCTTTTTTCATTACATCTCTGCATTTGTTCTTACACCACAAATAACATCTCTTGTAATTTTCTCCTGAAAACAAAATTGTTCTTCATTATAATATTCTCTCTTCCCATAAATTCTTTGAGTTTAAAACTCTCAATAATATTTTTGAAACATGAGATAACAAACTTATGATATCTAATAATTTTTCTCTTTTGAACTATTGGTATTATTGTAATTCTCAAGAATAAGTCTCTCTCAACTCTCATAAATTCTGTAGGCATTAAATCAAATCTGACAGCTTTGTTATTTTTTTTAGTTCATTAATCGATATGTTCATACCTTGTTCATACTTCAATATCTTCACTTAATTGCATCATTTCTTTTTTTTCTAAACAGATATTGAAATATTCTTTTCATCTTTTCAATATATTATTTCCATCAGTTAATTTCTTTCTCATAAGATATTATACTTATTATTCATTTCTTTTTTCGCCAAATGATATAATTCTATTAAATATCAGATCATATCTTTTTGCTTGTTGAAACACTTCTATCTCTTTGAACTCCTGCTCCAATCATTTTTCTTTTGCCAATTCTGTTATCTTCTTAATTCATTATTAAACCTTTTGACCTTCCATATTATTAAATATTATTTTTACATCTTCCTATATCCATCTTTTTCAACATTTCTTCCATTATCCAAGGTTGTTTAGCTTTCAAATAGTTTCTATTATATTTTTTGCCATTATTAATATTCTTTAATCCTACATCAATATTTACTAGATCCATTTTTCATTTATATTGATTATCTTTATTATTATTTTTAATTAATAAAATCAAATCCTTCTTTTTCTTCATTCCTCTCAAATTATTCAAGTCCCATCTTATATATCTTTGTCCTCTTTTCATCCATTTTAGATTTAATAATTTTAATTATGCCATAACCATATTATAACCCAAGTTTATATCTGCACCTGGTAAAATATATTAACCCTTAATGGCATTCTATGTCTATTCTTTATAGTCTAATAATCATTCTCTCTCACCTGAAGCTGTTCACATATATAATCTTGCAGAATAAATTTAAATCAGGTGTTTGTAAGCACAAAATTATTCTCTTTACACAAAATTCCCTAATCTGATTACCTGTTTCATACTTTTTTGCAATAGCATAATTCCTAACAATTTTTCTTTCTTTACCTGAACTTTAAAACAGCATTCCAATTGTCTAACAACAATATATATATATGAATTTTTACTCTGATATTATTTTCTTGATCTTTTCATACTTTTCATCCATTTCCACATCACCATAACTCATAGTTGACTTATAAGCTTGTTTAAGTACTAAATCTTTAGGAT
Organism: Epiperipatus broadwayi; assembly: GCA_028023455.1. Taxonomy (NCBI): domain Eukaryota; kingdom Metazoa; phylum Onychophora; class Udeonychophora; order Euonychophora; family Peripatidae; genus Epiperipatus; species Epiperipatus broadwayi. Next base: position 1,589,315 of record JAQFVV010006263.1, on the reverse strand, counting down.
TTGCAATTATTCTCATTATCATAAATTCATTGTCAGCATAATCTACCATACTATTTCACATTTTCTTTCCAACAGCAATGTGAACTTCATTTACTGCTTTATCACCACCCAAAATAAAACAACATCTTCACTATTTGCATTCCACTCACTTCACTTAATTCTATAATATCAATCTTATTTATTTTCTTTTTCAAATTTTTCAATTTCCCTTTGACATCAATTACTTAACATTTCAGTATCAACTCAATTTTTCTTCTTTTACAACATTATCTTTATGATGATTTTGCAGATTTACTACCTGAGTAACTTCATGTCTGCTCCTGAAATATAAAAGAAACATATGTTTTTATACATATGAAACTTTGTTTATTAAGGTGAAATTTTAATGAAATGAATTTCTTCAATATACTACTTGGAATTATGTTATTGTCAATTTGGAATAACTATTCTATGGATTTCTCTCTGGGAAAAAAAAAATTATTCTTGATGGTTTAAGATTAAAATTTAGATTAAAAAAAAATATTTGTTACTATATGCTTTTTTTATTAAACTTGACTCAATAAGATATGTACCAATATGAAATTAGAGTGAGTCTACATTTAGCTAAATAGACTTATAATAAAGATAGGAGATTATTTTGTGATCCATTAAAATTAAATTTAAGAAAGAGCTTTTTAAATTCTTTGTTTAGAGTATCATTATAAAATAGCAATGTCTTTTGCTAATTAGAAAATGAGAAAATATTGGATGCTTTAGTTGCAGATTTGAAGGCTAATGGAAGTGTTAAATTGGAAAGGATAAGATTAGCTGTAAGTGTTGAAAATAATAAATAAAAAAAGAAATATTTATTGAGGAAATTATAAGAAGTAAAAAGAATCAAATTGAGATGTATTTCAAGACAAAGGAATTATGAAAATTATGTTTAAAGGAATTTGAAGCTGGGGGGAGGCAGAAGAAAAAAGATGTGATATACTTATAGAATGGTATAGGTATATATATTGAATATTAGAATCATTCTGAATAATTATGAAGTAAACCATTTCTGTGTATATGGACACCTAGGTCTTGGGAGCTTATTTATTTATAAATATATATTGAAATGGAAATGTCTATTTCAAGTTTATTTAGGTAGTTGACAAAGGGGGATTTATGTAAGATTAAAATATTAGATTGCGTGTTAATGAAATAGTATAATCATTTAAATATAACATAATAGGTTATATTCAAATTCAACACAGATATGGGCACACACACACCTTTTAAATATAGAGAATTTTATTTGGTTTAAATAAAAATATTCTTTATTTTAAATGTTTAAAAAAATGTCATTTTTTTTAGTACAAGAAATAAGAAAGTTTTTTTTTTTTTAATATAAGAGCTTAATCCTTCATTAAGATAAAAAGATTTGGTAGTGTTCTGATCTATCGTGTCAGCCGCTTGATGGCGTTGATGCTAAGCAAAAATATATAGATATAATGTTCACAGGCCAGCGATTCTATAGAACTTTAATTTTGGAATAGTAAATAAAAGTAAATTATATTATGATTTCCATAAAATTAAAAAATTAAAACAAAATATAAAAATGTAAGCCAACTTTTTGGGACAGTAATTAATCAGAGACTGGCTTTTTTGGTGTATGTTTCGATAATAAAAAATTACATTACTTTAGAATAGCAAATAATAGTACATTAGAGACTTTTTTGGACCATAATTAATCAGAGACTGGCTTTTTGGGTGTGTCTGTGTGTGAGTGGATATAAAAAGTTACGTTTCTTTTTTAGAAAAAAATAAGAATAAATTTTAGCCTTTTTGGGACCTTAATTAATCAGACACTGTGTTTTGAAATCAAAGTCAGTTATATTAGAACTTCTGCAAAATTTAACAAATTCTAAGAAAATTTACAATGAAAGCTGATTTTAACTTTTTTGGGACAGTAATTAATCAGAGAGTGTCATTTTTTTGTGTGTGTATCAATAAAAAGTTACATTACTTTTTTAATAACAAATAATAGTAAATATAGCAGAGACTTATTTGGACAGTAATTAATCAGAGACAGACTTCTTTGGGTGTGTGTATGTGTGTGGATCGGAAAAGTTACGATACTTTTTGTAATAAAAAATAAAATAAATTTTACCCATTTTTGGACAATAATTAATCAGACCCTGTGTTTTGAGGGGGATAAACTAAATTAGATTGCAATTTATTCACTAAAGTTAATAATTATAACAAACTATTAAAATCAAAGCTGACTTCGGTGTCTGGCAATTGCCAATTTTCAGAGTTCGAAGCAGCCATCTTACTTGTCTCGGATGATTTCTCGCGGATACGTTACTTTCATCAGGATCTTCGAAACAGTGCTGTGCTGCACCCTAAATTCCAATTTGTGAGGGTTACACAGTCCTGATGGAACAGTGATGATACTGTTAAAACTGTTAGAAGATACCAGTAGGTCAGTTCACATGGGAAAAGAAAAGCTGGACCTGAAAAGTTCAATTATTTAGACATGATGCAGTCAACACACTCATCACACGTTACTGTAGCGAAAATAGACAACCCAACATTATGATAATGTGCGTAATACTAGCAACTATGGCAGCCAATGAAGGCATTTTTCTGTGCTTTTAGCGTAGAAAAAAGCCGAGTAAACGGACTCTTTCTGTATTTTATCATAGAAAGAAGGCTATCTGCTTGGCTGTGGCCACAGAAACAGCATATTTCTAGCAATTTAGCTAGAAATAGTGCATTCAAGTGGCTGACACAATAGAATAGAACATTACCAAAGATTTAATTATAAAAGTTTAATTAACAAATTCAAGTAATAAAAAAGCATTATTAGAAGATTAACATTTTACATAAAATAGATTGGAAATCAGAAATAACAATTTGTATTATATTTTTATGTTATCAAAATTAATTATTCTTAAAATGTGTCTGTTATCTTTAATTTGTAATTATGTTTTGTTAAAATCTTATTTCTTTAGTACAAAATTTTAATTTTTTTTTAAAATAGAAAATTCCTACAATAGCTTTTCTTGGTAATTTTGAGGTTAAAATTTTCTTGAAAACTTTCTTTTCTGATGCTTTTGCTTGTGTTGATCATCAATATAGGAATCTTCATCAAACTAATGTGTGATTGACAAAAATCTCTGATATTGAGCAGCTTTCCATACATTATTAATTTACCTAAGAACTCCTTTCTAATTGTATAGAACCAGCTTTATCGAAATGATTTTGAGGATTTGCATTAATTATAACTAAATCAATCATGTGAAAACTATATAAAAATCTCGACAAATAATTATAACTATAAAATGAAATATATTTCAAATATATGTAGAATTGATAATGGTAAGACAGTATTTCGGAAACTGATTGTGACTAAATGTTTAAAATCAGCTGAGGAAAACATGGGATCCTTTAACAGCAACTTTAAACTTTGAATTTCAATACAGATTTCTTATTAAAAAATGCACATAAAAGAAATAAATATTCATATTATCACTAATAGATTTTGCTGACTGCTGCATAAAGACTAATGTGAGATAATTATATCTAAGTCATTTGAATTTATAAACATTTTCATGAATATTTAAATTCTAAAACGAATTTTCTTTTACCTAAAGAATCATTATTGTCTTATTTCAGCATCAATTTCTTGATTAACATTTTTTTTTTTTATTCATTTTAAACTAATAGTTATTGTGGAAATTGGTTTTAATGATTTATATTATATTATTATTATTATAATGTAATTGTAAGAGTTTGAAAAAGAACAAATTGTGAGTGCTAAATGCCCCATCTAATTGTTTTTAAAACATTTAATAAAAATCGATAGTTTGATTTGCAGTTGTCTTTCTAATATTTAGTAAATGGTTAGAGTTTGAAAGATAATTTTATATATATAAAACTGGATAAAGAATAAATTAGAATAGGTATATCAATGGGAGTTATTATTTAAAATTAATATTTATGAATCTTATCAAATTTTAAATATTTTATTAGGACCAATATTTAAAAAAAAAAGGAAAAAGATAGTTGAGGAATTTGTTGACAGCCTACAAAGCTGCATAAAAAAAAAAACTTGTATAAATTGAGAAATAAATATATAAATTGCCTTAAAAAAAGTTAGCTTATGCATTTAATTATATTATTAAATATTTTATAAAGTTACTTTGTAATATATGTGTAAATTTCACTGTAAAGGAAGAAAGAAAAATTGTTTTGATAAGCAAAAGAATTTAAATTATGTAATTTATAAAAATTAAAGTATTTTGTAATATTTCTCATTTGCTTTTTTTTTTCTGATTGGGTTTTAATTAAATAGCATGTCAGTTTCTAAAGTAAATTTTATGGCAAGTCTAAACATGTTATTTAAAATTATGGGTTAATAAGAATAAATAAGTTATCAATGAAATTTTAAAAGTCAGTAAATAAAGAGAGAGAGAGGGGGGGGGGATTTTTTTCCTTTCATTTATGTGTAAAATCATGATTTAATATCTGTAAATTTGCTTCCATAATATGTGAAAGGAATAAAAATGTTTTCCAAAAAACATGTAAAGAAATAGAGGTCAAATATTGTAACTAGCTGATGACGAATCCATTGTTTAGAAAATATGTTATTGAACAACATCAAATGGGGATAAAATAAATAGATTTGAAACAAACAACTCAGGCTAGTCTAGTTCAGTCGAGTCCAGTATACTGTAGACTATTTGAAGATTCAACTTAAAAATCAGTGATGCAGTGATTCTATGCCAAGGAGAGAAACTGCTAGTTAAACTATTTTCCACTGTAGTTTGGATAGCCATACCTTGCTATTTATTTTACAATATTTTTCAATACTTCATTTATAAAAGCAAGTATGATGACTATAGCTAGGAGTGTGTCTAGACAACAAAAAATCAAAACAGTCAAATACCCGGAAAATGCAATTGAGCCAGAAGCGAACCCTGAACCAGCCGTTTCCTGTTTTAATGCCATGAAGAAAGAAGCAGGCAATGTCATAAGAACAACTCAAGACCTGCTGATACTATACACTATCTAACATCAGCAATGCTGTGGCATTTTCTATTTAACATTACCAGTGCACTGGGAGAATAACTACCATCTTTAGATGAATAAATGAAGATATCTGTAAATTATTAAAAGAACAATATTTGCAGAAAACCATGGTTTGGAACTGTTTAAATATTTCATATGGTAAGATCTTATCTATAAGACTTACATTTAAAATATTTATTATTTTATTATCTTTAATATTTTGTAAATCTAGTGATAGTTGCAAGTATATAAACAATAGTTTTTATATTCATTGTTAATAAATTATTTTTTTATATTAATCCATTTAGTCTGTGTTTGCTTATCGAACTCAACACACACATAATGCTTTAAACATCCAATATACAGTGTAATATCCACAATCCTGAGAAATCATGCAATTAATTAGGGAACCTGCAGGGATGGCAGTAATTGTAAATGATGATGATAGGGCATTAATAAGTTTCCTAAAGTAAGCTTTCTATTCGGAAGGTTTGGCACAAGTTTCATTTTTTCTATTGAAACTAGAAAAACAAATTAAAAATTCTTTTGAGAGGATTTGTGCTTATTTTAAACCTTCATTGCTAGGTTTTAAATCATTATCATCATTATCACATTAGTTAATATTATATATATTTGAATTGAATCATTTTTATTTGAATTTGATTAATCATTCAACTTTCACCTAATATTAATATTTATTGGAATAAAATTTACCTGTATATATTTGTGTATATCTTGTTTCAAACCTGAATTACCATTATAGTAGATATACCATATATGCCACAGATGGATTTATACAGTAAAGATAATATTGGTGTTATTATATATATATATAGTGTATTTTTGAAATTTTATGCACCTTAATTTCACAGATATGTTTTGAAGCATCCCTACAGTTTATTGATATTATTTATTACATATCTTTAGATTTTGACGTAAAAATTTATTAGAATTAGTAATTGTTTATGTGGTTATATTTTATGTATTTAAAATATTCTCATCTTAGATATGTGTTTGATTATTGATTTTATGATGATGATTGTCTGACTCCTTACTGAATATGTATCGTTAAGAATATTAAGATTGTACAATATTCATATTAGTGACTTATAAGATGTTTGATTGGTATCTGTGCTAGTGTCACTGTAGTGACACATAACACATACCGAATTTAATTTTAACATGCGTAACCAATTGATTTACGAATGAAATGATTGATGTTATTGATTTACTAATGAAGTCTAATCTGTAATGATAATCAGAAAGATATTGTAAAATAATATATATAGGTATATACATGATATAAGGCTGCAGAAAGGAGTTTGCTATTAACTGAAAGTAGATCCTTTGATTCCTCTTGGAGACCTTAAAGGAACCGAGTAGGGCAAATTCCTAATGTCCACTCCATATGTTCTTGTCATTGTAGCTGTTATTACTATGTGATTATTCATATAGTATATGAACATGGATGGGCTGCTCACCAACACGCATTAGCCAGCGTGGTGAGTTGATTGGCTTTTTACCTCTGAGTTTAAGATCAAGAAACACCATGGTCTTTCTTCTCAGTTGCCTGATAAGGCAGAATGAATGTTTGTGTAAATGATAAATATTTTTTAATACATATATACAATTATGACAGACAAAAATAAATCGTGGCCCTTATTCCCAGGAGACTGTAAAGTCATCAACCAAGGCAGCGGTTGGTGGCCGAAGGCGGAGGGTGCTAAGAATCCCCTGATTGCGAACCCAGACTGTCATTTGATGACTTTTTATTTAGGTACTTACAATTGCAGATCACTTTCAAGTGAAGGAAGATTGCAAGAATTAGAAGAACTGTCTTATATTAAATGGGACATTATTGGACTTTGTGAAGTTAGAAGAAAAGGTGAAGAGACAATTGATTTAAAAAGTGGATATGTTCTCTATTATAAAGGCACAAATATTGGAAATGCAAGTGGAGTTTGATTCACTATAAATAAAAAGTGGAAGAACAACATTGTGGAGATTGATGGTGTATCAGACAATGGCAAGATTAGTTATATAACTTAATAGCAGATACCAAATGCAGATAATTCAGGTTTATGTCCCAACAAGTTCTCATAGTGATGAAGTAGTAAAAAATTTTTATATGGATGTACAAAAGGCTTTCAATCAGAGTAAAAATTGTTATGGGAGACTTTAATGCTAGAATTTGTAAACAAATGAAAGATGAAAGTGCTGTAGGTAATTTTGGTTATGGTAATAGAAATGAGAGAGGACATAGACTAGTGGAATTTGCTGAAAAAGAAAAACTTTATATTATGAATTTTTTTTTTGAGAAAAATGTTAAAAGGAAATGGACATGGAAGCATCCAAATGAAGGTACAGCAGAATTGGATTATATTTTGACTAACAGAAAATACATATTTCAAGATTGTAATGTTCTTAATAAATTTAACACAGGAAGTGATAATCGAATAGTAATATATAAGATACATGTTAATGCAAAACTAGAGAGATAAAAATTATTAAGAAAAACAATTTTTACAGTTGATATTCCTAATCTTCAGAAACATTCTAATGAATTTAAATTCAAACATACAAATCGGTTTCAAGTATTAGTAGATTTTGAACATGATTCAGATTTGAATGAAATTAATATGAAAATAACTGATTCACTTTTAAAAACTGTAACAAAGATAGCTGGTAGAAAAAAGCAGCAATTGACCAATAAAATTTCTACTGAGACTAGAGAATTTATGAAGAAAAGAAGGAATATGAAGATATACAAAAATAATGCATTAAAAAGGATTGAATATCTTGAATTTTGTAAAATGGTACGGAAAAGAGTTGAAAATGATATAAGAAAGTATAATTGTGAACTAGCAAGGAAAACTGTAGAAAAGAATAAAAGTCTCAAGAATGTAAAACAACATTTTGGTATTGGTAGGAAATTTATATCTGCAATAAGAAAAAAAGATGGAATTATTACTAAAAAGAGAGATGACATTATGAAATGGGTAGAAGACTTTTATCAAGAATTATATAGTAATAAAGAACAAATACCTCCTATTTCTATTACATCTTCTGAATTGCCCAGAATTTTAAATGAAGAAGTGAAATATGCAATTAAATGTATGAAGAAAGGAAAGGCTCCAGGTAATGATGAAATTATAATTGATATATTAAGAGAAGCAGGTGAAGAAATATAATTCTTTTTAAAAAATTTATATACCAAATGTTTAATAAAGATGTACCAGATGATTGGAAGAATGCAGTAATAATATTAATATTTAAAAAAGGTGATAAAGAAGATATTAGAAATTACAGACCTATCATCCTTTTATCATCTTTATACAAAAGTTTTACCAAAATAATTACAACTTGTCTACAAAGAACATTGGATTTCCACCAACCAAAGGAACAACCTGGATTTAAAAGTGGTTTTAGTACAGTAGATCATATCCAGGTATTGAGAGAAGTTATAGAAAGGACAAATGAATATGAGTTGCCATTATGTTTTGGATTTGTAGATTATGAAAAGGCATTTGATTCTATAAACATTTCTTCAGTGATTAAAGCATTGGATCATCAAGGTATAGATCCAGGATATTGTCAAATTTTAAAGAATATTTATAAAAATGCAACAGCAACAATTAGATTATATAATGATACTGGGAAAATCAACATTGAGAAAGGTGTAAGACAAGGTGATTCCATATCTCCAAAACTTTTTACAGCAGTATTGCAAGAAGTATTTTGTGGATTAAAATGGGAAACTAAAGGAGTGAAAGAAAATGGAGATTATTTAAGTCATTTAGATTTTGCAGATGATAAAGTTGTTTTTGCAAATAATGCTTCAGAGCTGCAGGAAATGTTGCAGGAGTTATCAGATGAAAGTAGGACTAAATATAAATGTTAAAAAGACTAAAGTAATGTTTAATCGATTTGTTCAAAATATGAAAATAAAGATTGATTATGATGAATTCGAAGAAGTTAACAGTTACAAATACCTTGGTCAGATTATTAATACAAATGGAAACATAATGGATGAAATTAATCATAGAATTAAACTTGGTTGGAGTGCTTTTGGTAGAAATAACTTGATACTAAAAGGAAAAATGTCTATGTGTTTGAGAAGGAAGGTTTTTAACAAATGTGTTTTACCAGTTCTTACTTATGGATCTGAGACTTGGACACTTAATAGAAGAGCAATACAGAGGCTCCAGACCACTCAAAGAAGTATAGAGAGATGCATGTTGGAGTAACAAGAAGAGATCGAAAATGCAATGTATGGGTAAGAGAACAAACAGGTGTTACTGACCTCATGGAAAAAATTAAAAGATTGAAGTGGAGTTGGGCTGGACATATTGCTAGAAGAGATGATAATAGATGGACAATTGAAATCTTAAATGGGATTTTAAGAGATAGTAAAAGACCCAGAAAGAGACCACATGTGAGATGGATGGATGAAATAAGAAAGTGTGCAGGGGTGATGTGGAGAAGAGAAGCTAAAGATCAGAGAAGATGGATTAAACTTGGAGAGACCTTCATCCTGCAGTGGATTGATAATAGTTGATGATGATGATATATATTTTAAAGTGAGATATTTTATATAACCCCAATTAATTATGAAACAATATCTAAGAATAATAATAGTATGTATCAGGGGTGGTCAAACTTTTAGACATTGGGGATGACTTTTTTGGTGAAAGTGCATCTGAAGGTAACTATGTTTTTGTTTAGGATTTCAAACTGGAAAACAAAAATTTTGCGCTGTCTATCGGCCATTTTTGATTGCATTTTCCCTATTTTACACTTACTTTATTGTAAATTTGTAGCTTTATCCATATTTAAATTTAAATTCCAAAAAAATCTGCTATTGACAGTATTTTTTGCAAAAAATCAATTTCTGATTGCGGTATTATATGTAGTCCCTCCTCTTTTCCCTTATAAAGTGCCGCAAAGCACTGACTGTCAACTTCGGCTATTGTTCTCCAGCCATTTCTAATTGTCAAAGTCAGAAATCAAACCAAAATGTTTTTATGCTTTCTTAATAGATTTTTGAAAGTAAATAAATATATATCTCATAATTTTTTTTATTCATAATTAGGTTTTTATATTAATTTACTTAAATATGAACTTTGATTTGAAAATTTTTAAATTTTACAAGAAGAATAATAAGGAAAAGTGAATAACGCTGGACTGCTGTTCAAGACAAATGAATAACATTGACTGCTATTTGCATATCAATGACATTCAATGATAGCTACTAAAATTCAACTATTTTTCAGAAATATTTATGGATTTTATAATTACTTTTTACACTATATTGACTAATAATGTGCTAGATTTAGATTTTTTATTTAAAATATTTAATTTTAGGTGAAGAGAAGACAACAGAAGTGAATAATCAGCTATTGTAATTTCTAAGAAACAAGAAATCACCGACATTTTCGTATAAGGATTGGTTGAAATATAATTGCTTTGTTTTACTGCAGGCTATTTTTCATGTTTTTCTTCAGTTATTAGCATTATTTTAAATTTTTTGTTACATTCAACCAATTTGAATGTAAAATAATTCAATTTTTAGAAGCTAAATTAAAACAATTCTGATTATTTTACATTAATATATTTCAGAAAGGAAATAGGCTAGATCCGTACTTAATGAATCAAATCACTCAAATTTTTACTGAATCTGACCAATAAGAAAATTCATCAGACTAAAGGTTAAATTACTTCATCTCTCTCTAGTATTATAATTTGTCCATGTCGCTTTATAAAATATTTATTAAATTAGAATTTTAAATTACCTATAAATAATTATTTTCTAAAGCTGGTCCTGAATTTTAAAAAAATTCAAGAAAAAAAAAAAGAAAATTATTGTTTTAAAATTATATTAAAATAAATTATATGCAAATTTTACAAAAAAAAAAGAAATTACATGGTCGACTTCAAGAGACCATGCGGTCGACATCTTGGATACCCCTGGTATATATTATAACAATGATTTTATAATAAATTTCTATTATTAATTTATTTTATTAATCATTGTTGTTATTATATCATCATATGCTACGTTTCAGCCAAGTATTCCAAGAAGTATCTAGTTTTCCATGACCTGGATATAATTTAATTGTTAATAGTGGATGGTCTCACAGGTAAATTATAACCTTCCTGTATAAATATCAACAATTAACCACATAATGAAGGCTGATGCTTTAATATAAGAAATTTTGGATAGTAAATTTAGTGGTGCCTTCTGTTGATGGATGCTAGCCATTTTTTTGGACTCTTAGCTGATCATTACAATATATGTATGTATTTGAATGTGAAGGTATATAAGTATTTAAAAATGTATTTTTTTGAAATTTTGCATGGAAATCCTAAAATTCTAACTATGTCAAAGATTAGAACAAAAAATAGAAAGGCTTTGAGAAAATAGACTGCATGGTTTGTGAGGGCTGCCTTGTGAAGATAGCTAATAATAATTATGTTAAAAAATATATTAAAATATTTTAAAGTAAAAAAAATCTTGCAATATTTTAGAATACTCATACTTATTTATAACATATTTTAATTTGAAATAAATTAAATACCAAATTCAATCTATAGTCCTTAAACACATTTCTCCTAATCAATACGGGGAAAAAAAACTTCTCCACCTCACATGCTATGGCTAACGTTATGGCTCTCATTGATTATATCAGAATACAAAAGAAATCTAAACCCATTGCTGTTCAACTGAATATCGCTGTGGCTTTTGATTCAGTGAACATAGACATCCTTCTGAATCTGCTGGCCGAGTATGATGTTCCAACCACCATTATACAGATAATCAGCAATCTATTAAGCAACAGAGAAATCTTTGTCTCACTGGATGGCAAGCTCACACCAGGCTTCGAATTTTTAAAATCTCTCCCTCAAGGTTTCCCCCTCAGTGCTCTATGCTTCACAACATACATAAATCTTCTACTGATGGATATTGAAAAAAATCTCCCGGGCGTATTCGTTCCATCCATTAATAAACACTTCAACTCATTTGCCTACCTAGATGAGATCATGGTTGTTCTACCTACCATAAAATACCTTCCCCAACTATAATCCATTTTAAATCGGTATTCCGCAAAATACCATTTACAAATAAACCCCAACAAATCAGCTATCTGGCAGATAAAGTCAGGAAAACAAATGCCATCTACCTATACTGCCAACCCACAAAGATTCTTGGGGTTTTCCCATCTTCAAATCCTCAGTGGCAATGGCCAGAAAAATACAAGACAGCATTCTCCAAACAACAGAACATATCACCACATCTCTCTATATGGAAAGGTAGGCCTCTTGAATATGACAATATTATCAAAAATTACATATTACCTGCCCTTCATCAAACTAACCAAACAGTTTCAAAACAGAAGTAATTGCCTATGCACCAAACTCTTCTGGAGAGGGAAGACTGTGGCCATCAGCCTCCGACAAATCCAGCTGCCTCGGAGGTTCAATGGCCTGTCTTTCCACTCTATTCAAGCAGCCATCCTTCAAAAAACGCACAATACACTACGTAATTTAATACATTCCTTTGGCTATAACAACACCACTGAAAAGATTTACCCAACAGATCGACCCCCACCAGGGAATTTGCCGTGGATATCATCCCTTATCAATCTTCTAAGTCAATACAAACCAATCATGGACTCAATCTTGAGGTTAAAATCACCTTGTGGGATGCATACCACCTAATCAACCCTCACCCACAACCTCCCGAAAGTAGCCTCAACCTCACAAACCAAAAATTCATCACCCATTTTAAAAGATGGTGTCTGGAGCCCAAGTATCTGGACTTCATCATCAAAATTAACCTTAGCGCGCTTCCCACAAATTAGTTCCTGTTTTACGAAGAGGAAACTCCAACATTGATCCAACCTGCAGTTTATGTTTTCACGAAGAGGAAACCATTGAGCACTTCATATATCGCTGTCCAAACCTTAAAGCGGTCAGAGATATAGTCTTCGCCAACTTCAATATCAGACCGGACCTAATTCTCTCACCCATAAAAGCGATCCACACTGGAATATTTGCTATTATTAGACTATCCATTTTCATCCTCTACACAATCTGAGTAGCAAGTTGACAATGGAACTGCCCTGTCTAGACCCAGGTCTGTTGTTCTGCAAAACAATAAGGAAAATCAGGAAAAGAGATGAGCTCATCTCCCAAAAAATCCTTTGAGGACACTTGGAACCTATTCACCCTCCCAACTAATAACAAAATCAGATTCAATAACAACAGAATGACAAACATGCTGGCCTATTAAACCATTCACAAGAACTTTCAGAACTTAGCATAACCTCATTTAACTTTGTATATATCCTTTCCAATTTGTACACAAAGTAATTAATAAATATATTTTTGAAACAACTTTCAGTGTAAAAAGAATTTATATTTTTTAAAAACAACAACAAAAAAATTCTTTATTATCACAATGTATTAAAATGAATTTTCTGTGAAGGGCTTTATAATATCAGAAACATTTTCATCAAATGTATAATTTCAAAGTTCACTAGTAGAATTTAAATAATAAATGCTTTTCAGTTAATATGGTAAAAGATTTGTCTGCTTATGACTGAAAGGACATTTTTTCCTTCCAATTTTTCATTCAAAAGTTTTAAGTAGGGATGGGTACATTTCAGGGTAAAGGTTACTTATAATTATTTCCTAGTATCATGTCCATTCCTTATATATTACATGCACAGTTTTAAAATATCTTTCAAGGTTTCTGTTTTTTTTTTTGGCAGTGATACATTTGCAAGACACATATATTTTGCATTTATCATTGTGAAGAAAAACTTTTCTTTCCATTCTGTATTAAAATTAGTCTTTTGTTTTTCTTTTTTTGCAATTGTCAGATATTGTACCTATATTTTAAAATATACAATATTAATCTTTTATAAAAAATTACTTAAATCTGAACACCTGTCATAACAAAAATACAGTTATTGGCTTTGTGACTGAATCAATATATTCCATTCTTTTGGCTGCTTCTTTGTATTACATAATGAATGTATTGCAGATGCTGAATTTGTAATCAATGTACTTGTCATTGTGCATTTAAAATGAAGACTACAAGTATCATCCAACCCATTTATTAGCAAGTGTGACTTTGATAATGAAGAATCAATTTTCATTTGTAATAGCCATATTTGTGTAAAAAAAATTTCTTTTATATATATAGCCATCTAATCTATTATAATGGTGTTAATTACCATAACTGTTTTTTAAATCAATCATTTCAAAATTTTTTGTTTGGTCTACCTGCCCATCCCTAGTAGTTTGTTGAATAATGTAAAAAAAGAAGCAGGAGGCAATTATAATAACCCGTTTTATCATTTAAAATGAAACAACATTATAATAATAGTTAACAACTTACAATTCTTTTATATAGTGTTGTAATTTTGAAATGTATTGTTTTATCAAAATATTTTGGTTATTATTTGCAAAACATTTTCTAAATCAATTGTTTTTTAAATAATAACTTGTAGTTTAAAATGGTAATAATCTTTTGAAATTACACATTTTGTGTAAACTGAGTGTTCTCATATTTATTTGATTTTCTAGATGTTTTCCAATTTGGATTACTATTATATTATCTTGATGAAAAACCTGTGCAGATATGTCACTAAAAATTAGAGTAGTTTTGTGTATATGGAGATGTAACTTCAAAAAGATAGGAGGAAAGTTATTTTGATTACTTAGTAGAAATGTTTAATTTATTTACAACTTCTTTTGGGAAAATTTTAATCAAAAAGATCAAATGAATTTTATGTTTGTTATAGACAGTTAGTTCAAGTGATATAGAAGTTCTTTTATCCAGCTTCTTAACTTTATCATTCCATTTGAATCATTTAGAGCCAGGGTCAGTGGTAGGAATTTTTTTGTCTGATGTAACAGTTTTTTTCCCCACTAAAAAACTTAATGACTTCCTAAAAACTATGATGTTAATCTAGGTTTCAACCTGTCCCATAATACACTGTAAACAGTAGCATTAACTAATGAAAATTCATAAATTTATAAAAAATATCCGTAAATTAATTTTTTTTTATAAAAGGAAAATAATATTATTGACATAAATGTAAGCAATCAGTTTTTAGATATTTGTGCAAAGCTCCATTTTGTTTCTGAATGTGGTATTTTTCTTTTATTTGAAGTAATCTGAAACTGATAGTTTTTTTTTTTTATGACATATATGAAATAATGAAATTATTTTGAAAGATAAATCCTGATTGCTGTGTATCAAAAAGATTTTATAATTAACTGTCATTGAGCAGCTAATTGAAATTATATGCTTTGAATTTGATTTACTCTCAACCAAATACCTCAGGTTTATTTGGTCTCATTTGTTTTAATATTTGTACCCAAATTATAAAAGAGCAAATTTTCAGTAAATATATTTTCAAAAATTTAGTTAATGGAAGTTTGGAGTTTGATGCCTGAATATTTTAAATGATCTATTAAAGTTTTAAAAATAATATTGGTATGTTTAAAAAATAATGATGATTTAAATTAAGAGTTATATGATTTGGGAGGGACCCAAGAATTGTTGTCCCCTGATACGCAGAATATGAAACTAGATTCCAACTCAGCATTTGTTATCCTATAGGCCTCACGTTTCCAATTTGGGAACAGATCAAGGAATGACCAGTTATGATGGATGCTCAAGAAAAATCTCAGAAGGAATCTCTGAATAGATTCAAAGAATCCTAAGAATCTTAGAGTTTCAGAGTAGATTTGATGTTTTAGAAGATAAGTTTGAGAGTGCTCTGGAAAAATCTCAAAAAGAATCTTAGAACAGATTAAAGAAGTCTCAAAAAGAGTTTTAAAATAGGTTTGATGCTTTAGAAAATAAGTTTGAGAGTACTCTAGAGCAGGGATGACCAACGTTTGTGTTCATAAGATCTACTTTTTATTTTAAAAATATGTTGCGATCGATTTGTCATAGGCAATCGACTTGTTGTCATAGGCAAGTCTAAGTGGAGGGAGGTGTGAAATACTATTTTTATATATCTACCTAGTAAAAAATAACAATTTTTTAACGGGCCAAAAAACACATGTCTAGGAGAATTAAAGCAACATGAGTAATTATTAACAATATTTATTAATTCAAATTAGCTACATTAAATCAAGATTAAAAATATTATTTTCAATAATGATATGATTTAGTGGACTTCACCTATCTAGAATTGAAAAAAAAATTTAGAACAAAAACTACAATAACGAAAAAAACTTGAAAATCTTGACTTAATTTGTTTCACTCATTACCCAATAGCTCTTGCCAGATTGGTCTTGCGATCGACCAAAAATAGCTTTGCGATCGACTGGTAGCTCACGATCGACTTGTTGGCCACCCCTGCTCTAGAGAAATCTGAGAGATAAAAGAATCTTTTGGGGATTCTCAGACAGAAATAAGGGAATCTTTTAAAGATTTGAAGGTAGCTTTAGAAAGTAAAATTGAATTGTCTCAGGAGTATTTAGAATGTAGAATTATAGAATCAAGAGAACAACTTAGGATGATCTTAACAAAGTATTAGACTGATTCTGATTATAAATTAAATAGTCTAGAATTAAAATTAGGAGAGACCATGGAACAGCTATTGGAACATATAGTTGAAATGAGCCATAAAATGAAGAGTATATGAGTACAATACAATAATATAGTAGAACAATTTAAGATTGAATTGGATTCAAAATTTAGAAGTACTGAGGAGAAACAGTTTATTCTAAGCATAGAAGTAGAAAAATATAGAGAAAGTACACAAGCTCAATTGACTCAGATTGATGGTAATATTCAGTCCCAGATTAGTGTTAATCTACGGACTGTCAAGCAAAAATTGAGAGAATTTGTGCAAGAGTCAAGAGTAGAGATGCTTGAAATGAAAAATTTTACAATTTATCTTGAGAAAGATGTTAAGCAGGTTCAAAAAGATTTAGTAGATGTTAGTCAAAAGTTAAATGATTTACCAGATAAGGAGGTTGAGCAAAATCATAATATTGCAGAGCAAATTAGCAACTTCAAGAGAGAACAAAAGGAGTTTATCCATGTATTGTTAGAAAATATGAGGTTATGGTAAGCTGGATACTATGCATAAGAAAATTCAAGAATTACAAGTTATAAGAGTTGAGGATATTAGCCTTGTGAGAGACAATCACCAGCCTATATGATAATTTTTTAAAGAAATGATTTATACGAATTTATATAACAGACATTTGGTGGGAAGCTAACATTCATATCAGAAGCATTGTTGAAGTCTACTTCAGATGATCTTTTAACCTAAGTCAAGATCAATTCATGGCCAAGAATGGAATTGGAAATAAATCTAAGATAGAAAGTATTTTTTATTATTGTGTCACCAGATATTGATACTGACACTGTGACAATAATTAAATGCAAAATAATTGCTATGCTCAGTATGTAAATTAATTTTACATATGTAATTGTGACTAACTCAATACAATAAATAAATCACAAGTTTATGGCGAAATACGATTATGTGCAGAGTTTTTATGATTTAAATATTATTTAATAGTTCCTGATATTATTAATTCACATATATAAAAAGTATTCACAATTATTGATTAAAACATCACACGCACACACAAAATTATTTCTTTTAACGAATTCAGACGCTATTTTTATATATAAATAACCGTAGATAACTTAGAATTTGATGTAAAATAAAGAATGGGACTACCTACATTAGTTCATAGGCAATCCTTCACAAGAAAATCCATGGATTTGGTCTTCCACGATGATGTTTATGCTTCTGTGAGTCGAAAAGCCTGTTGCACAAATATAGTAGTCCCCCCCCCCCCCAAGAAGAAAGCTTATTACTGATTGCAGGTATTTATAGTGCTGATCTTTTTATAAAGTTCTTTAAGAATTCAAACTAAACTGAAAAATCAATCCAAGATTGGAGGAGGGGGGTATAAAGGATAAGACAGATTGAAGATTATCGTTTTATTCTGATGTATTCAAAACAAGCTAATTAATCTAAATTTTAATTATTCTTTTTCTAATAAGTTATTTTCTATTTTTAAACTCATAAAGAATTGTAATTAATTTAATTAAAAAGCACAATTATTTACTTAAATAGATAATTTAAAATTTATTATGTAAATTATGATTTTTATTGTATAAAAATTTAGCTAATGAGTTCTAGAAGTCTGATTTCAACTGAGAAGGAGTAAATTACTCTTTTATGATTTATTTTTTTATATAGTTTAGACCAATTTTGCTTCCCCTCCCCCATTAATGACAAATGCATCAGTTGCACAATCATTAGAACTGCCTTTTCAGAGCCTGGTTTAATAAATAAATTGAAGATTTTTGTGAAGAGAACTATTTTAGTTTTTTGAGAAAATAAAAAATAATTGCATTATATTTGATTAGTTTAATAAGTTTCATCTTATGTATATATATATTTAAGTAATAAGTCTTAAATCATAATTGTTGTGATTATTGATGTTCTTAATATATTTGATGACTTTTGATTTGGAAGGCACATGTATAGTTATTTAATTTCTTTTAGAATCAGAACTATCTATCAAATATAGTCTTGAATAGTGGTGGCACTATTCATATCTATTCCAAGAATATTACAAACGATTTTTATAATTCTTCCCCAGTTATTAGTAACATTCAGTCAAAGGTTATAACATTTCTTTTTATACAGTAATGCCACCCAGTTCAAACCATAATAATCAATGAATGCTAGAAAGTTTGTGCATCAAAATCCCTATGTAGTGCCTATTCATTCAATATTCTCTAGATTACTTTCTAGATTATGGCCTTATCTGTGAAGGCCTTTGGATTTAAGAGCACTGCAACTAGATCTTTGGATCTTATGCAAGCCTACAGCAGCCATCTTTTACCTTTTTTATTAACTATGACTCCAAAATGAAAATGCGATAATGTTTTTAATACAACTGTATTTGCTTGCATAGTCATGCAGATCTGAACCCAGTTCAGTATCTATACCTTTTGGTATCTGTTTTTTTTTTTTGTTACCATAGTCATCACTGTTGCACTAGATGACACTACTGTATGGACAGAGTTGCTATTTTTTTTAACAGATTGTGTAAACATAAAGAATTGTGATCATATGATGTTTTAGTGGTTTTTAAAAGGATATAGTCCTAGAGATGTGCAGGTCTGACATTCCCAGTTAGATTGGTGAAACCGTAAGGATTTGGAGTTAAAGCAGGACCCAGAGTTGATGTACCTTCTGGAATTGAAACTATTATTAGAATTGGCTTCTGCTAATTCTGCATGTTTGATGTAGTTTGAATATAGGGAAGGTAAAGATACATTGAGTCACTTGGATTCTGATGTGAATTGTTATCTCTCATTGTTTTTGAATTCTTCAACTTCATCTGAAATTGATAGTGATTTATTCTTGATGGTACTAATGACAGTAAGCTGTTTTAGTGTGTACTTATTGTCAAGTTTCCTTAGGTGGAGTTGACTAAATTTTCTTAAAAATAATATCTAAATTTTACACTGGTTTTTGGTTGGAGTACAATTGAACTTGAACCCATTCTCCTGTGCTTAATTGCCATTTTTGCTATGGGATATACTTTTCTCTAATTTGATTGACTTTAGGGCATTCAGTTGGATTTGTATTTTCTGGTTAAATAAAATCAGCTGGAGTTATCTCATTGTTGAACGGATTACTCAATCCCTGAAAAATGTTTGAGATTTATTGACATATAGATCCTGGTATTTCGCTCATGGCAGTTAATTGTTTCTTGAATGTTTGCATATTTTTCCTGGTGAATCTGTTTGTAGCTGGATGGCCTAGTACAATGAGTTTTTGAAATATAGTCATTTCTTTGTAATATTTCTGAAATTCTTCATCAGAAAATATTGATGCACTGTCATATGCAAGATAATCTCTAGAAAACCATGATGAGAAAATGTATTTTGAAGAAATTTTAATACTTGACTAGCTACTTGATTTATTTCTTTTAGAACTAAACAGTCAAATAGATTGAATGATGACAACATGATTTGTATCTATTCTGAGGATATTACAAACAGTTATTATAATAATGAAACTATTAACTAAAGCTACCATCATGTATTAGAAAGTCAATTATAAATGAGTGTAGTCATTTTAATTCCAGAAAAAAAAATAAGGATGGGGGAAGGGTTATGGTGGATCACATTGTGATTCTTTATTGTATTTATTTGACCTTGACACACTATCTTTTAACTTTTTTTGCTGTTAACTTTACTGCTGAAAACTTCAGTTACTTTGTTAATAAATGCAGTTAATATGCATTTCAAGTGTCCTTGACATGATCTTTATAATGTAAATAGATTTTAATTATACCACAAAAATCATATTCTAGTTTATCATAAAATAGTTTTTTATGAAGTTTGATATTGTTCATTCTTTTCAAGTACCCATTTCAAATGAAAATGCATATTTACAATAGTAGATTCTATAGCACTACATTCAGAAAAATGAAAAACATACTGATTAATCCTATGATTTTGCCATTGTACTTTTAGAATCTTATGAGGCATCCTTTTTCTAATGCCTTCAAGAATATATTTTATACAAAAATTAATTTAAGAAAGCAATAAATTTAATAAATAATTAGAAATGATAGTATGTATTCTGATAACAATAAAGAAATTTGATCTTTATTTTGTTAGAGAATTCAGGTTTAACTTTCTTACAATAATTTGTGCAATATAATAGGTTGGTATTATAGTTAAGTTCTATCTTCTAACTTGATAGATTTAGCACATTTGAAACTGTGTTGTACTTTTAACATTCGAATCTGCCTTTTCCCTAAAAAGCTACCAAGAAATTAAAAGTTAACTTCAAGACATTGAGAACATTCCTGTAGATTATATTTTGAATTAGAAAAAATAGCATTATCCATCAGCATACTGCAAATATAGAAGCTAAGTCAACGATGTTCTGTTTCATGAGACTACCTATAAATTGTACCAGTCATAAAAATGGAAAAAGTTAGTACACATTCTTGCTTAATATCAGTTTTCATTTCAAAATGCCTCACTTTCTGTCTACAATAATAATTCTTCTTCATATTCTATTATATATAAAATGTTGGTAGGTAATCAGGAAATATTTTCTTAAACCTATTGAATTAATTAAATGCTTTGATTAAAATGATAAAAATAATACATAAATCATATCTTTGTTCCAGATAGTTTTATTATAT
Source organism: Epiperipatus broadwayi (assembly GCA_028023455.1). Classification (NCBI taxonomy): domain Eukaryota; kingdom Metazoa; phylum Onychophora; class Udeonychophora; order Euonychophora; family Peripatidae; genus Epiperipatus; species Epiperipatus broadwayi. The sequence goes on along the minus strand of JAQFVV010006263.1, from coordinate 1,568,042 downwards.
TTGCTTAGCAGCAAATACTATTATGCATATTGCTTTTTGATTTTTTAAAAGCATGTTGAGTCTTTGATAATTATTCATTTGTGATTGGAAATAACATATTAAATAAATCCTTAAAAGTTTATTGTTTTATTGAAAAACAATGATATTCCATAGTAATTATTTTGATAAATTGAAACATTAGATTACGTGATGTAACTTCATGGGGGAGGTGGATCTTAAGATTACAAAGAGCTGTTTTAATTTCTGGAAATGATAGAATTGAATTTTGCCCTAAGTGGTATATTTTACCATTATTCATAAAGTAATGAAAATACTTCCCCTCTCTTCAAAACATTATAAATTATCATATAAAAGAGTATTATTCATTTATGAGATTATGATATCATTTTTTGATGCATGTATTACTTTCAATATGTCAAAAAAGCATCTAATATGACCAAGATCAGTGAACGACTGTAGTTTCTTTACAGTTTTAATTTACAAATCTTTTTTATTAGTTGTTGAATTTCTGTTTTTATATTTTTAATATTTTTTTATATAACTTTACATTTAGTTTTATTCAAGTCATTAATAATAGAATCATTTTCAGATAACTAGTCAGGATTCTTCTTTTTAATGAACTCAAGAATAAAGTTGTATCGACAAATATGTCTCAGTAACATAAAAATGTTAGAAGTCAGAATTAGCAGTTTTGGCTTTTATTTGCTATTGAAAATTTAGCATGAATAAGACATTTCTAAAGAATAGACATTAATTTTTTTTTATAATATGATTAGAAGGATCTATTTCTTACTGGATTATGATATATTCAACAATCTGCACCTACTACATCTCAACTGTAATGTAATCTATTAAATGTGATTGTACTTCTAACTTCCTTTATACTGATTTTTCTGTGTCTGTGGTTGTTAATCCATGTGTTGCACAAAATTTTAATGATAACAGATGGTTTGCAGAGCCAATATTATTACTTTCAATAACTTTGGACCAAAGCATACTATTTCTAACAGCATAAAATGGTAAAAAATAAAGTCAGAAACCGGTCTGGGGTTGAGAATATTCTCAAAGCTTGTTAAGAGCTTATTTTGCAAGCTCTATATCTAACAGCATGTACATTAGTCTGTAAACACTGATAAAATGGGCTTAGATAACACTACAATCTGTAATATAGGAGCATGTAGAATTTCAAAAGAAGAAAATACTAAATTTGAGTTCACATTAAATCCATATACTATATATAGTATATCCTTTTACTCAATTTGCCTCTCCCTGTCCCCTCAAAAAAAAAAAAAAACAACTTTTAGTCAATTACCTTTTTAATTAAATTTTCTTTCTTCCTCTGGAAGGTGAATTTCATTAAAATCTGCTATATCAATCTTAAATCTTGCTATCTTCCTTGTATAATGCTGCTCCCCTTTCATAACTTGAAGAGTTCTATCAAAGTAAAGTTTACACAATTTATGTACCTATATTTAGACAAAACCAAGAATTAAATAATTTATAATTTATTCATTATAGAGGATTGAAAAATACTTTAGTAAAAGTTGTAGAATTGCCTACTGAGTTCTTTTATTTAAAAATAATATTTTAATAAGTAAATTTATTTATATAATATTAATTTAAAATTTGTTTATATGTTTTACATTACATAATTTCTATCATCAGTATTTTTTAAAAAAAGTTAATGTTTGCTGATATATTTTCTATGTTAAAGGGAACAAAAATGTTATCAAATTTCTAACTAATTATTATGTAAAATCTTAAACAGTGAGTCATCATTGTATATTTATTCTTGTCATATGTTAGCTTTTAAAACTTTAGGAAATATTAAAGATAATTAACATAAATATTGATTTTAGTTTTCCAGATTAATAAAAAAATATTTAAGATACAAGTGAAGCAGCCATTTTTAACTTTAATGAAATTAAATAATTATTTATATGTTTGATATCTCTTTTTGTTTTAAATGAAATATAATGGAAATTATTTAAGCTACTCTTAGTGGGAGTATAATTAAAGTAGTAATATTCACAAGTTATTCTAAATTACTTTTTATGAGTGTCAGAATACTGATGATAAAATAAAACTACTATTTTACAGATATTATCATTGATAAGGGAGATATTGCACTTTTAAAAAAATATACTTTTGTAGACATTGATTGATTTTTAAGAAAATCAATAAAGCCTTTGCACTATATGCTTTCTTCACTTGTTCATTTCAATTCTAACTAAAAGAGCACCATTGTGATATACTAATAGTATTTACTATTTTAAATATTTTACATTTAAATAAATAAAAATTTTAGATATTCAGTAAATTTATTTATAGAACTTATCTACTTCCATGTTATTGAATCTAATTATTAATTAGTTCCATTTGGAATCGTATTGTATTTGACATAGTATTATTTCCATCATTCTTTGTACTTGTGAAATACATATTTTAATTTGCAAATTGCAAATTATTTTGAAAAAAATATTTCATTGTTATAATAGAAATATTTAGAGGTCATAATTTTATTCTTTTTGTAATTTTTATATCTAATAATAATCATTTGAAAATTGTATGGTTTTTAATCTTTAAGTCATGACCCAAATTTGCCTCATAAGTTCCTCTGACTTATTAATGTACTTTTGATTGATTCACTTTATTTCATTATTTATTATTATAGTAAATTACTTTTTTTTTATTAAATAAAGTCATGGGATCTTTTATATAATAATGATCATATTTCAAACACTTAGAGAAAATATTTTGATCATATGAATAATGATATAAAAATTCAGATCATAGCCTTTAATGATATATTCATCATACCTATTGATTTTGTTTTAGGCAAGGATAATAAGCGTAATGAAATTGAAACATCCCATTGTCATTTTAAAAATGGAAAGTTTGCAGGTGAAAAATTTAAAAATATGTAACCTTTAAAAAAATATTTTTTTAAAAACAGAATATATGGATCTATAAAATTGTTTACTTGATCTAAGAATGTTTCTATTCCAATTTATAAAATAAAAAGACTGCAGTAAATTGTTATGATATATAATTATTATCAGTTATAGAAAAAGTACTTTTAAGGTTTTGTTAAATAAGTTGCCTCTAGTTATAAATGAATGTAGTTTAGAGAATCAGTAAGCATTATTGCAATAATTTTTATTGCTATGCAAATGCAAAAAAAGTATTGGAAACAAAAATCAAATTTACAAGACTTTTGACTCAATTAAGCAAACAGGTTTATGGCAAAATTTGAAGTTAGTTGTCAACTAAATGTTATTCATAATATACAGCTTCTATATGATGTAATGAGAAGAAAATTATTAGTGAAAAATCTGAGGCATTTGAAGTGAATATGGATGTTAAATAAGGATGTATATTAGTTTTAATTATTTCCATTTTTATGACAACAGTCTTCAGAATAATTTATAGTAACTTTATGAAGCAAGTTGAACCAATTAAAAACAAAGTCAAGACCTTTTTTTTTTGGCTTCTAGATTAGTAGTACATACAGAATGTTAACATTTTAAATATAACCTATATGAACTTGTTGAATTATTTATTAGACCATGATAGAAGAAAAATCTTTAGCTTTCCTGATTATCAGCTTAAGAATATAGATCGATTTAGTATTAGCAAGACATATTCCAATGTCTTTCTGCTTTCGGTAAAAGTTGAAAGATAGGACATTTTAATGTAGTAGTATAACTGTTGCAATTAAATTATGTGGGACTATTGTTTTATCAAATTTATTGTATGAAATTGAAACATAGAGACTCTATCAAGATAATTTAAAGGAAAATAAAAATTTCTTTAGTATGCTCTGAATATTTTCAAATTATGATAGCAAAATCATAAGATCAATTACTATGTTATTCAGCTTGCTAGACACATTTCTATAAAAGCTATATTGCAAAAGCATGGGATTAGGCATTTAAAGCAGATGAATAATAACAAACTTACTAAAAAAATATTTTGTTGTGAACTTGAATATGGTTTTCATAGAAGAATCATTTTCAATATAAATATCTCAAAAAGAAACAAGTGCAATATTGATTGGTTTCATCAGAAGATATGGCTGAAGAAAGATTGCAATAAAGAGTTACAATCAAACTGATATATTGAAGTCTTTCAAAATGCAAAGTTCATATGTAAAAAGTTGAAAAATGGTATTGCAAAATGACATGTAAATAAACAAAAGAACCCTATGTAATACATGTTAATGTATTTTTATTTTTCAGATGGATTTATGTAATCATCACAAAAATTATTTTTAATTTTATATTCTTTGTTTTTCTATCTCTGTTTTTTTTTTTATATAATGAAAATGATCCTATTTGTTATAAGTTTGCTAATGATAAAAAAAAAAAGGTAATGAAATAAAATCTTTAATAAATCTCATAAAACATATTTATAATCTATACAAATAAATCATGTACCTAAAAAAAAGTTTCCTTAGACACAAACACTAATACTATATTTTCAATAATCTATTCAGATTTGCTTCAAAAGCAAAATGAGGGGGGGGATTCTATAAAACATCCATAATATTTTTAATGTTTCAGAAATTTTTCATTGGCTATATAAAATTTGTTAAACTGGATGTTTTCTTAGAATAAAGAGACCAGTATTTGAGAAACATTTGTGGTTATGTATGAATTAAGATCAAGCTAATTCTGTAATGTATATAGTAGTTTTGTGCAGGCTGAAATTGTTCAGTAAAGCAATATATAATTATTATTTGAGAATGGAAATATGATTTTATTAAGTGATTCGGAAATTGTTAATATTACTAGTATTCTCTAGTTCTTATGAGATTTTGCCTTTTTCCATTATAGCACATCATTAATCAAGATTATCAAGACATCAACTTCCTATATATCCCTATAAATGTTTTAACACTAACTTAAGTTAAATGATTACAAAGGATAATTTTAATAGGCACACATTCTATGTAGTAAAGCATATCTGGCATTTTCTGGAGTTACATCAATTCCATGAAGTTTGTTATAAAAAAAGGCTGTATTTAAATTATTTATCACTTGATCAATAGACTCACATTTTCAGACTTATTTCTACTGTTTTGATTAGTGATTCATCAAGCATGATGTCCTAGGCAGATTGTGTAAGATGAACTGTTTTTAAACGATTCTAGATTCTTTTTACAAGTTGAAGCTTTTATTTTAAATCCAATTCCAAAGTAGTTCATTATTGATTATATTGCCTAACACAATTAAGGACTTCTAGTTAGAATTCTGCAAAATTCAGATGACAACATAAATTAGTCATTTCCATACTGTCAAGCTTTTATTGAATTGTGTGGGTTTATTGAAGATTTTTGCAATTTTTCAAAGTCTTTGGAAGATGGACTTTTAATAATGCCCATTTTGGAAATTATCTGACACATTGCAAAATTTAATCAGAGATTTAAACCTCATATTGTCCAGAAATTTGCTAGAAGATTATGCTTTATAATATATTTTTATCAAATGTTAAGTGATGTGATTATTTTAATGTTCATTTTTTTTTTTTACAGTGAAAATGGTATATTCTTGACTTTTTCTCCCCAATTTTTTTTAGCTTGGTATTGGATATTTCTTTTTTATTTGGAGCATCAGGTTGAATATTATAGGTGTTATTTTTATTCTATTTTGTAAGAACTTTTTTTTTTTTATTATTAATGTTGTGCTTTTTTTTTTTTCAAGTTAATTGTTTAATTCAGTTATTTAGCTAAAAAAATCAACATTTTTTTTTTAAATGTAGGAATATACATTACTTCATTCACTGAAAATGACTGTTTTTGTTTATTACAGCTTTGTTTTATACTAAAGCCATAGTTGTCTTCTTTTGTTGTTGAGCAACATTTTCATTACATCATTTTTATATAGCAAATCTATTTGTCTTACTCTAGTCCTGCCACTTATTATAACCTTAAGTAATTAATACGATACCAAATGACGGTAGTAAATTCCAATCCAGTATTATTATTGTTAGTACTAGTATTATTATTACTAGTTTCTAGTTTATGGCTTTCATTAATGAGGAGTTTTAGATGTGAGTCTAATACAATTTAATCTTTTGGATTAATGATTTTTTCTATTATCAGACAAGTTTTATATCTCCTTTTTACTATTAAGCTACCAGTCTGAAATTCAAAACCATTTAATGAGTTAAATCCAAGTCAAGATATCCATATATTTTGGTATCCTCAGATTTTTAATAATTGTAGGCACCTATATTATTGCCAGGTCTATCATAAAACCAAAACACATTATTTCAGGTTACACAACATTTTTATGTAGTTACCTAGTAATACAAACTTAAGTAATCAGTAGATGACAATGTCCTATCCATATCACCAAATTAGTTTATAGCTTATAGCTCTCATCAGAGAGGTGATAGAGATCTGGAAGAAAAGTGCATTATATCCTAAAATCTAGATATGCTAGATAGTGATCCAAAACTTCTTTCTCATGGATGGAAGCCGTGAACTAGAAACTGTTCTGGGGATATGGAGTAAAATTGGATTAAAAGAAATGATTTGCTACATAAAATAATTGTATAAACTGAAATCATGTAGTGTTTTTTGATTTTATTATGGACAAAAAGATTAAGAAATCACCAAAATTTGTAGATAATGAATTGGTATCAGATCTATATTATGAAAATAAATGGACTTAGATTTAGAGCACTAAGATATTTTTGAATTTCAAACTGGCAGTTTTATAATTAAAAAAAGGAATAAAAGATGACTGTTGGAGGAAAGAGTGCATTAGATACAAAATTTCCAGATGTATAAGATTCAGATCCAAAATTCCCCATTAAAGATAGCCATAAGGTAGAAAGTAATCTGAGGGTAAAAATAGCACAACACTGAATAAATACATTTTTGAGCACTATCATCTTCAGAATTAGAGTAAGAGAAATATATTTCTACATAAAAGTATTGTGTAAGTTGAGTTCATCTGGTTTTTTGTTCATTTTATGATATCATTTTTGTAATTTTCTTCATCAGTTATTATTTTTTAACTTTGGTTATCAAAAGTTATATATTTAATTGGTTGATATTAAATTTCTCTCACTCTAGTTAAAAACTCATATTTTGTTTTTCTGATTAGGAATAAACTGTGGACTTGCTTTTCTGATTAAGAGTAAACCATGGATCTGTTGCCTAGGATATGTATATCCTCAACAGTGAAGTGGGTTGCATGCAAAACCATATTTAGCATATCTAGATATTTTGATGCTACTGATATAGAGGTCCCAAAAAATTAAATTTGGTAAAAAACAATATTTAAGATTGTTGTAATACTCTGATTAAGGTTTCACAATAATTGTTGTAATATTCTGATTAAAGTCTCACGATAATAGTATTTCAGACCTAGGCACCACAATAATAATACTTCAAGCTTTAAAAGATATTGCATCGTATTATCAATTTTTTTTTTTTTTTACAATTTGTATATTTCATTCAATACTTTGACTGAAAATAACTAGACATTCTTTTGCTGGCCAATATTAGAGATTGCTAGCTAGTTTGACTATGAATAGACTGATTATTCAAAAAAAAATGCTCAGCTAAATGGCAAGTAAATACATTAATTGCTACATCACAAAGATTTTTTAACTGCAATTAAGGATAAGCAATATGTGCTTTATATTATGGGAAATTTTAATTTTTTATTTACAGTGTTGGAAAATAATTTTTCAATAGTATTTTTAAAATTTTTTTGACAACTTAATTATGAAAGTTTATATTATGTTGTTTATATTTTAAATCTATATTTATTACTAATTTACATTTTTTTTTTTTGTAGATTGATATTGTAGATGCTGCTTCAGGGAAAAGTATAATTGTATTGTGTAATGTACGTATATTTGTCATTCATTTCGATTTCATTTTCATTTGTGTGTTCTTAAAAAAATCCTATGTTTTTCCTTTTCTAATTTTCAAAGATTTTTAATTAAATTTTGACATATAAGATAATCTGATTTTTTAAATTTTATTTTGTGTGCATTGAAAAATAAATTACATATTAAATATTTTACTTTCATAGAGAAAAAGTTTTCTCAATTTCCTTTCTACCTTTTTAAGATACAATATGAAGAAACTTGAGATTATGATAAAGAAATTTATCAAAATTATTTTATTTATGTATTGTATTGGGAAAATTTATGTAGTTAGGGTTGAACTGTTGAGTTAAGCCACATTTTGATTACTCAGTTATATCCATTTGTATATTATGAATTATATAAATAGTAGATTATTCTCTGACAATCAAACACAGTTTGATACAACATTATTATAGCAAGACTATAATGCCATAATTTGAATATACTGTAATGATCAGTTTGTATATATTTAAACTTATTTTAATTTAATTTAATTGCTTTGGGTGCCACTTGACATTAAACATCAGGACATATATAGGCACATATTTTTTATTTATATATGTATCAGTTATATAAAATAGGGTGGATGAGTGAAGGGAGCTTGAAATTCAGTGTTCAAAATTTTTTTAATTACATTTAGCTTAAGTATATACCATATACTTGTATTTGAAAATTAAATAAAATTTGAAAATATTTTTTTTTAATATACAATGATGATGACTACTATACAATCACTATTTACAATAATGGCTAAATCACATAGAACATAAACTACTCCTGATGAAATGGACATGGAATAAATATGCAGACCAGAATATTACATATACAGGAGTTAACACATTATTTAAATAAATAACAAAACAATAGTTTATTTACAAAGTATCATAATTGTCAGTCAGATCTATAATATTCGTTTATCCTACTCATGCTTACATTATGGCATATATCATAAGATTTTATATCAATTTTTTTTTTCTAATTGATTATTGTTTTAATAAGCTATTTCTCTCCTATCTTTTAACTTTTAGCTCATATGATTATTGGAAAACAATGAGCATATTTGTCATAGAGAAATCTCTGGCCTTTAATACACTCTGAATATATCCTACTTATAACTGATGCTTACAAATACAATACATTTATTCATATCATTAACTTCATACCATAGTCACAAATATATATGTAATATGAGATTATTTTAATCAATATATGTTCCTTACAAGGATAATTCTATGGAATGGCCAATTTAGGTCTAAATCCCCATTTGTAATAACATAATTATAGAGATGGCTGTTTTGAATTTGATCCTTAAAATAATAACAACACTACTTAATTAACTAAGGTGTCCTTTTAGATCTGACTTCAAATTTACAAAATAAATCTGTGAATAAATTCACCCTATAGATATAATGTATTCTAACTTTTGACAATGATCTAACAATTGTATTTATATTACAAGTTCTACATAAATAAAATCTAACAGTAATTAAAATGGGAGTTTATTTTATGTACAAATGAACTTGATTGAAATTCAAAATAAATCTTTAACTTAAAATACTAATAATTATATTACACCCATTATTTAGCCCTTTGTGACTTCATTTTACATATTTTACAGGTATGGACACTTTGCATGTTTAATGTGAATATTACATCTTGATTATATACAACTTTACATATATTTCATATTAAAGAAAAGAAATAAAATTTTAATAAATCATAATATATATATATAATAAAGATGAGATGGAGCAAATTTTTTTTTAATACAATTTTTTTATTTTATTTTAACTGCTTTAAAATCCAGCTCAATTATTTATAGCTGCTTAGCAACAAATGCTAACTTTTTTTTTTTTTAAACTATTCACTTCCTATTTTAATCAATCATTGAATAACATGTTATATAAACACTGTATATATAATAAAATATAATTTGTTAAAATTAAATATACACTAAGAGATTATAAAATAAAACTTGAAAATGGTTAATATGTTAGGCTACAGTCTAGTCTATAAACAATTTTTTTTAACTTACACAACAAAACTTCTGTAGCCGCAATTCTTTACAGTTCATTGTGAGGAATTTTTTTTTTTGCAGACTAATATTTTTCTCACATTGGTTTCCATTAATTGATTCCATTTATAATTCTGTTTTTTTCTTACAAGTTACTATAATGTACTTTTTGAATCTCCTGTTTTTGAAATTTGATGTTCAAACATTTTCCTTCCATTTTGAGTAGAGATTCTTCTAAATAGCTTGGCCAGGTTCACAAAGGGTCCAGGTTAGATTTCAGCAATTGGCAGTTTTTCCTTCTTTCTACTGTACTATTCTAATGTTAGTTTGGTGCAGTTTGAATAAAACAAGAATCCAGATTGACTAATTTTAAAAAAAAATTGACTATACATAGATTTTGACTTCTTTTTTAATACCTTTAATAATCTCTTATTTTCAACACTTTTACGACCTCATTTTGTTTTAATTACAAGAATTTTAAAAGCACTCATTATTGTTTAATCAATTGAATTTTAAAACACTAATTATTAATTGCTTGAATTTTTCTCTTGTTTTCAAATTTCATATCTCAAAACAGAATTAATCTTCTTTATTAACTTATTTTTAATTTAATTATTCAAAATTTATTTTTTTAACACTAGTATACTTAATTGATTTGTTTTTCAATACATTCCATAAAGTCTTTTTAATCTTTGGTGAGAGCAACAGTTTTAACTATTTATGTAATCTATACGTTTTTTTCAAATCCAAATATTTTTAACAAATCCATTATATTATCATTTTAAAATATGATATTCAGCAATTCATTTCAAAAGTTTGAATACTGCCTATTATTATTGTATTTTAAACTATTCTATTTTATATAATTTTTTTTTAATCCAACAGATAAACTAGCTTAATGCCGTATAGAAGAACCACATGGCTGATAGTGAAATGAATGAATAACTAATATTTTGCAATGATTAAAACTATTGATGATTTATAGGATTCCTGATGATAAACAAATCAATTATCCTTATCTTTAAAAGTCTTTCAAAAAGCTTATTTTCTGTATCATCCTCAATTTGCAAACCATGCTCCATTGATCAGCTTAAGAGACTTATATTGGCAGCTTTATTTATGAATGAGCATGAGTAACATGCCTATCAGGATGTCATTTCATAATAGAAGAGCCAATATTGATAATGAATATGATTACACTTATCCTGTTCACATTACTGGCAGTAGATTAGCTTTAAACCCAGATCCAAATGATTATTTTCTGTAATTAATGAGTGTAAGAAATGAATTAAATTCAACTAAGAATGGCAATAGATAATAACTTACTTTACATAACATAATAAGTAAATAAGATATTACTTTATATAGCGTGATGTTTTTAAACTGTAATAATAATAATCAGCCATTAAGTTAATGCACACGTGCTTTGTGGATTTTAACTATAAATGAATACTCTCACTTTCCAAACACAAGATAAAGTCTTTCTGAAAAGATAGAATGAATCCATCTATCCTTTCAACCCAAACGTTTAAGTATGGGCAAATCTTAAGCATTTGGAAATGAGAACATGAAGACATTAAACAATCACTTTAAATTACCTTTACTATGCTGTTTCGTAAATTCTAGTAAATTTCGCAAGTGTCATTCATTCAGGCATAGTAAAGGTAATTTAAAGTGATTGTTTAATATCTTTACGCTCCCATTTCTAAATGCTTTAGATTTGCCCATCCTTAAATGTTTGGGTTGAAAGGATAGCATAATAATGTGTATTAAATAACAGATTAATACACACACATACCTGTTATTTGAAATTAATGGCTAAACCAACACTTGTCAGATATATGAAAAATATTTAAATAAAGATGAAATTTTAATTGTAATTGACTATACTTCAACCTTCTTTAATATATTATAGTGTCATATCTTTCAAATATACTAATTTATTCAAACTATAAATATTTCTAAACTATTATTTGTGAAGAAGTGACCCCTTCCCCTAAACTCCATGCATTCAATTCTTATGTAACTACAGAGACTCGAGACAACTTTTTTTCTAAACAACTTTAAATGAACTAAAGACATCTTTGCCTATGAATTATACAATATTAATATGCTCACACATTATATCTATAAAAAAATAAAAACATTTCTCATTGTTGGTTTTTGATACAGTAACTGCACAGCAGTATGATAATATCTTTAAGATATCAAGGTTTTATTCTGGTAGTCAAAAATTGGATTTAAGTATAATTAATAAAATATTTTAGAAAAAAAAAAAAAAATTAACAGAAAAAAAAAAAAGCAAAGCATAATAAAAGAAAGGCCAAAAAAAAAAAGGATAAAAACTATTCTTATAAATGATTGTAAGCAAAAAGAAGATGAAATCATTATAAATTGTATTATAAGACAAAAAATATAATCAGTATATATAAAAAAGGCTATATCTAACTTAGACACTTCACAAATTTAATATTCAATAGCATTATTAGTTCATGTGTATGTGATGGTGTAGTTTTTAATTTGAAACAATTAAAAGCAAAAATTAGAACTTCATCTTCTCAATTTCTAGATTTTCTGTAAGCTTAAATGTTATTCTATTTTTGCCAATTCTAAAGATGATTTTCAGAATGTTGTTAATAATTTAAATGTAACCTATAAAGATTGATTTATCAGTTTGTTATAGAAGGAAAAAACTTCAGAGGTTTTAGCTTGGACAGTTATTCAACTTGAGAATGTGAATTAATTTAAATGTCATGGTAGTTTTTTAGATGGAAAGGCAGATTTGGATATTTAATTCTACACAAATTAAAAGATGATATTTCATCATAGTTATATAACATCTGCAAATAAATTAGTCATATATAATATCATTATTTTGCTTATATTATTATATAGAAGTGAATCATGGATTTTCTATTAATATAATATAAAGCTTGTGGAAAACTTTCATTTAAATGCTCCATAAAAATTCAGAAATATGAAGATAAGATCATATGACCATATGATATGAATTTCAGCTTCCTGGATATAATCTTATTGAGTGTATTATTATGAAATAATATCTTTGTTGGATTGTGTAAAATTTTCTAAAAAAATATATTAAACTCACTTTAAAGAAGTACAATATCAATTATTCTCATTGGCAAAATATCACTGAGAATAGAAATACAAAAGAGCAATGACAGACAAGAATTTGAAGTTGTTTTTTTTAAAAAAAGTTTATTGCAAAAGAATTAAAAATTACAGCATTACAAGAGATCAAATAAAAAGACTAAAAGACCAGTTGATGTTGTATACTGATATAAATATAGTTTATAATTGATTTGTATAATTATTGCAAAATTCAGCTTTGATCTTTTTATCCTTCATATTTTTTTTATTATTGGAATTAGATTAGTCATACTTGTTTATTAGCAATTGCTAATATTGATAATGAATTTTCCAAAAGTAATATGAGAAACAAATAAACATTACATTGTTTTTCAATATTGTTTTAATTAAATACACATACATTGCAAAAAATAAAGAGTAGTTTCCCCATCTAAAAATAATATAAGTATTATATTTGTTATTTTTAGCTAGGAGCTAAGTAAAAACCCATATAAATTATTTTCATTAATATTAATGTGTTGACCATAAAGAAAAAAATACATTAAAAATATAATATAGTCATCTCCAAAGTGAAGAGGCCAGCATACATGTATATGTACTGAAAACCCATGGTCTGCATTACTACATAATTATTGTTGAAAAGAAAATGTTTAATTGTTTGAAAAGTAAATAATATTAATAATATATATTACATTTATTTATGGATATTAAAGAAATTAGTGATTATAAGTAAAAATATAGTTTGAAAAAATGAATGCATATATTTGTAGTACAGTATTTAGTTTCAAAGTTCCTTGTGTCAACATGAATCCATATATGATAATGAATGTTATACACCCAGTAATACATATAGTAAAAAAAAAAAATGTTTTTTTTATATAAATAGTAAAAAGTTTTAAAATGCACACACACAAACATATAAAAAGAATACTGCATGGATACATACTCATAGTATGTTTTAATTTAATTAAAAAATTATTAAAATATAGAATATGTAATAGTAAACAAAGTAATATATATGAGTAAACAAAGTCAATAATTCTTTCACAATTCCATACTTGCCCCTAGTAGTCATTTGAATTTAATTTCAAACTTTTTATTTTAACAAATTAATATTTATTCTTATTTTATTTTCACAAATTTCAAATTATTTTTTTTAGAAATATAAGTTTATAAATGAAAATCATTTTTAAAAGTAATACTTTAACTTTGCAAATATAGAAAAAAAAAAGCAATAAACTGAAATATATAATCAGACAAAAAGTTTTTTCTTATTGCATGATTGCCAAAAAAAATGTTTTAAAAACATTATAGAATGTGCTTTATCTCCATTTCTAAATTAACAAAATTCTGTTTTAAAATTTCACTTATAATTATTGAAAAATGACAAAAAATAAACAGTTATGATGATTATAGCCATTCTAACTTTTTGCTTTATTGTGTTTCTTTTGTTTTTTCTAAAATGAAATATTTCAAATAAAATCTGAATCTAAATATTATACTCTGATGAAAAAATAAATATTTCATAAATATTTTGCAAAAATAACCATACATATATAAAGTACAGAAAATTACATATTTATTTTTGAAATTAAAACAAAAGAATTAATGCTTTCAAAAGCTCCCACAAGTGTTCTCAAGACTGAAAATAAAGAAACTATCAATCAGCAGCATTGTCAGCTCATTGATGTGATGTGATGTACCGTGACTTCTTCTTAAACGGAGTCAGGAATTTCTCAGCAACTATGCCCAAAGAAACCTGTTAGCCACTTTATCTTCCCCTTCCATTCCCCACCATAAGCTTTCCTATAATTTGCTCCAATCCATTTCCATGACATAATCTTTGTCAACTCTATGGCCTTTATATCTAAATCCCCCTTATCTTTTCCCAAACTCAGCATAAAAACCAATAACTCACTTTCTGTATAATCACTTCGTTCATATTTATTCTCCCATAACTTCCTTATTTGTACCCTTTCTGCCTTCAAGCATTTATATTCAATCAACAGATGCCTAATATTTTCTATCTCTTCCTTACACAATTTGCAGACTAAATCACCCATATTTTTCCATTTACATGTATATTCTCTTGTTGCTAAAGATCCCGTTCGAACCTTAAACAGTAAGCTACTTTCCTTACTGTTATCATAGTTTGTATGATACTGACATCTTCAGATTTTTTTAAAAAATTAAAAAATCAGTATATATATTTACTATCAGATGAATACAAAACTGGTAAATGAATGCTAAAGTTAGCTGCAAGAGAATGAATTTAAGCTGAAAGCAATTGAAGCATCCCTCAGTGTAGTGCAGGTTTATAGACAATTCAGAAGGAATGACAATCCTTTATAAATTTTTAAAAGGCTTGTGAAGAATTGTTTTAAATAGTCTAATAAAAGTTTTAATCAAAAGGAATTAATAGAACTTTGCTGACAATTCAAAACAAAAAAAAAACTGCTATCTTTGACCATTCATTTAATACTTTTAACTGATTTTACATTCTTTAAATTAAAGAAAGGAATTTTAAAAAAATTTCAAAAAAATTTAAGAAAAAAGACTTAAAAGAACTGTACTTATTTATAATTATTAAACATAATGTAAACTGAATTGTTAAACATGTTATTACTATGATATTACAAATTATACTATGTAAACTTTTTGCAAATAATGGATATTGTGAAAATTGATGTTAATAAAATGTAAAACAGGAATGTATAAGTGATGATATAATAAAAAAAAATATTTTTCAATAATTTCTTATTTTTTTATTACGTATATTTTTTGAATTGTGATTAAATGAATTAATAGATATTGAAGTTGGATATGGTAACCCCACTGTAGCTTGTAATATTAAAGGAAATAATTCTAATAAGAATAAAAATTAAATGAATAATTGTAATAATTTTAATTCTAAAAAAAATATTTAAAAGATCAATGCAAAAAAACATTTAAATTTATATAGGGATATAGTTTTAAAAAAAAAGAAGGAAATAATGATGAAAATATCAATTTTTTTTTTATTAGTCAAAAGAAAGTGATTCAGGAATTACAATTAGTTATTCATGCCCAATACAAGTTGAAAAAAAAATTAATTATATATATATATTTTATGTTTTGGAAGTTTTACTGAAGTTAGTGAAAGCTTGCTGATGGTGAATATCTAATCACCATTTATGTTAGATTTTTTTAATTTTTAGAGGCACTCTCATGGCATACATAGGTCTTAGTTGTTCTAAAATCTTTTGGTTAAATTTTAAGTCTGTGATATTTTGATTGCTAATAATTAAAGAGTTTGATATTTGGGACGGAACTTTTTTTGTGTGATATGATATTATATAATCAGAGAATTTGTACACAAGAATTTTCTGATGTTACTTTTAAAAGCCAGAGATGAAAAAATCGGAGAAACATCACCCGTGAAGTGAATTAGCATTTCTTCAGCATTATTGCATAATTTGCATATTCTTCATAAAATATAATTAATATCTGAGAAAAAAAAGTATATATGAGAGGTCATTCTCAATTAGTTCATTGGTTGTGTGTATTTCAGTGAAATCCATTTGCGTTAGGAATAAATTTGGCAGTATAGACTATGCCTAGATTGAATGGGTCCACTACATTGACATTATTGTGTATGTGGGTCCTCACAAGAATTATTGCATTAATGTACTTCACAAAATGTTTTTGAAAATGAAGTCAAGTTCATTTGACTGAAGAGATGTTCTGAAATTTTTTTAAGAAAAGTTATTAGTGTTTCTCTCATAGAGTTAATAATGTGGTTATTTATCAAACCTCAGAAGGAATAGATTGCAATAATTTCTTAGATAAGGACTGTAGCATTTTTTTTATTTTAATAGAAAAATGATGCCTAGTGAGATTCTTCATTTTCAATAATGATTAATATTTTATATTCAATAGTTGGGTTAATAAAGAAATTAATTTTAGTAAAGAATGAACTATTGAATTAATGTCCCTGAAAAAATTGATAATAGAATTTTGTTGGTTCTCAGTTACAAAGCTGAGAATTTTTTGAATGAGATAAGCAATTCACTTGGCTTGGAGAACCTTTTAGGTTATTATTATGGATTTGAAAAGAGGAAAATATTTTAAATTCTAATGATGGGATAAAAATTTCAGATAGCATATCTCATAATTTTTATAGTATGGGATCAATATAAACTGGCAAAAAATGCAAATGACAATACTGTAGTCACTTTGATATTGAAAAATTAGTCATATTCTAAGAGAGTTTTTGTATAAACTGATGTATCTTTTTATGGTTGATTAGTTCACAGATAAAAATAGACTGATCATGTAGTAAAATATTATAGATTAATGTTGTCAAAGGCTTCACTTGCAAGTTCTAATTAGCTTTTTGAAATAGTATGTCAGCAAATATTGTATGGTTACAATCAGTAAAGATTAGTTGAAAGTTTTTTAGTGATGGAAATTGAGTGGGTTTGCTTTTATTAATGATAGTGTAATATATAAAGATAATAGCAGATATAGAACAATGTGATGAGTTTAAACAATGGATAAACTAATATTCACTATAGATAGTTATAAGATTATGGAATACATTACAATGGAGAAAACTATGAATTAATAATAATTATTGCATTATTAATTTATAATTTGTGATAAAAACAAACTATAAATAAGCCATTGCAGAGCTAACTCTATCCAAGTCTGTATCCAGAAGGATAACAAAGGAAAAACTACTCAGTAAGCTAATCTTAGCTGAGTAGTGAAGGTTTTGAAGTTTCCTTTTTTTGAATTTTATTTTTATCAACCATTAATTGAATAGCTATTGAAATTTGAATTTACACAGTTTGTGTTATGCATATATACAGTGTTTAAAGTATTAAATGTTTTTTAGTATTATAAACATTTATAAAATTCATATTTTAATT
Source organism: Epiperipatus broadwayi (assembly GCA_028023455.1). NCBI lineage: Eukaryota > Metazoa > Onychophora > Udeonychophora > Euonychophora > Peripatidae > Epiperipatus > Epiperipatus broadwayi. The sequence continues at coordinate 1,550,111 of JAQFVV010006263.1, read as the reverse complement.
GTAATAAATTCTGTTTTATTTTGTAATTTAGCTTCCCTCAACAAATACTAAAATTAATGATGTGAAAAGAGAATATTTCAAACGTAAGTTTTTATGTTTTATTTTTTATAATGATGCATTATGATTATAGATTTTTGAATTTATATATTTAAATATACCTATCTATCAAATTCATATATGTTACATGATCTAGAAAGCATATTTTGTGATTCTTAAAAATCTTTGCCGGATAATATGATCAAATAATAAAGAAAATACTCAAATATCATTCATTCATATGGAATTTTGCGTCATTCATTCAAGCATGTAAAAGTAATTTAAAGTGATTATTTAATATCTTTACGCTTTCACTTTTAAACACTTAAGATTCGCCCATACAAAAGCATTTGGGTTCGAAAAGATAGATGGCCATTCTATCTTTTCCAAAGACTTTATCATGTAGTTGAAGTGTTAGTATTTATTCATTTTATATTTAAAATCCAAAGCGCATGTGCAACAGTTTAATGCTGTTTAAATATTATTGTTTATAAAAAACACCACGCTATATAAAATAATTGACTTATTAATAACAATTAGTAACATATAATTAATAACCCCTAGTAAAAACCCTCTCTATTGTTGAAACTTTTTTCTTTACAATTAAGTGAATGGATTCTATTGCTCTATTATGTTATAATAATAAAAATGTTCTTGAAGAAAAGTTCATAATTACTCTGATCGATCAGTTGTGTACTTTACCCAGCTGGTTAAAATTCTTATGTGAATTTTCTTGCAATGTCTGGCATTAATCTTCTGATCATTCCATTGATTTGAATTGGTTTCCTCAGCTAGCTCTGCACATTCATATTTCCCTTGGTTAACCACACTGGTAGCTTCAGGTGATAAAAAGGGGACTGAATTCCCTGAGGAGAAAGTACTAATAACGGTCGATGGAACCACCCTAACCTAATTTGCCATATAGGGCACCACTAGGTTATTGGAACCTAGAAAATTTATATAGTGGACAGAGGCAGATATGCACGGGAAAGGTTACTCTTTTATCAACCTGAAAGCCCAGTCACCAGCTTAGGGAGAAGCTGACCTTAAAATATCATCTGAATATTAAAATTTCTAATTCTTAATTTTAAATAGTAATAAAATATATAAATAAATTACTGCCAAAATTAATTCAGCAAAACATTTTATTACGCACACACATACATATAAAGGAAAATCCTGAAAATTAAATTAACTAGTGAATATGTTTGATTTGAATTATATGTACAGATGGAAGCATTTAATAGATTTTACAATTTTAATATTTTACCATGCATGAATATGCTACATAGATTACACATATAACCAACCCAATCCCTTTTAACCTTAGGCTAAAAATCTCGCATTTGAACCAACGCTAGCTTACTGATATACCGATGTGATCAATGCAAAATAAGATTATTAGCATAACACAAACATGCTAAGAGAAATTTACATCTGTAGCAGGATATCATTAGAAAAATAACGAATCATGATGGGAAGGAATGAGCATCTTTCCCATGATCATTAATAAATTTCACCAACAGGCAGGAACGATCTACTGCCTAATTGGTGGTATTTGAAATGAAATTATTTGAAATATATTTAAAGAGATATGGTCTATAAATAGAGATAGTGGTCTTTGCCAGCTTATTGTTGCAATCAGAGTGTTAGAAAATCAATGACATAGGAAGTACATCTACGGCCTATGACAACATGATGGCTATACTTTTGGTCATAAGTTTAGGTGGGTATTATGCCCTCTATGCTAACTTAGTACAAGGGAACGAGTATCCAATGCACCTACTCAGATTATATTGACATAAAATATATGTACATCTATTCACCAACACCGATTTAACTACAAAACAATTAGCCCAAAATTAACAAGCCTTAAACTAACAATAAGCTTAGGAATCTATGCAGCCATTCATGCTTATTTTCAAATAATTAATTTAAAAGAAATTTACGAGAATGGAAATGATAACAATAGCAAACATATTAAAATAAAATATAACAAGTAGTTAAAATTTCTGCTTAATCAGATAAGAGACTTTATGGGTTAGGTTCCGTTTAGATTTAAGTATTTGAAAAGTTCTTAGATTATTTGAAAAATTCTTAGATTATGAAAGTATTTGAAAAGTTCTTAGATTATTAAAGTTCATACTTCCCCTGACTGTAGGTTTATTTGAAGTGTGTCTTGGTGATCCATGATGCATCATACAATTCAAAGTTCTTTCCATTTCATATTGTTCTAGGTGGAGACAAGTTCGTTGGTGGCCAGTTTCCAGGAACCATCATACTCTGGAGACCGCCTCAGCTGGTCCAAATGTGGGAAACATAATTTATTGCATGACCCCTACATTATGGAGATCTGCAATATACTTTTTAGGTATATTTAAATAATATACAATCAGCAAGAGCAATCCCAAATTTCATTCTCAACTTCAAAGTTTTCTTTTTATATCTTTTGGAATTCGTATCATCAAATTCCAGGATCGATCTTACCTGGCTTGGTGATGATGACTTTTCTCTGTGGATCGTGTGTTTATTTTCTAAGTTATTGGTCATCTTTCTTTAGAGTGGGAACTCAAAATTTTATCACTAGTATTTTTTTACATTTATCTCTTATCTGACTTTATGCCCAAGGGCCTATTTCCTATTATGTCAATATAGAAAATCATTTCCATTCTAAGATTAAAATAACTAAATACTAGCCTTTCTTTAATTCTTTTATATCAAAACAAACTTGTTTTTAGATTTTAAACTTTAAATAATTATATAATTAGTTTGCCATCTATACATTATATATATATTAATTTAAATAAAGTTTATTAAATTCTCCCTTTTTTATATATATTTCTACTTGAGGGTGATTTTATATTTTTTCCACTTTTATTTGAAAGTGATGTAATGGCATATACTTATATCATTACAATGAACAAAACAAATTTTTCATTAATAAAAATTAGTAACATATAATTAATAACCCCTAGTAAAAACCCTCTCTATTGTTGAAACTTTTTTCTTTACATTAAGTGAATGGATTCTATTACTCTATTATGACATAATAATAAAAAAGTTCTTGAACAAAAGTTCATAATTATTCTGATCGATCAGTGGTGTACTTTACCAAGCTGGTTAAAGTTCTTGTATGAATTTTTTTGCGATGTCTGGCATGAATCCTTCGATCATTCCATTGGTTTGAATTGGTTTCCTCAGTTAGCTCTGCACATTCATATTTCCCTTGGATAACTTTCACATAAGTGACTTCAGGTAGTAAAAAAGAGATGTAATTTGCTGAGGGGAAAGTCCTGATGTCCCTTAGCTGGCCAACATTTTTTATGTGCTGTATAATATTATTTTTAATTTCTCTTCACGATGCTTACAACATACACTAATATGAGTTCAAGCCAAATCAAATCAAAATGCAAAGTCAAAAGTCAAGTAAACTTAACAAAAGGAAACTCCATAATTTATACATTTTGAATTCTTTCAAGATCCTTATTCACACTTTTAATTTATTTTTAGCTACATTTAAGCACTTTTATTTATATCCTTTTTTGGTCATTCACTATTTCCCAACTAGTGGAAAGTTCTGGTTTAATTAGTGTAATAGATAAAATAGTTTTGATATCTGAAGTTTCAACAATAGAGGTAATTACAAAAAAAATCTATACTTTTTTTCTCTCCCCCAACTCATTTCTTTCTAAGAATTACAATTTAAAACAAAACTTTTAGTGAACAGCAATCTCAAGATCTAGTTTGTTTGTTTTTTATCTCAAGATTCAATTTTAAATAAATAATTAAAGTGAAAGAATGCAGGTTCCTTCAAGAAAACTAAAAAACTTTTAAAATAATATTTCAAAAAAATTTGTTATTTTAAATTAATATATATGCACTTTTAATAAATTATATGTATATGCATATATATATGAGATGGCAGAAAATATCAACTCAATATGTATATAAGAAACCATAGTTAATGGGAACTCACAGTTATACACACTATATTAAATTACTATGCATGTGAATAACTTAATACATCTACAGACTCTAATGGACTTTAGAGATTGCAGAGTAATTTTGAATTGCTGCTAATTATTTTATATGTATGCATAAGTCTAAAAGTTATTGATATTACCCAATTGGTATTGAAAGAATATCCCTGGACACAACTGAAAGATAATTTTATTACCAAGATTGGTACTTTCCGATTTTGCCCCATGCCACCACTTGAGGGCACTTATTTCCAATAGTAGGAGATAATTACATAATTGCAGGTACTAATGTCTAATGAAAGTTGAAATAAAAAAGACCGAACAATAATTTTGTATTTTAATGTTTAATTAAAATAAAAAAACAAAACCAAAAACTTAAGTATTAATTAATCTACTGAAATAAACAATAATTTGGTATTTAATCAAAGAATAAAAACAAAATAAAATAAGTAATTACTAACAAATTAATAGTATGTAGTGTAATCGGGAGTATTTAATGAAAGTGAAAGTAAAAAAGATGAAAACAATTTTGTATTCTAATATTTAATTAAAGTAAAACAAAAACCAAAAACAAAATGAAAGTAATAAAAAAATAGTTACACTTTGCTAATGGCTTCTAAAATTAGGACAAATAAATATTTTTCTTGGTGCAATTCTTCGCACACATCTCTTAGATAATTGCTCTAAGAAACGATAGTGTCTTTGCATAAATCCAATTCATGTTTTATACATTCTATTGTCATGGTATCTACTCCAATAATAAATAAATTGGACGGCTGTTGTTATTTTAATCTTTTTTACTTTCACTTTCATCAAATACTCCCGATTACTCTTCATACTACCAATTTGTTAATAATTACATATTTTATTTTATTTTTATTCTTTGATTAAATATCAAATTTTTGTTTATTTCAGTATATTAGTTAGTACTTAAATTTTTTGTGTTGTTTTTTTACTTTAATTAAACGTTAGAATACAAAATTGTTGTTCGGTCTTTTTTACTTTGACTTTCATTAAACATTAGTCCCTGACTTTCATTAAACATTAGTCCCTGCAGTTGTATAATTATCTCTGACTATTGGAAATAAGTGCACTCAAGTGGTGGCATGGGGCAAAATCGGAAATTTCCAAAATGATTAAATTTTGAATGTTAATTGAAAAATAGCCTATTATCAGATTAACATATTAAAGATTTATTTTTGTAAAAGAAGTTTATTTGTTATGATAAAAATAAGTATAGTGTTTAATTTGGGTATTATTACATATATTATAATGGTCGACGGAACCTCCCTAACCTAATCTGCTATACAAGGCGCCACCAGGTCATTTGAACCTGGAAAATTTATATAGTAGGCAGATACGCATGGGAGAGATTACTCTTTTATTGAACCAAAAACCCCAGTCACTAGCTCAGGGAGAAGCTGAGCTTAAAATATCACTCTGAATGTTCAAATTTTTAATTTTTAATTTTAAATATTAATAAAATATATAAAATCAAAACATTTTATTATTACGCACACACACATTAAAAAAGAAAATTCTGAAAGTTACATTAACTAGTGAATATATTTGATTTGAATTATATGCACAGATTGAAGAATTTAATTGATTTAATACAATTTTAATAAGTGTGAATATGCTACATAGATTACTCATATAACCCAATCCAATCCCTTTTAACTCTAGGCTAAAATCTCACATTTAAACCTATGCTAGCTTATTGATATACCAATGTGACCAATGCAAAATGAGATTATTAGCATAATACAACCATGCTATCAGGAATTTACATCTGTAGCATGATATCATTTGAGAAAATAAAGAATCATGATGGGAAGGGATGAGCATCTTTTTCATGATGATTAATAAATTTCATCAACAGACAGGAATGATCCACTGCCCAATTAGTGATACAAAAACGAAATTATTGGAATATATATAGAAGAGATACTCTGTAAAAGGGTATAGCAGTCTTTGCTGGCTTACTGTCCCAGTCAAAGCATAAGAAAATCAATGATATACGATATACATCTACGACCATTGACAACATATACACCTATACTTTTGGGCCATACGTTCAGCTGGGTATTATGCCCTGTATGCTAACGCGGTACAAGGGAACAAGTATCCAATGCACCTACGCAAATTACATTGACATAAAACATCTGTACATCTATCCATCAGCACCGATTTAACTATGAAACAATTAGCCCAAAATTAACACACCCTAAACTAACATAATCTTATGAATCTATGCTGCCATTTACACTTATTTTAAATTATTAATTTAAAAAAAAATTATTAAAAGAAAATATAATAAATAATTTTAGTCAGATAAAAGATTTCTTTTAAAATTAAATGACGTTTAAAATTACTACTTGAAAAAGTTTGTATTATATAATTTATATTCATATTTCATTTAAACAAAAGTTTATACTTTCCAATGCTGTAGGTGAAGTCCGTCTTGGCAGTCCTTGATGTGTCACACAATTCAAAGTTCTTTCCATTTCATATTGTTTTAGGTGGAGACAAGTTCGTTGCTGGCCAATTTCTGGGAACCATCATACTCTGGAGACTGCCTCAGCTGGTGCAAACATGGGAAATGTAAATTATTGCTTGACCTCTACATTTTGGAGATACGCAATACACTTATAAATATATTTAAATAAGGCACAATTAGCATGAGCAATCTCAATCTAAATCTCAACTTCAAAGTTTTCTTTTTATATCTTTGTGAATTCTTATCATCAAATTCCAGGATCGATCTTGCCTGGTTTGACTTTTCTCTGTGGACTGTATGTTTATTTCCATCATTATTGTCCAGCTTTCTTTAGAGCAGGAACTCAAAATTTTATCACTAGTATTTTTTAAAATTTATCTCTTATCTGACTTTATGCCCAAGGGCCTGTTTGCAATTATGTCAATATAGAAAATCATTTCCATTCTAAGATTAAAAATAACTAAATAACTTTTTTAAATTTTATTCTTTTATATTAACACAGTCTTGTTTTTAGATTTTAAACTTTAAATAATTACATAATTAGTTTGCCATCTGTACATTATATATATATTAATTTAAATAAAATTATTAAATTCTCTCTTTTTTTTTTTTACATATATTTCTACCTGAGGGTGATTTTATATTTTTTCCATTTTTATTTGAAAGTGATGTAATGGCATATTACAATATCAACTCAATTTTTATAGGGTAAAAAAGTTTATTTTATACCATTAAATAATATGGGTGATAAGACTATATTGTCTCACTATATTATATATAGACAAAAATCTCTCTCACTATCATATCTATTTTATGAAAGAATCATTTATTTATTAAATAAAATTTTTTGATACAAAATTTAAGCCTTTGAATTTTTTGTGTTAAAAATGTGTTGTATATATGTGTGGGTGTGGGGTATTTGGGTATAAGTAGGATTTAATATTTTTCTGTTTATAAGTAACTTCTTTTTATAGATATAATTATTTTAATTGAAGTTGTTTTATATATTTATTATAGAGAAAAAGTTAGCAATAGGAAGACAGTCTTATAAACGGGATCCTAGTAAGTATATGCATATTTTGAATACAGTTGCTTTTGTTCTTTAGATAATTTCTTATTGCTTTATCATTTTATATGCATATATTTGTGCAGATGTTTTTATTTTTAAATATTGATTTTAATTATTTCAGATTAAGTAGAGAAATATTTCTGATTTTTATTTGCTGAGTAAATAAGTGATATCTAATGCGATGTCTGCAGTTTTATCTATATCAGCACAATTAGAATCTTAAAATAAACTAAGCATTATATAATTCTCTTAACTTAGTTTCAGCATTTGCATTATAAGTAATAATTTATTCTATTCTTCTTTTCCAGAGCTATTTATTGTAAGCTTGAATAATTAATGAACATATGATGATAATACTAAACAATTTCTCAGACAAATATTAAACTATTGGCCTTTATCATTACTCTGTAAGTTAGTTACTAGAACTAGGCTGGAGGTTTGGATGTAATGCTAATATCTTATATCCACTGATTATTCATGTTTACAATAAATGGTTCTGATTTAGACTAATAGAATAGATTATTGTTTTTAATACATCAGTGCTTGAAGTTGTTGAAAGTTTTTGTTGAAACACATCTTAAGTTGCTGTATTAAATTCATTTATTCAATATGCTTCAATTCTGATAGCTATTGAGAAATCACTTAATTTTGCTGAATGAAGACATTTCAAATATTAATATTAATGGCTAGATGCCTATTTACCTACCAATATCCTAAGTGTGATTGGAATCAGAAAAAAAAATTTTTTTTTTTTTTAAACCTAAGTTGTAGACATGGAGACTGTTATATTACTTTTGCACTATAAGGCTTCTTTTTAATGCTGGATAATATATATAAATATTAAGCAATTAAATTACCCCATATGGTTAAGAAATCCAGTACTGCCCTCTGTGAACTAATATATAAATACATTAGAGTTTGTATTTCAAAATAGCCAGGTCAAAATGATACCACTTTGACCTGTCTGCTATATATTGAAATACGAACCAACTCAAACAAAGAACTTGTAAAACATGTTTGTTTGTAGCAAAAATTAAGATTGTTGCTTGCTAAAATTTCAAGTTCTTTATTTGAGTTGGTTCATATTTCAATATATAACATCATATAGCAGACAGGTCAAAGTGGTATCATTTTGACCTGGCTATTTTGAAATACGAACTCTAATGTATTTATATATTAGTTCACAGAGGGCAGTACTGGATTTCTTAACCATATGGGGTGATTTAATTGCTTAATATTTGTATATTTATTTTAGTATAGCGTTATGCATTGGGATTATTTTCTATATATATATGTCCATGTATTATGTCATATATTTACTTGAAGGCAATTTGAGATAATAGGCATTATAATCATGTTATTGATAATCTTCCATTTATTGCTTTCCCTTAACATAATTTGTGCTAGCATTTCAATATTTAGATCTACATCATAAGTTTTAATTTCTTTAAATCAAAATGCACATATGTTTATATGCAAACAAATTGACCATTGAACAAAGTTTAAATCATCCATCAATAAATTTATTGGTAACAAACTTTTACTAATTTTGATATCACTTCATAATACCACCTAGCAACTCTTTGAATGTTTGACTCATGGTTATGAATACTACTTATAAACTCAGATCAGTTAAACAACAAATCACAAATTAATTATAATGTGATATATTTGAATATTAATTTTTTAAACATTCTAGGAAAAATTCAAAATAACAACAATGTATTATTTTAAATTTTGAATGATATGAACTAATAAATCTTTGTATTATGTATAATAAACCAAATGTATGCCAAAATCGTTGGTTGACTGTGAAAAGCATAGCAGACCAAGTGAATATCGATAGAGAAACAGGGAAATCTTTACTGGAAATCTTGTCATGAGAAAAGTGTTTGCAAAAATAGTTTGCAAAAGCTCACTGCAAAGGAGAATTGAAGATCACAAAGATATTTTGGAGAGACAAGTAGATGTTTTGGGTTGTGTTATTACTAGTGATGAAACATGGGTATGTCAATACAAGTCTGAAATACACAACAGAAGTCAACTAATTCTCTATGACCAAAAAGATCTCTTTAGTCCAAATCAAGAGTCAAAATGATGTTGCTAACCTTTTTTGAAATCAGAGGGATAGTTGATTATGAATTTGAACTAATTGGACAAATAATTAATCAAGTTTACTATTTGGAAGTGCTAAAAAGACTGCATGATAAATAAGAAAATGTCATGAACTTTTCACTAACAACTTGTGGTTTTTGCAACACAACAATGCATCAGTACACGCAGCAATGTCTTTGGAGTTTTTAGCCAATAAACAAATAAGTATTGGAAGGAATATCCCTATTTATCTGATCTGATCCCCAATGATTTTTTCTTTATCCGAAGATAAAGGAAATATTGAAAGGAAGACATGAGTAATATGATGACATCTTTGATGATCATCCCAGAAAAAAGTTCCAGAATTGTCTGAAGGTTGGATTACATGCTGGTGTTTTTGCATAGCTTCCCAAAAGGAGTTCTTTAAAAGTGAAGCAGTGAGATATGTAATACTTTTTCTAGGATGAGCTCACAAACTTAATTGTCAGACCTCATATTTTAAGATAACTTTCTATTTTTATTAATTAAAAATTTATTTAGTTATTATAATTGTTACTCTTAATTTTTTTTAATCATCATTTATGTCATCACTTTTCTAAATTTCTAAATATTTTAAAAAAGTAACTTGTTTTATAATATCATTTTTCAATAATTTTAATATTTTTTTATCTTACCATTTATTTTTATACTTCAGATTTATTTGCATTTATTTTTCATTCCATCATTCTTCCATAACATTTTTCTCAACTCAATTTATTGTTATATTATCAGGAAATAAATTCCTCTGCTTTCATTACTGAATTCATCTTTATCAAAATAATACTTGTATACTATCGTATCTAAATATATATTGAATAATAACACAATTTCTCTCTTTTGCAATTTTTCAAGAAATTTTTTTTTTTTTTCTGCTTCAATTGAACCTTCAACTTCCATCAGAAATTTGTTTTATTTTTTACAAATCTGTTAAACCACTGCAAGTTCAGACTAAATAGATACAATTACTTGAAAAGCACAAACCAGAAGATTGTATTATATATTAAATCGAGCAATAGAAGGGACAGTGAAGAAATTCATGCTATACATCTTTTTCTCTGTCTATGTTTTTGTCTAAATACCACTTAATCATATAATTATCTTTTAAATTATGTACACATTTTCTTTATTCCAATCTATATATACATTTTGCAAAATATATCCAATAAAACAATTCAATTTATTTTTGCAAATGCATATTCAATATCAATTATGTATTATTTCGTTTTGGATGTGTCTCGACTATAGTTTTCATCACTCCAGTTTTATCCTTGTCCTCTTCACCATTTCTAAATCTAGGTTGTTCTTCAGCTAGACATTTATTAGAAATATATCTATGCAGTAATATATTAGCTGCATGTGAGATGAATTATTTTTAAAGTTCTCACATTTAATTGAATTTGACCTTTCACCAATGGAATTATAATAATTGAGAGTAACTATTCTCAGTTATAGATTACCTTAATCATCTAACTTACTCAATCCATTTTTCCCCATAGTCATTAATATTTTTAGTGAAAGTCTCATCATTTGCTAATTTTTTTTTTGTCATATTTTATTTTAGTAAAAATTTTTACCATTATTTTGTTTAATGTTGTGTAGCCTTTTTCATCTTTATTTACTATATTTATTTATATAATATAAGTGAAAGCTTATTATTTCTACAGTACAAATTACTTATATATTTTTTCTGTCATTTTACTGCATTCATTTTCTATTTTGCCATTTATTATTATTCAAATGTATTATTTCGTTTAATAAAAAAATCAATTTTTTATTACTAACTAAAGTTAATATATTTCAAATTATTATTCTTTGTTTTTTATTCTAATAGAAAGATTATATTTTAAAAATATTATTACATGTATGAAATTAAATAAGTAAATATAGATTCATTTTTCAGAAAAGTAAGCACTAAATTTTTTTATCAATATATTCATCAATAATGATATATATAAATAATACACACACACACACATTTATATGATAATAAATGAAAATAAAAAAAATTATCTTTAATTCTAAAGCTTTTATATTTTTAGTTTTCCATATTTTACATCATATCTGAATAACTACAGAATTTTCCCATGTGGTTATTGTCAAAATACTTCTATCCTGCTGAGTTGTCTTAACTGATGTTTGTAATACTTCCATAATTCACATTTGTAAATGCTTCAGCTAAAAATAACTTTTTTTTGTTGCTCATTTATTCTGCTGATTGATTTCTCTCAGCTTTCCATCATCCAGATTATCCATCTCAGCTCTTATCTGCATGAGGAGGCTATAAAAAAATTCCAGGAATACTAAGAATTCCTTACATTTTTTTTTGTTTGTTTTTATATCTAAAATTAAAATTCTAAACTCAGTTGGAAATATATTTTTTTTGTTTAATTATATAAAAATAATGAGTATACAAGTTATTAAACATACAATCATGCAGCTTAGATATTATCAATTTACCCACACATACAATATATATATATACATAAGTAGAGGAATAGATAGCCCTGGCCAAATGTCTCTCCTGATTCCTTCACACAATACTCATTTGGATTGGCAATTTGATTTTTATAATTTTTTTTTTTTTTACCATTATTCTCTAGGTAGTAACATTTAGATACTATTTATTATCCAAAAGTTAAATGGCTTTCTGAATTTATCAAATTCTGGGTACTGGATGGAAAATCCTAATCTTGGATGGGAGATCATTAGCTATCATAAAAATTTTCAATCTTTATCATGATTTTAGTCGTAAATAGATTAATAGTAAATGAAAGCATTAATTACTATGGTGCATCATTTATATATGTATGTATGATGGAAGAACTCATTAATGAAGAAATTGTATTATACCAAATGTTACTTTATATTAGATATTAATCTCTGTCAAACAGATGTTGCAGCTCTTTTTTTATTAATGCAAAATTTGATTAATATGAAACAATGTTAAAAACCCAAGCAATTTCTGTTAAACATTGTGAAAGTGGATAGAGCTAAACTTATTATTGGAAAAGCATGAGAGGGGATTCTTTTTGTATTTAATTTTATATAAACTCAAAGATTGTATCCAATTTGTTTTTGTAACAGAAGTTTATATGTGTATTTTTCCAAATTTATGTTAAAAAGTTTTGTAAATAGTTGTGAAATTCATTTCAAGATTTTATGGAAAAAAAGCCTTTCTGTTTTATTTCATTTGATTGGTTAAATCCTTAATCTAATCTCACAATTGGTAAACTGGCTTCAAACACAATCTATTCCTATTTATTATTATTATTATTTTTATATTAACCATAACTAGTAATATTTTTTATGAGGGTTCATTAATGGTAGCGTTAATTGCCCACTAATGTGACTTAAGAGAATTACTTCTCTTGAATATTTAATTATGATTGTGATATCTTGATTTCAATAATTTCTAGAACCATAGCATCTTCTAGAGCAACTCTTAGAGGGGTTTCTTATTTTTATTTTTAGAAATTGAAGAATAAATTTTTTTTTCATCATTGACTCAACTAATTCACTCTTTAGAAATATATTAATTTACTATTTTATATAAATAAACATATTTAAAACATGAAAAATGAAGATTCATTCAAATCTTGATAGTGAAACTACAGCAATCAGATTATTAACATCAAAAATAACAAGCAAATCTTAGATTCAGTAATTAAAAGAGTATTACATCTCTCATCATGAAGGTTATATTATATTATATTTTTATTTTATAGTCAGTAAATATTGTCACTCATCCCATCAACTCAAAAGTAACCTAAGGATATTTATCTTTCAGCTAACAATAGCTAGATATAAATTTATCAATCATTAATATTTTTGGTAGAGACTGACTAACAACCTGAAAAAATTCCAACTTCTATTCTTATTCCAATCCCAAGTAGACATAGTATGTAGATGCCTTTTATAACATTATATTCAAAGAAAACTATTAACAATTATTGAATGATCTGTCTCTCTAAAATTTAATACAAATATAAAGTAAACTTGATATAATAAGATAGTAAATTGAAATTGGGTGATAGTTATTAATCTTTTATACATGCTATTAAAGTAGATTCATTACATTTCAAACAAATTTTCTTTTGTTATATATATTTTTACTTTAATATGATCTTTTGATGTTTTATAGATAGTTTTTAAAAACAGGTGAATAACTATCATTTCTTAGTCTATCTACACTGTAAAAGTGTAATCATATCAGATGAAAAGGTTACATTTCCAACTGAAAATCATTGATATCCATTTGCTAATAAATAATGAATTACAGTGGGCTGGATACTTAAAACAAATCCTGAGTTTACTCAGAATATTTTTTAGCTATTTGAAAACTTTTTACAGTTTGCAAAGGCAGTGATTGTTTTGCTATAAATTAATTTAATTTTAATAAATTGATATTGAATTTTAATTTTTAAAATTTATTATTTAACAAAAAAAAACTTATATTAAATATGTAAAGGGAATGATTTTAATCAATATTTTCATTTTTCAATGTCAACTATTGTATGATCAATGCATTGTTTGTTTCCCACAAACAGAAATACTGCATTGGTGCATTGATAAATTTAGTTATTTACATATTTAGCATATGGATTTTTTTTTTTTATAGATAGCTAAGTTTTCACAAACTTAAAGAAATTGAAAAAATTCTATCCAGAGAGTTTTTTTAATTGTTTTATTGAATCCTGTTGTTTTATCACTGTATGTAAAAATGATGTAATCATTAACTATATGGTTTATGGTTTGTGTTGTGTTTACTGATAATCATGTTAGTTAAACTTCTAAACTTCATATCTGAAACAAATATGCACGCTAATCATTAGTACTCCTGAATTAATTTGTTGAGAGGTTTGTAAGAGAGCCTTTTCTTATGTGAGAATTCTTCTGTTGATAAAAAAACTTTTTTGCTTGAATATTGATGAAAGAAATTTTAATTTGAATCATTACATTTGTTTAGTAGTGAAACTGGAATTAATGGTAAATCCGATCTACTTAATAGCTTTTTATACATTTTTTGTATGACAGATTATTCTTTCATATGTGGGAACATATGAAAAAAAAAGGAAAACCACTTCAATGGAGTGGGTTTGAGTGTATGAATAAATTCAATTATTAATATTAAAATAATTGGTTAAGTAGAAATTTGTCAGACATTTTTTTAAACCTAAATAATTTCATTTATTAAAATTATTAAAAAAAAAAAATTATTTTTAAATTGTGCAAATTGAATTAAAATCAGAAAAGTTGTAGTAATCATATTCAACAATAATGATCTGAAATAATTGCTTTCCAATTAATTTTATTTTTACTTTCTTTGCATTTCTTTATATGTTCATATGTATTGCTTATAATAACTTCTTTCATATACACTTTAATGCAAAAAAAATTTTTAATAAAACTTCTTTATTTTCCTGACAATTTCGAAACTGTCAGGAAAATAAATAAGTTTTATTAAAAAAATTTTTTGCATTAAAGGGTATATGAAAGAAGTCATTATAAACAATATATATAATTTTATTATTAAAAATTTTCTGAATCAACAGGAAGATCTGTCATCAAACTATTTATGTCCATAGTTGTTGTTGTTGTTTTCAATAATTATTAAAATAATTTTGTTTTATGTAATAGATATTGTTTCCAATAATCCACCTATTTATTCTTCAGTCAGCACTAATGTAGAATATTTTTCTTTTATTATAACCCATTATCATGTGTGTATATTGAATATATCCTTTTCAAAATTCTTCATTATTTTTATTTTTTAATTTTTTAGAAGGAAAAACACTTAAAGATGAAGAAACTATCCGTTCATCTGACAGAAAGCTTTATTTGAAAGATCTCGGACCTCAGATTGGATGGAAAACGGTGTGAAATTATTTCATGACTATAAAAGTATTATTATTTTAAAATGAAAAATGTTTTATTTTTTAAATCGTGATTTATAGAGAATATAATAATTGAAAACATTATAAAATGATTTTTGAGTTATAATGTTTGAAGTTTTACTTTGAAAATTTCCTTTTTTTTTTTTTTCAGTATTAACATAAAATCCCTTTAATTTTATTGAAAGTATCAACATTGAGTGCATAGCTTATTTAAATATTTCCTTATCTATATGAAGAATGGATAAAGTAGGTAATAGTTTGATTGTATGGATGGCCATAAGTCCAGTATTATATAGGAAGTGGCAAAACAAAAGCTTATATTTTCAGACCATGCTCAGGATATCCACTTTTATTCATTATGCATAAATTTAAATGTTTAATAAAATCAAAAAGAACATTATTAATGATATCAGGTATAAAGAGTAAACACATCTCAATAATTCACTGTTGCAAATATTTCACCATTCTATTTTTTACTGAATATTCATGCACATTCACAAAATTTGATTTATTTTAATCATCATCATTTAATTTCTATATGAATTAAAATCTATATTGATGTAATTTGTAAGAAAATTTAAAGTATAAAAAATGCTATTTTTTTTTGACATATCTATTTGGTCAATCACAGAAGAGATATTTTGGGCTCTATAATGAATATGCATCATATATGAATCCTATTTTTTTAAATGTAACATCTGCTCATGTAATTTTGTATTATTTATTGATTTAGCCTGCATTCAGTCTTAATTTTTGCAGAGTAGCTTTTCTTTAATTTCCTAAATGTAGACTTATTTGGATCAAATTTTTCTTGCATGGATGTATTTTATTTATCCACAAAAACTAAAACAATATATTAGCTTCATGAAGTTGGTCTTAGGGAGTAGTTTATAAATTTAAGTAAAAGTATTATTATAAAAATGAACATAGGTAATCCTTGACTTATATAAATAAGTTGTTCTGCGACTTTTAGGTTAAATCGAATTTTATCTGAGTTGGATTTTTTTTTAGATGGATATTTACCATTGACCATAGTATAAAATATAAAAATATTTTTTAGTACCTAAATGAAAATAAGCATTACTATATACTGTACAGGATAAGAAAAACCAAAACTGCAACTATATTAATTTATACATTATACTTTGAAGTAGGCAAGGTGAAGTAGCACAGGTTATCTCAGAAGAATCTGATAATCCAGCAGAAGAACTTGATAATGTAGAAGAGCAATGGAGCCATGAGACTCATAGTGACAGGTCTGGAAGCAAGGAAGTAGATGGCTGTCCAAATGAAATGCAGCAACAAATTAGTACTAGCCCTGTGTGTACTGATGAAAGGGAAGAAATCACAGATGATGAGGAAATAAGCTCGCAAGAGGAAAATTTTGAAGAATACTCAGAACAGAAAGGCGATGGAAATTCAGAAACAGTTTAAAGTATGAATTCCATAGATGTAGTTTATACAAAGATATGGCAACATATGGATGAAGTTCTAAGGATCTGTGAATTAAAGGACTTGGCAATTCAAAGACTCTTATGAATCACTGGAGAAGTTAGGGTTATTGACAGTGGTACAATCTCAAGATTTCTTTAAACAAATGTCTGCATTTTTTTTCCTTAATAAAAAAAAAAAATTTTTTTTTTGTTCTTCATACATTGCAAAAATTATTTCTTAAGTTAGGATTTATATAATTACATTATGTGAGTAGAAAAATATCAACTGTTGCTTTATGTGGAAGTCATTCTAATATTTGCAGAAAAACATGGAATTAATGATAAATGCTGTTCTTAATATGAAGTTTTTTTAAAATATTGATATTATTGTATGAAAGATATTTTTAATATCTAAATAAAAACAAACAAATAAAAAAAGTCATATTTATTAATTTGAAAGTAGCTTAGTTCTAGAACATGATCATGATATTTTTATTTATATAATGCTAAAATTTGTTCCTCCATTAAATATTATTTTCTTAGGGTGAAATTCTTTAGTCCACTCTTTCTATTAAACATCTGAAATATAGTGATTTGACTAATCAGTAATTTATCTTTTGCTTTTTTTCTGCAATCACTCATCATTCTATTGTTAATCCATGATTTTTCTGTAGATATGTTAATATTTGTCTTTTTGAATTCTGAAATTGCTTGTAAATCATAATTTAATTTAATCTTCATCATTTTTTAATGTACATCAAGAGACACATTGTATTATTAAGTTTATATAAAACTTTCTATTTGTTTCATATATGGACAACTCCATAAGAAGAAAATTTTCTCTTTATTTAATGTTCATTTTTTTCAAAAATGATAATAACAAGTATCTTCTGTCTTTTAATTAGTGAGAATTAAGATTTTGTGTGTGTAATTTGGTTGTATTTTTTTTTTTAATTATTGTTAGTATAAATACATATATATGCCATGTTGTATATAATTTATAATACAGAGATATATTGATATTTAAATTTATAATTATTTATTAGACTAATCAAGAAAAATGATTCTTGTACGCTTATAAATTAAGACATGTCTAAATATTAATAGTTAAATAATGAACAAACAACACATTTGAAAGAGTAGAATGACCAAGATCAAACTGATGATGCTGATGCAACAGAAATACATCCTAGAAATCATTCAACCTTTTCTCATATCTATTAACTTGTTTGATGTGAATACTATTTACAAGAAATTTTCAGTTATCTTTATAAAATACCTTGAATGTATTGATTTGCACATCTTCTTGTCATATCCATTACTTGGGATATGAATATGGGCCAGGTGAAAACTGGAAATTTTTTAGATATTAACTGACTTAGAATTTTTCCTTAGATAACTGGCCATAGCCGGTCTAATTAGCCCACCAGAATTGGGCCAGTAAATGGATATATAGCTATTCTTAGTAAGAAAATAAAATGGAAATCCATTAAATCTTCATTACATTGGTAAGAGTGCCTTTTCCTTCATTCTTTTTATATAGAGAAAAAGAGTTTTTGAAAAGGCCTTTATTCTTCATTGATCTATGTAAATAGTATTTTCTCGTCTTTTTTTTTTTTTAATTTATAAATATTTATATTATGTTCATGTGTTCTTAATTTTTGATTGGCTGTAAAATGATATAGTTATATACAATAATTGATTAGAGATTTTTATTATAGTTGTTTGAGAAGAAAATTCATTCATTGGTCAAAAAACTATTGAAATATGACAACAAAAATTAATTTCATTAATAAAAACGTTTCCTTAAGATGTAATAAAAGAAATGGTAATCATTAGAAAATATACAAGTTTCTGCTTAAAAATGGATTTAAAACTTTAAAATGTTTTCACACAGAAAGGGTGAATATCATTTAATGTGGCTGACTTAAGCAGTACAAATTTTTTACATATAAGTTGCCATCTCTAAGTTGACATCTCTTACATGATTGTAAATAAGATCTATGGGATTTATACAAGTTTCATAGACAGAATAACAGATATAACTATATAATAGTGATGGAAAATTGGAATGTGATAATAGAAAAAAAAAAATGTGGGATCTAGATTTATGAAGAATATGTTGAAGAAACTTTGAAATGAAAAAAAGATAAAAAAAGAAAAAACTTAGTAAATAATCTTTAAATGTGAGAATTAAAGTGAAGAAAAAGAAATTGGGATGCTATGTGAATCAGCCTGTTGGGTAAAGAATTAATGATGATAAATCAACTTAATTCTATAGTTATTAAAATTGATTTTTATTATCATCATCATTATACTTAGCAAATTAACATATAAATGTATATGCATGTGTATATATGTTACTTAATTATTTTTTACATAGGTGTTTGTGGCAGAATATTTTGGCCCTCTTGTAGTTTATCTTATATTTTATCTAAGGCCTGAATTCATTTATGGACCAAATGCTAAAAGTGGAGTATCTCCAGTTGTTGAGTAAGTATTTTTAAATCAAGTAACTTTAATTATTATAAAATTTCATTTATTTTTATTACGTAGTATTGATAATAATAATAATAATACAATGATGTAATTAGACTCAATACATCTTAATGTATATAATAATATCAACTAAAACAATATCAATGATTTTAAACTTTCATATTTATAACATTATTATACTACAGAATAGGTTATTAATGAGTGTTTCTTTTAACAATGTGAATAAACTTCTTTGATATTATCACATGGTGATGGTTTTAATTAAATAGCAGTAGAAAGTCATTTTAATATTGAAACGGTATTCTTTGTCTATCATCCTGTTTCACCTATTATGTGCCATAGTAGCGTCTTTTTCTCCAGATCAAACCCTCCCAGCTCACGTATATAAGCTTACAATAATTTGTTTTAATCTGTAGGAGTGTATATTTACGTGTATGTGCATGTATTTGTATCTTTGCACACATCTAATAGTTATGTTAATGTTTGTATGCATATAGTGTATATGCATTTATAATGTTAAAATGATTAAATTAATAAAATTAATTTAAGTTGTAAACATCGTTGTATTTTGTGGGAGCACACCTATGTATATATGCGAAGGGAACTGTGATGTCATAGATTTAGTAAACATTACAGATTTTTAAAGTTCTTTCTAAATTATTTTTAAGTTATTTAAGTTGCAGAATCTTTGGTATTTGCATATAATTCTTAAATTCATGGATGTATGTTTTATACATATAGCAGAATGTTGACAGCTTAATCTCTTTTTAAAAAAGAGAGAATGAAGGTCATCGGTTTCTCAGAAATACCTCTAATTAAATGGTAAACTGAGAGAAGAACAACATATTCTGGAACATTTGGTATGGCAGGGTATAAATAGAAAAGAAAAAGAAAAAAGGGTTGGTGGTATAGATGTTGTATCAAAAAAATATTTAAATATTATTAAATGTCAAGAACATTTGTGGCTTGAAATAAAGTTGAGTAGACAAGAATGGATGGTGGCTATAGTTTATATAGCCACTGGAGATAGTCAAACTATAATGGAGTGGAACAGTAGCATATATGAATGCCTAGTTAAGGATATACAGAGTTTTAAAGAAAAGGGGAAGAGAATAATGGTTATAGAGGATATGAATGGACATATTGAAGAAATTGATGATGTAGATAATAAGAATGGAGAGTTTTTGAAGAAATTTTGTTAGAGAGTGAATTTGAGCATTGGAAATTTATCAAATATTTATGAGGGACAACACACATGGTCTAGAAATAATATATTTCACACAATAGATTATGTATTGGTAGAGAAAGAGGGAATGAATAAAGTACAGAAAATTAAGGGGTTTGATAATGAAGAGAGAGTATGTACTAGTGATCATAACTTTATTGTAATAGAAATGGTTAGTAATGTAATGGAGAATAAGAAATAAAAATAGAAACAATAGTGAAAGATGTGGATGGAAAGTGAATGATAAGAATAAGGTGTAAGAGTATAAAATACAAGTTGAAGAAACCATGGAAGAGTTGTTTGGGGATGAGTATAAGGACTGGTGTGATGAAATAGAAAAAGTGGCAAATAAGGTTTTAGGTGAGAATATTCAGAAGAATAAAAGTAATAAAAAAGTGAGAATTAGTAAAAGTGTAAAAGAGAGAAAGAAGCATGCAGAGAATATAAGTGTGCTATTAAAAACAAAAAAAGTGAAAAAGATATTAATGCTAAATGGGAAAAGTACTTAGAAAAGCAGAAGTTGGCTAAAATAGATAATTATAGAGAGAGGATGAAATTGAATAGTAAATTGTTGGAGGATATTAATAAAAGTGGAAGAGATGAGAGTAAAAAAATTTGGAATTACATCAAAAGGAGAAATGTAGGAGAGAGAGATACTGTTACTAGATAATGAGGGAATAGAGCGTAGCTCTATAGAAGACTTAGAGAGAATCTTAAATAGATATGTAATGGATATAGAAAAGATGTTAGATGTGAAGGACAGAGTGATAGAAAACATGAAAGCATATAGTAATGGGAATATTAGTTTTATAAAAAATGAACTGAATGAGGCAGGGAAGAAATTGAAAAGGGGAAAGGCAAGAAGTTTAGATAGATGGGCAGCAGAGATGGTAATAAAATTTAGGACATAGGGCAAAAGCAAAGCTATTCTGTTTCAATAAGATGGCACAGAAGAGAGTTTTTTTGGGTAATTGGAGTAAAACAAGAGTAAGATTATTATTTAAAGGAAAGGGTAAGGATAATAAAAAGTTAAACAATTATAGACTGATAGCGGTAATATCAGTTTTATATAAAGTTTTTTCATATATGGTGGCTGGAAAAGTTGCAAAGTGGTAGAAAATAATGTAGTGAGGGAAATGCAAGGAGGTTTTTATGTCAGATAAGCATATAGGAGATAGTTTATTTGTAGTTACATAACTTATGGATATGAGTAGAAATTCAGGTAGACAGTTATATATGAGTTTTATAGATATAGAAAAGGCATATGATAGAGTAAATGGATAAGTTTAGCAAATTTGGGAATGGATGAAGCTTTAGTGGATATTATTAAGAAATTATATGAAAATAATTACTATACATATCAATTAGGGGATATAGAATCAGTTAAAGTTAAAAATGGGGTGGGACTAAGGCAACGATGCCCTATGTCACCTATTTTGTTTTTGTTGTATTTGAGTGAAATGGAGAGAGCAATAGAAAGACTAGGAAGAGGGATAGAGATACTGTTAATAGGTGGCAAGGAAGTATATACTTTGTCGGGTCTTTTTTTGCAGATAATGTCTTTTTGTGTGCAGAAAGAAGAGAAGGTATGGAAGTTATGCTGATAACATGTACAAAGGTGAGTAAAGAGATGGGGATTAAATTTAGTGAAGAAAAATCAAATATAATGATAGTTAATACTGGGGAAAGAGAAGACAAAGAATTTTTATTGGGGGATATAAAGTTAAGTGTTGTGAATAGATATAGTTATTTGGGAATCATCTTGAATAATCAGAAAAATTGCTTGGATGAATGGGAGAAAAAATTGATAAATGAAGCAAAGAAAATAAAGGGATTGATAAAGCAATTAACAGTGTTTTCATATAATAAATGTGATGTAGCTAGAATTGTATGGAAGAGAGTGACAGTAGCAGGGTTAACATATGGCAATGATGCATTATGTGTTAATAAAAGTATTAGATTACTTAGAAAAAGTACAAAGGGAAGTAGGAAGGCATGAATTAGATGCAGATGTGTGGACAGCAAAGGAGGCAATTCAAGGAGAAAATGGAATGGTCAAGTTTTTATGTGAGAGATTCAAAAAGCAAAATGAAAATGTTCAGTAGATTGCAGTTTATGGATAATAAAGGAATAATCAAAATAGTATTTAATTGGGTTATGAATAAAGGGCAGGCAACAAGAGAAAGGTAATGTGTATGCAGAAGATTTGGATAAAGTTTATATATCGGTATACTTGTACAAGTAGTGGTATGATTGTGTTAGGAGGATTGTTGAGTGTTATAGTGGTAAGGAATGGGATAGAAGAATAGATGCATTAATAAAGAATAGGGAGTTGGGTAAATGGAGAACTAGTATGGAGAGTAAAAAGAGTTTAAATATATATAGAAGTAAACAGAATATTGGGTGTGAGTTAATTTATGATAATAGCAATGAAATTAGTTTACTGTTTAAGGCTTGAATGGGATTTTTAGCAACAAGGGAATATACACGTAAATGGAAAAATGTGGATGATTTAGTCTATAAATTGTGTAAGGAAGGCATAGAAAATATTAGGCATCTGTTGATTCAATATAAATGCTTGAAAACAGAAAGGGTACAAATAATGAAGTTATGGAAGACTAAATAGAAACCAAATGATTATACAGAAAGTGGGTTATTGGTTCTTATGCTGGGTTTGGGAACAGATAAGGGGGATTTAGATATGAAGACCATGGAGTTGGCAAAGACTATATTGTGGAAATAGGATGGAGCAGAATATGGAGAAACTTAGAATGGGGAATGGAAAGGGAAGGTAAAGTAGTTAACATGTTTCTCTGGACATAGTTGCTGAGAGATTCCTGACTCCATATAAAGGAGAAGTCACAGTGCATCACATCACATCAACAGTACTTCTCAAACCTTTTAATATGAGAGCCTCCTGAAAAACAATAATATATTTCCCGACCCCCAATCAACTAACAATATATTTACAAAGTAATATATATATATAGTGTAAATTGGGGATAATAAAAATTTTTACATTTGAGCAAAATCATAATATATGTTTATGACAGTTATAAAAAAGTAGCTACATTTTATTACTATTAGTTATATTTATATTAATAGTTTTATGTTTACATTGCATATATAAATATAAAAAAAAACATGAAACAAAACTTATTAACAACATCTAATAATAATTTTTTTCCCGTTTTTAATGTATATTGTTTAATGAGTTAGATGTGACTGGATATTATTACAGAGTCTATCAATATCTGACAAAATATTTGAAATTGCAACTTTTACATTTTTTTCTGTTTCTTGTGATACAATCTATGTTTATTCTTAATTAGAAAAAGAGATGAAAAAGCAATTTTATATAAATAAATTGAAGCAAAAGAAATCCCAATATTTCTAGCTGTCTTAGAAATGGAAGGTACTTTTCTTGTCTGCAAATCCAAAATTCTGATATATCTGAATTACAAAATTTTATTTCAAGTGCAGTATCTATTCTTATTTTTATTAATTGTTCCCGAGATGGCCATGGTAGATGTTGAAATTTTAGTAAAGGAGCAAATGGCAGTCTTATCCAGTCATATTCGTTGTTTTCATCTAAATTGGGAAAATATTTTTTGGAAAAAATCATACAATTTTCAAGGTGATTAATTATGATATTTCTATTATCTTTAGATATTAAAATATTATTTTCTTCAGTAAATTCATGAAGAAATGGAAACATACATTTCTGTATTATAATTTTTAAAACTGTGACCATGCAGATAGATTATTTTGGGAAGCTTGCAATTGTGTATTTAGACATATATTTGTACTTTGTTCTTGCAGAGAGAGGTTCAATTCATTCATTTTTTCGAAAAAATCTCAAATAAGAAATTAACAAGTACTTTTGATTGCAAAACTGGGTTGCTAATTTATAGTTTTTATCAATTAGAAAAGTTCTCAATTCATCTTTTAACAATAAAACTCATTTGAGAACTTTTCTGAGATAGCCATCTTACTTCTGTATGATACAAAAGTGTTTCGTAGTTAGAATCCATCTTTTGGCATAAAATATGAAACAGTTGTATTGGTAGCATTGTTTTTTATGCAATGTTTTACATTCGAAACTTCTGATAGTACTTTACTAAGAGATTCTTCCATTTGTCAAAAAAACTAAATTTTTCCTATGAATAATGTAATGAATGCAACTTGCATTCTAGCAAACTTTTGGCCTCTGTTACGGTTATAGTCCTCCCTTCTCTCAGAAGTAGACTATTCCAGATGCCTCCTTATCTGATCGGATTAAGCATTGTTTGCCACAGGCCAATAGGCTGATGTATAGATAAAAACATAGCCAATGATTATTACAGGCCAATAAGCAACGATGCTTGCTGAATCTGAAGGTTTTCAATAAGGTCAGAGATCTGGGTATAAATAGTCAGCCTTTTGTAAGAATCAGGGAAGAACGTGTCTAACCTGAAAAGACTCTTTGCGTTCTCCCAGGGAAGCTCTGCTAACCTAAACAGCAGCAAGTATTCCCATTGATAGCACTACGCTATTTAGTCTACGCAGCTAGGCAAGTCCCACAGAGACCAGACGCTGCTAAGACCACTCTCGGCTCGAGGCAAGCTATCTTGTACAGTTGGAAGAGTCATAGACCCAACCCGTGAGGCAAGCCATCAGGTGTGGCTGGAAGCGGTAGGCAGAACCCAGAGTTTACGTTAAACTCCAATATTCAACTTGTATAGTCACTTGTATATATTTGTACATAATAATAAATATATTAATTGTAATACTTGTTTCAGTATTATTTTACATTATTTGCTGTTGGTTGGGTCTGTAATCCAGACCAAACACAACAGCTACAAATCCTGATATTCTGCTAATTATGGCTGCAGCACTTTCAGTGCAAATTCCAACACTTTTTCTAATCAAATGCATTTTCTATATAAAAAAAAACCTACTTACTTTTCAAATATATCTTCTTTTTCAAATATATCTTTTGTCTTGGTTGTATCTAAAAGATTTTTGCAAAATACATCTTCATGAATTGCAAATTATGCCGATATCTCATAAAAACTATAAAATTAGCATTGTTTGTATTGTTAGTTGATTCATCGAGCTGAGTGACAATAAGAACCGCTTTGTTTTATTTATGACATTAAAATAGTCATAATATTATCAGCAATAGAATCTGTCCTTCTTTTAATTGTATCATTGGACACAGGGATTTTCTTTAATGGTTCTGAAACTTCAGAATCGTGAATAGTTTCTCAGATTTTTCTTGTTGCCGGTAACACGAGGTCTTCACCAATTTATGAGGTTTTTTTGTTTTAGCTATCAAATAAGCAATTTCAGAGGAAGCTTTCTGTAGTTTATTATTTGATTTAGTTTGTTTTGCAAAGAATGCTGATAATCATTTAAATTCTTCAAACTTTCTTTGGAAAAATTCAACTGTTTTGTTTTTATATGTAATAGCATGAACAGTTCGAAATGGTGAATAAGTTTGCCTTAATTGTTTTTGGGAAATTATGCGCAATGATTTGTTAGGATCATTATTCGATTGAATAAATCTGTACTGTGTATATAGGGAATCATATTTTGTTTTTTTTTTATTTGACTTTTTTTGTCGTTTATCTCCAGCTTTAGAAATCAACATGGAGTTCCAATATGACTAGTCAAGATGTTTTTGACTGGCCAATATTATCATTCTCTGCAATATCTTTTGAACTTTTTCTGATTACTCACTATCCATTTTAATGGCTAATATGTTAAACTTCGAATAGTTCTGTTATTCATACCTATGAAGATGCCTTTATGGAGATATTGTTTTATATATTATAAGTTAAGAATTTTAAATGAAAGTTATTGAGAATTTTTTTTTATGTTGGTTTTATTTAATGGATATTGTTTGATGACATGATTGTGTTTGCTTTTTAATATTTTTATGTCAACCCTATCATATTTAAATTTGGTCTTACAATGTGGACAATATACATTTCAGACTGATCTTAAGTTTTTGATGGTTATTATTGAGAATATTGAAAATCATGAATATGAGATTAATTTAGTATCAAGAGAATTTAGGAAATATTGAGAAGAATATTCATTTCCAAAACCTTTTACCCAAACTTATAAATATGTGCATGCTTGTTAATGCTTAAAGAATATGTGATATGTCCACAATAAATTATCAGTATTCCATTAGGATAAATAAAATAATTTTTATTATAATAAATAATTAACATTGCACATAAGGACTTGTATTCGGTCTAAAACTATAGAAAATCATTTATAATTCATGGAATAATAAAAGTATCAATAAATGTAGATAGACTTTGAGAATGAGTTAACTAGAGTAAAAAAAGTAATGTAAGAAATGTAGCCTGAGAGTTGAAGTCGAATTTGAGAGTAACTGATATAAAATAAAAGTAATATATCTTAGGAAATGAATAAACTTCTATAGGTAAGTAGAATGGAATATATTGATGCATCAGTAATTGGTATAATTATATAAAGCTTATATATAATAAATATGTTATGTTTATAAATCAATTTTCTTTTGTGTAATATATTTTTATTCGTTTCAAACCATTTTATTATAAATTATATGAGTACATGTGCAATAATGAATATATATTTAGCACTGTTACATTAAAAAAAAAATTAAGAAAAATATTAGAGAAAGGTGATGAAACCCCCTTCCCTAAATGTAATTTTTGCCAAATGAATTTTGGTACCTATGTATTAGATCTGCTATGCCTTTTCACATCTGTGTCATTCTGCCCATAAATTTCTAGCAATTCTGTCAAATTAATGCTGTGATTTCATCAGATAACGTGAACACCAGAACTTCTAACAAACTTAAGTGATAAATTTGTATACAAAAATAATATAAAATAATCAGAAAATAATAACAGCGTAAAGATATTTATTCTTTTCCAATTTGATGATTTTACAAAAATAATAATAACACCTTGCGATACTAAATAATAAGAGGTAGTTGTAAGTTTTTAAAACGTCACTTTGTACTGTCACCGCCCCCCCCCCCCAAGGTATGGCCATCACACTAATGGACAGCAATACCAAAATTTTACTCAAAATTAAAAAATATGTGTAATAATTCTGCCATGAAATTACAAAATGGACACAAAGATGACACTTTCATTTGCATTCTGGATGATATTAAAAAAATGAAGTTCACGTCATTGATTCTATTTTAATAAAAGTTTACAAATTTTTTTTTTCCAGTACAGTGTATAAAAATAAAAAACTACAATCTGCCAGCCTGACTATATTAAAAAAGTCAGTCCACCTCATGGATTCCATTTTAATAAAAGTTGAATAATTTTTTTTTACTTTTTGATAAAAGTTTACTAATTAATTTGTTTTTTAACAAAATAAATGTACTTAGACATTTATCGATCCAGTTCTCTTGCAGCTATTATATCATATAAATATGTGCTTTAATTCCATTTTTTAAAAATCTGATTTAAATATACATTTTTTTTTTATCTATCCAATTTTTAATTTTTCTGCCATAGTTAATAGATGTAGTATTTTTTTTTTCTTTGCTTTACTGTCCATTTTGTAGTTAATATTCTTATTTAAGTGATAGAATAGACTTAGTATTTTTTTAATTTTTATTTTGCTTATGTGTGTGCCCGATGGCAGAATGCTGTATCTTGTGGGAGGGGGGAGGGATGGGCTTTGATGGCATGAAGTGCTACTTTTATTTAGTATCATAATGTGTTTTTATTATTTTTGTGTACAAATTTACATTTTTTGTATTGTTAAAAATGTACTTTTTTAGATTTATTCTGATGCATTCAGTGTTACATATTATAATGAGCTGTTATGCCTTTTCACATATATATCAGTCTACCAATAACTTTCTAAATTTTGCAAAAATATCATGAAATAAATTGTACATGTAATCCATTTTGACAAATTTATCACTAACGTTTGTCCGAAGTTCTGATGTACATGCTATTTGATGACATTGCAAAATTAGAAAGTTATCAGCGGACTAATACAAATGTGAAAAAGAGTAGCAGGTCTAATACATAAGTACCTTAATTTCTTCAGTTGGCCTAGATCATGAAAATCCTTGAGAAGATTATTATGATCTGGGCTAATTGTAGATATGGATGTCTTTATTTATTTGTTTGAATTGTGATTGTGTTAAATGGAAGTTTTCAGATTTATAATTAAATAGCGTAATTTTAAGATTTATTTTTCACATTTTAGCATTGCTGCAGTTTGCTGGTCATTCCATTATTTGAAGAGGTTATTGGAAACCCTTTTTGTACACAGGTTTTCACATGCCACTATGCCCATTTTCAATTTGTTTAAGGTATTTTATATTTGTTTTGCTATTATTCTTTTTTATATTTACAAAAGTTAATATCATTGTCACTATAGTAATTTAGTATTAAAGATACCTTAATGATTTTCTTAAACAACAAAAAACATGTATATTTTATCTTTTTATGTACAGAAAAGAGGATAATTACCAGTGATATAAATAAATTTCATTGTCATAACAATGAATATACTTTTGATAAGTGCAAATAACCAAACAGTTGACATATCATTCTGAAGTAATACTATTATATTACTGATAGGATTACTGATATCAAATTGACAGTATCTAAAAACTATTATTAATGAAATAATACCTTCAATAAATAAAAATTGTATGGCTAGTTTCTTAGAGGTCATGCTATATTAGAGCACCCAAGTAATAATATAAGTTCAACTATTTCATTGATTGATCAGATTGATATTTATTTTTTACTTAATAAACCGAGAATTAATCTATAAATTTTGAGTCTGCCACTATAGCACAGTGCTAAATGGCACAAGGCAATTTAATAAACTACCGTTTGCATATATTAGATTTAATACTTTAATATACTATTATTGTACTTACATTACTTAGCTTATTATTATAATATTCTATACCAACATAGTATTTTATAAACAAGAAAAACTCTCTAAGGCTCTTTATTTAGATTTCAATCTGAGAATGAAAATTAAATGCACAACCATCTGCTAATCTTGTTTATTATAATAATAATTATCATCTTTATTTTCAACTATTATTGTCCACTGCAAGATGAAGGTCTTTCCAAGTTTAATTCAGTTTTTTTAATCTATAGCCTCTTTTTTCTATATCATAATCAGCAAATTTTCTTATTTCATCAATCCGTCTCACATATGTCCATTTCTGAATCTTTTACAATCTCTTTGGGTTCAATTTAAAACTTAAACCTTTCATTTATTATCATTTATTTTAGCAAATATGTCCAGACCAACTTCATTTCAGTCTTCTAATTTTTTCAGTGATATTTTTTTACTTGTGGTATGAAAATTCTCTTGCTCTTTTCTTAAGTGCTGAAATCTCAGAACCATGAGTGGTAAAACACTTGTAATAACCTTTTTCAAACACAAAGGCATATTTTATTTCAATACTAAGTTATTTCTACCAAAAGCACTGTCCAAGTTTAATTGTATGATTAATTTTATTTGTTGTGTTTCCATCAATATTGGTAATCTGTCCAGGATATTTGTAGTTGTTAATTTCTTTTAATTCATGATTATTAATAATTATTTTTTTTCTTCTGAGAAAATTCATTGAACATTACTTTGGTCTTTTTAATATTTATCTTTAGACTTACTTTCATTTCATAACTCTTACAACTTTTCATGAAACTCTCAAGCAGTAATTGCAAAAACAATCACATCATCTGCAAAATCTTTAGGATTTATATAATCTCCATTCTTTTTTATGTTCTCATTTTAATCTACAGTATAATTTTTTATAAAACAGCTGTAAAAAGTTTTGGAAATATGGAATCATCCTGTTATATAACTTTATGTTAATTTTTTAGTATTACCATGCAATCTAATCACTGCTTGTACATTTTGATAAATATTTTCAGAATCTGATAATGTTAGATTTATATTTTGATGATGTAGTGTATTTCATAAATTATAAGTCCAAAGCATAATGGTCAACTCATATTCATTGGTTCTTTTTATAATTTCTCATAATATTTGGATGTGATCCATTGTGAAAAAACAACCTTTAAATCCAGTTATTCTTTACATTGGTTAGAGTCCAACATTCACTGTAGATAAGTTGTTCATAAATGTTTTGTAGAAAACTGATAGTATGTAATTTCTAATTTTATTTGTTATCTTCCTTAAATATCAAAATTATTACAGCATTCTTCCAATTATCTGATACATTTTTATCATTTAGATATTTAGTATATACCTTTGCTAACAATTATTCTATTTTTTCATCTGTTGCTTTTAAAACATCAATAATAATTTCATCATTTTATGCAGCTTATTTTTTCATAGATTTAATATCTCATCTCTTCATTTAAATATTTGTCAATTCAGAAGAAGTAGTAATTGTAAGGAATACTTTGGTTTCTTTTTTATTTTTATTATTATGTAATTTTTTATAGAAGTGTTTCATACATTTCATAAGTTATTTCTTTTTTAATAATATTTTCACCTTTTTTTGTTGTTGCTGAAATAACTTTTTTTCCAATAGTAATATGTTTTTTTATACTTTTGAGATTTTTATAATTTTTTTTGCTAATTCACAATGATAATTTTTATTTCATTATTAAATATTTTTCAGTAATCAATAAGATAGCAATTGATACTTTACTAAGAACTGCAAGAAAGATCTTACAGCAATTTGGCATCAAACAATGTATGAAAAAAAAGAAAGAATAAGAAAATTAAAAAAAAAAAAGATCCATTAAAAAGAATTGAATATTTAGAATTTCATAAAATGGTACGAAAAATAGTTCTTATTAAAGTATCAATTGCTATCTTATTGATTTCAGTCAAATCTGAACTATCTTCAAAGTCTTTTAATATATAATATTAATAATTTAATTCCTTTACAACAAGCTGTGGTATTTTATATTATATGCTTATTTTTTATTCAATAAATTTGGATCGTGTCTATGTTATCTTCATTATTACTAATGTATAATTAGCAAACTGAAAATAATTAGTAAATGATGGCAAAAACATGCCAATGAAATTAAATATCCCAAAGATATAGTACAAAGATGTTTGAGTTTACATTACTAGTATATAATTAGCAAACTGAAAACAATTAGTCAATAAGGTCAAAAACATGCTAGTGTTTACTAATTGTTTTCAGTTCACTAATTATATAATAGTAATGATGATGTAGATACAATCTTTAGTATTGATCATGATATTTAATTTCATTGGCATGTTTTTGACGTTGTTTATTAATTATTTTCAGTTTGCTAATAAAGATGAGAGAGATTAAAACCTATTGAAAATGAAAACAAGTACATAATGCGAAGTATGCATTTTTTTGTAAAGGAATCATTAAACATTACAGTGACCCTGTAACTCTAAATACTGAGATGTTAAAATAAATTCTACCAGTCACATATTGGCTAATTATCTCAATCTGTCTTGAGCAAAGAACTTTATTTATATTATAATGGAAAGAAATATAGACAAATATATGATGGAAAAAATTAAGGAGATTTTTGTGTGTAATATAGATTTTATGTAACATAGAGATTCTGAACTTGGATCTCATGTAATGATTACGATGATGGTTTTGTAAAGATTATAGAAGAATTCTAAAAGAATCATAGATTATATTTATTGATCATCATTAATTAATAATCATCTGTAAATGATGATTGGACTATAAATTGCATCATCTGGTAACTTCTTTTATAATCTGGATATACCAAATAAGTTTTTGTAATGCCACTTCCATTACAGAAAACTATAAATGATAAAATAGTCTATTCTTATTTCTTTTCCTTTAACATTCTGGCATGGATACTAAATTTAGTTTTAATAATAAAAGCAATTTATTAAGATAATTTGATTAATTAAAAAAATTACCTATAGTTATATTCCTATACTAATATAATAAAAATATAACCCTGAACTGATGTATCGGAAAAGCAGCTGCAATAACTAACCTTCATTAATCAAGTTAATGACATATATCTTGATGATACATATGGCTCTTTTTACACATTAACATTGCTATCATATAAATATGTACATTTCTCAATAATTTAAAGAAGTCTATCATTCGAAGATAACCAAAGCCTTGAAATCAAGATGAGAAATAACAAAAAGAGAACTTAAATATAAGTTTCAATAAATAAAATCAATGCCTAGGAATAAAATAATTTTTTTTTTTTAAAAAAAAAAAACGTTTTGATGTGAGTACATTTATGTATATTATAGGAATCAAAAGTCTTACCATGGATTTAATAATTAGTAAACTTATTGTCCAGATACCTTTCTAAAAGTATAGATTTATTTTTTTCATAGTAGTCATTTAATATTTCTTCACTTCATTTTTTGTTTCTTGCTCAATCACATTGGTATTAGTCTCTCAATAATGTAATTTCTTAACAATGAAATGTTTCCACGTTAAGCTTTTAAGTACACTACCCGAAGAAAATGATGTGGAAGGAAAACTTTTTATCTATTCTGATAAAAGTCTTTTTCTGTTGCTTAAAAGTTGCCCTAGCTTGCTGAAATTAAATAGTATACAGCATGGATAGTATATTTCTGCATTCACTCAGCACTTATTGTTAAAAGTTATCTCTATAAAAAAATTTTCCTCACAACTGGAATCAGTATTTTCTAGTTATATGACTTTTAAATATAGATAGTTATTACTGAGCTCAAGTGATTTATCATAATTATGCTTCTAACTATTTGTCTTTTTTTTTAACTTTGATTTTAACAAATACTGAATGAATGTGAATGAATGTTCATCAATTGTAATTCTTATATATAGTCTTTCTGATGCCTGGAAAAGACATATTTACCTCTCTGCAAGCACTTGCTTATGAAAAATTGTTTTCTTTAATACCAATTACAAGTTGCCTTTTGATTTTTTAGAAACCATTTATTATTTTTTTTAACTAACATTTATTTTTATTTTTTTTATTTAACTATCCATAAATTAAACTTTTTAAAATATCTTTTCCATTTCTAAGATAAAAATAAACATTTTAATACTTATTGAAAATTCTTGAATTTTCTATTTTTCTATTTATTTTTTTAAAATGTAGATTTACCTTTTTTTTTTTGTTCTATGTAAAAATATAAAATTTTTAAATGTAACATATCCATAGGTTAAGAAATTACAAAGTATACTAATATAAAATTTCCTAGGATCATTAATACAATAATTGTATATATTAAATATTATACATTTTGCATATAATAATTGTATTTTTATTAATTTTTAATTATCTTTACAAATATTTATTTTAAAATCAACACAGTATATTTGATTCATATATTTATTAATTATATAACCCGTGTAATTATAAATCACTTACTGTTTGAGTTTAAATTATCATTCCAATAAATCCAATGTGAGATTTAATTTTTTTTAGTGAAATTGAATACACATAATTATTGATCAAATGAGATTAATTTGTACAGAAATTGTAAGAAAATTATTAACCTCATTTTTGAATGTCTTGTTTAACTTGACAGAATATATGCTAATTCTGAGTTTTCATTTTTGATTTGTGTTTTATTTAAACCTTTTTAAATACATTATATTGCAAAAGTTGATATTTTGAAACTAGTAAAAGTCTTTTTGAATTATTTCATTTTTTAATCTTTTTTTTCATGTGTACTTTTTTTTTTTTTATAAAATGAGCTTTAATTTTTTACATGACTAAAATATAGTATTTGTTAATACTATTAGACTGAAATTGATTAATAATCTGCATTTGTATATGGTAGTAAAAAATAAAAATTTCACTGATATTTTTCTTAATGCTGAACTTCAAATGAATGTTGCAATCTGTATTGCTAACTATATATATATTTATAAAAGAACAAACCATATCTTCATAAGGTTCATTTGGGGAAACCAGCAGTTCATTATTTGAAATACTGTAAATTAATAGTACAACATTATATATTCAAGTTATAAATGTACATTTAATTTTAAGAATGTGAAAAATTGTTAATTTCCAATAATCACAAATCATATTTTTGGCAAAT
Organism: Epiperipatus broadwayi; assembly: GCA_028023455.1. Lineage (NCBI taxonomy): Eukaryota > Metazoa > Onychophora > Udeonychophora > Euonychophora > Peripatidae > Epiperipatus > Epiperipatus broadwayi. The sequence continues at coordinate 1,515,287 of JAQFVV010006263.1, read as the reverse complement.
AATATGTTAAAAACACATTACATAGGGTAGGAATGATTTTTAACCTTACAAAAAAATAACAGCATAATATGTTATTCATGTATATAATGTGTATTTTATGTAGAAGAATTTTCACGGATTTATAGATTTAAATGACAAATTTTATGAAAATTTTCTATTGTATTTTTAAATAAATTTCCTGTTATGATGTAATGAAACAAAGTGCCATTAAAGCAGATATTGCAATCTGAAATTAAATTATCTAATAAATATAATTATCTGAAATACTTTAAGTCAAATGCAAATCCATCTTTAATTTATCATTCAAGCTTTTATTAGGATTGTAAGTGAAGCAATAATACTGCATATGTATCAATAATGAAAATATAACAATTTTCTAAATGCTCTCATAATTAACTAAGGCTCTTATTTAAAAAGCTATAGATTTTACTTGGAAGATTTTTCACAGATTTGTAAATTTAAAAGAAAGAAATTTCATGGAGAATTTTCTGCACATTTTAAAATAAGTTTCCAGTTGTAATGTAATGAAGCAAAGTCCAAGTAAAAACAGAACATTGCAAATTTAAAAATAAACGTATTTTTATTTAATATTAATAAAGGTTTAAATTTGAACCAACATGAAAATATTGCATATTTTTATATATGCTTATAAAATAGTACCGCCTTTCACATTTTCAACAGCACTAATAATAAATCTATCAAATATCAGAAATAGTTTATATCTAATGGCATGAATATTGTTTTGTTTTTATTTATAATTATTTCAGATAGGCATAGATATTATTTTGAGAACTAAAAGTGATCTGATTCTTATTTGTAACACACACATTTCTGTAACATAAATCTATTTAATTATGAAGTTAAATGTTAACATCTTGAGTGAATAATAGATTTAAGTATTTTATTATGTTGGCACAAAATAATTGTAGATTATGAAGGATGATCATTTATTGAAATAGATGGTGTTTTAAAGCAGAATAGTTGTCATAAAGCAATGATCAGCAAATATGAGGCACTGATACATATAGGCAATTTTTTTTTCTATTTTATTGTATTATGAAATATATTGTAATACAAAACTTTATTGATGCAGTATAATGAGGATATGGATCTTTAATCATTAAAATTATTAAATCATAAACCCATGAAGAGATTTTAAAATGTCATATATGTTAAATTTTGGTGAATTTTATCTTTAAAAGCTACAGAAGTGTATTTGTGAGAAAGTGTCAGAAAAATATATATTCTAAATAATTGTTCTATAAGAAAAAAGTTAAAAATATGAATAAAGTACAATGTTTACCATCTTAATTGTATTGTAATTGAAGTTTTTATTTTCTTCAGAATAGTTTTGGTTAAATTACATAAACTGAATAGTTCAAGATTATATTAAGGCTTTGTTTGATTTATAAAATGTCATTCTTCATTATACAACTGCATAATTGTTTGTGTGGTAATAAAACTTGACTATCAAAACAAATAGTTATATACATATCAGCATCTATCAGGAATAGTCAAGTTAGAATGTATTGAATATTTTATTTAAAAAGAATAGAGAACATAAAATTCTTAAACTCAGAGATCATTTTAATATTTCCCTATTAACATCTAAGTTAAATAATATTAAAATAAATTTTTAAACCAATTGAAAATTCACTAATTGAACAAGGATAATTTAAATTAAATAATAAAATATATATAAAGTATAGGAGGGAAATAAGAAAGAGTGAAAAGAAAATGGGGGAGAGGGTTGTAAATATTTATTTTCATTGTTTGTATATTAATTCAATGTAAATAAAATTATTTGTTGTGAATATTAAAATTACCGTAGTATTATATTTAAAAATAAATAAAATATAGTTAATATGAAGTCTATCTCAAAGTTGATCATGATGAGATCTGATGGGAAAATAGAGTTTTTTGATATGTAAATGATTACATATGAGAATATTCATCTACATTATGTACATATATGTAATTTTATGATTATTTATCATATATTTCATTATATATTTATTATAGATAATTAGGTAGGAGATATATATATATATATACGAATAAGAATAATAGGGATAATTAATTATTTGACCTATTGTATTCCATGCTTATTTTGAATCTGGTTTCCTTAAGGAGAATAAATATTTACTAATAATTAATTAATTTTATAAGATTTAAATCACCCTATTTACAAAAAATGTTTTGAGCCCAAAATAATAGAACAAGAAGTTAGCTATAGATAATATAACCTGGCATCATATCAATTTATCCAATTAACTTGTTTAATAAAGTCCCAAAACCCCATTTTTATTACCCTCCAACCACATCTCATCAACTTATTATAGATTATACAATGAGTTGGAAGGAATGTTGAAAAAAGTAAGTGAGAAAAAAAATATTCAGGAAAAATTATGAAATGGAAGAATTGGATTGACATCTATCTATCGTCTTTCTGTCTGTTAAAATGTACTTTATAATCTGTAATAGCTTATTTTTTACTAAACAAATGACGATATTTTATGCAATCTATGGACATAATCCTTCTTGAGACTCAAGTATGCTATGAAGTTCCTAGCAGAATGCTATGCCACATATATATAGGAATGAGTAAATTTGTATTAGTACTGGTACAAATGTAGTAAACATGTCATTAGTACTTGCTCTCTTTGTCTTAGATACTGCTCTTTGTATAAATTTCTCCAAAACCAAAATCTTATTCAAAGGTGTTGTTCTTCATCAAAAAATATTTAGAGAAGCCATAGAGAGCTTTAAAAAACTGAACTATATAAATAAACATGAGACAGATGAGATAGTCAAACTACTGCCTATATGGAAGAATTTAAAAAAAAAAAAAAAAAATAGAAATCTTCAATTAAATTTAATTTAAAATTCTATTATTCAATTCTTACTGCTTTGGTTGGCATTTCAATTTTTCATTTATCATTATTTTTGTTCATTTATAATTAACATTAATTTGCTTCCCAAGAAAAGATTAAATTTTATTTCACAATTTAACTAATAACCTGCTGAGCAATGTTTTTGATTTGGGAAGTCTAATCATAGTGTTATGATTATAACCTCTCAAGTCAAAAGCACTATTCAGTAAGTTATTAGTTAAATTGTGAAATAAAATTTAATGTTTTCTTTGGAAACAAATTAATGCTACTTATAGAATTACATAGCTAAAGAAAAGAATCAAAATTTGATATTTTTTATCTCCTACTTTGATTGGACAAAAATAATACAATCTATAATTGGTTATGGTTTGTTCTTTCTACAGATCTTTAGTAATTTTTTTACAACTTTCTATCAGCAACCACATAATAATACCATTATCTAGGGGGAAAGGCAAATGCTATTTTACTGAAACATTAAAAATATTTTGCATAGTTGTTCCTGGAATCTATTATGAGTTATATATTTTTTGCTCATGAAAACCTTTTTAATATATACATATAAGAGGAATATGAAAGATATGTTAGAAGAAATGTGGATAGTAATAGAAAAAGAAGTATGAGAAATAAGAAATTGATTGATCAGTTAAAGGGAGGATATAGTTGACTGGATTTGAAGAGTAGAGCAAAAGACAAAAAAGCTTGAAGATTATCATGTTGATGTAAGATACCTGTTCCTGACAAATAACTATTGGTAGTGATGATATATGTTTGGATTTAAATGTTCTTCTATAGATTGATGTTCACAATTATTAGGGATTCAGTAATAAAGTATTAAGCATATTGTTATTTATTAGTCTGTTAATTTGATTTGGTATTAATCTTTCATTCATTTATTGTTGAAGTATTTTAACATTACTAAGAATCCAGTCACATTTTATTAAATCAGTTTTTTTTATCTTAATATTTTAATTTATAGAAATAATTTCTTTCCATTTAAATATCAAACTACAATATCAATATTATTATCAAACTCATAAGTCTATTAAAAAAATGGGTTTAATATTTGTTTTTCAATTTAAGTGTTATGAAACTGAATTTTAGAATCTTCTCATTCAATAGATATAAAAATCATCAGTCTCATTCCATGATGAATGAATGATAATTGGAGAGAATGTTTGTATTGTTATTAGACAATCAATGTGCAGAAGTTATTTTTTGTGCAAGCCTGATACAGCACTTTAGTATTTTTCCTCAATCATTATTATCCTGTGCAGTTTAATGAAATATATCAATGAAGGATTCAGCAGCTAAAGGTTTCTGGATTTATTCTCATGTAATTAAAAAAAAAAAATTGTTTTTGTTCCAGCCTGCTATTTGGATCTTGAATGTGACATGACCTTTCAAGAAATTAATTATAAGATTATTTTTTATTTTTACATCATTATTGACAACAACAAGAAATTAAAACAGGGTTTTTAATTTTATAAATTTTAAATATATATATAAACAAGGAAATGAAATGGGATTTGAAGTTTAAAATATCTTTTATAATAATTTTTAATAAATCAAAAAATACAATAATAAAAAAGTTGCAAATTAATTAGTCTATGCTATTGATTTATGCTTAATAAAAGATAATGCTTTTGATAATAAAAGTTAAACTTATTATAAAATTGATCATATCTTAAATCTCTCTCTATATATAAATTGTAACAAAAGAAGGTCTCAATAAACTCCTATATATGTGTGTGTGTGTGTGTAAACCTATTTAAGAACAAAACAAGTCTGAATATATTACTAAGATAATTCACAAGAAAGATTCCCAAAGAATCATTTAAATGGACCTGCAAATAATGCCCATCTTTTGTTACAATGCTAATGTATTTTGTCAGCTAAAAGATCATTTATTTGACCTTCAGTTTATTATATAGTAATAAATCAAGCCTTTTTACAAGTTAATTTAAATGATTCTTTGGAATCTTTTTAAAGAACTATTTTACTATTTTCAGATTTATTTGTGTTATAAATAGATTTATATATGATTTATAAATAAAAGTGATGTTGATCATGTATAATCAATCTCTTTTATACACCCATTATATATTGTAATGGAACAGGTCTTGGCCTTGCATAATAGAGTGAATGAGAAAACATATCTAGGATTCTTAAACTTTTAGACCCTTATCCACCCTGATCTCATTCCTAGGAGATGATGTATTAGCATATGAACATACATCAAATATCTACATGTATACTTATCTTTTTTTTCCATCCTTAACCTCCATTTATCCCAGAATTCAAGCTTAGGGAAAATACGCATAATATTCTACTTCAGAGAATATTAATATTACAATCTTTATTATGTGAGCTTGTGATAAATTGATAAAGAAGAAATGCAAATGACGGTTTTTAATTTGAAATTATATATTTAACAAATTTATTCACAATTATTACAATTTATGCAACAAGAGATTATAATAAAAACAATTAATTTGTTTAAATATCTATGACTATTCTTTGATTAGTATGGTTAAAACTTATTAGCCTAATACATCTTTTCCCCTCAAAGAATAATTATTCAATATCAATACTAATAAAAAAAAGTAAACTTATTATTATTTATATATATACTTGCTTGCTAATTTAGACTTAGTAAAATCGTAATTCATTGTCTCCGATATATTTGTGATGGAATAAGATCCCTCCTTCTATTATGATTTGTTTCTAAAATGATAGGAAAGACCATGCTAGAAAATTTTAATCATATATATATATACTGAAAAAAAAAAAATGTTGAAAGGATTAGAATCAGCAAATAACAGTGTAACAGTACAAGTGTTGATTTATTTAATGTATAAGAATATAAAATCTTACCTCTTAGTGATGATCAAATTCATCCTCAGCAAGTTCATGCCTGACCCTATATTTTATTTCATTTTAAAATAAAGCTAATAATGCTTTCCCTTTTTATAACATATTAAGAATTTATACCCCCCCCCCAACCTATGTTAAAGGAAATAAATAAATAATGGAGATACTTAAAATAAAATGATGATGTCACCTTAAGATAAATCAAGAGTTCATAAAGGAAAATGTCCTAAAGGGATTATACATGTCTTTATAGCTCCAGTTTGTGATCTAATTAGTGGGGTTCGAATGTTCCAGAACATACATGATGGTGATCAGAAAGTTCTTTCCTTGAGATGTTAAGTTTACAGCTTCACATGCAAGCAGTAAAGTAGGTAGTGTCTTCAGCATAGATGCTGTTTCAAGTCAAATCCAGTTTTGGCGGTTACAGCTCCATGCGTGATGAATCTCTAACTTTACACTTAGCAGTGCATGGTTTGGTTGTCTGTGTCTCTATATACATATAGTTGATTAGAGTCCTTGAGCTTGTTGAATAGCATGGTATTGGCTATTGGGAATCACAAGTTAAAGTTGATCTAACTCTCTGGCTCAAGATTGAAAATATTCTTCAAGTATCAAATAAATTTAAAGCTATTTCTGGGATTTATAATTTAAAATCCCTTAGTTTGCTGGGTTTAAATCCATACACTTTTATTCTAGCTTTTATCCATATTCAATGAGATATTGTCATTTAAAGTTTTTACTTTGATGGCTGCAGATCTTTCTGTTTGAAAGACAAGTTCGATTTTCTGCTCACAAACTATATGTGTTCGTTAGCTGACAAGGATTTTTGATTTTATTTTTAAGGGGGTCGTTTGTATATATATTTTGTTGATCACCAAAACGAGGTTGTTTTTTTAGTGTTAATTTGACTCTTTCAAATAGAAAATTCAAGTTCATGCATTGAGTTAATTATTTACGTCATATGTTATGATTTATATATCTGTGGTGGATTAATAACAATAAAATTTTATTTATTACATTTTTTTTTATATTGTTGTAATATGTGTATATTAAACAACAATTAATGATAGGTTTTTGTAATAAAGGTAAGTATCAATATTTAAGTTTTACAGTTTAGTTTGTATTATGTGTTTTATCACCTGTTTGTTAAATATTTAATTATAGAAATAATTAAATGTTTCTCAGCTACAATGCTTGTGCACATTTTCATCTTTCAGGAATACATTTTATTTGGTTTACATTCTCTTTATACATATAATTTACTTTATATTATATGTAGGGAATATTGTTATTGTGGGCATTGGGGTTGAAGTAACTAAGGATGTTTAATGGTTTTTGGTGGGATATATGACCACGTCTTGCAATATATTACAATAAAAACTGGATTTAGATATGTGTGGCATATATACTAGCAAAAATGAAAATATATTTTAGCTAGACACACACCTCCAGAAAAAAGAAATTTTATATTGGAGACATCTCCTTTCTTGTGAACAAATCTCTAATTTACAAGTTATGTGAATTTAAATCATTTACTGTCATTAAATAATATGTAGGCAAATTCTCTACTAATGGCAGATAATGTAAATAGGAATTAGAGTATTGCAATAACACTTGATCATCATATATAGTAATTTATTATTTCTTGTCACCATTTTAACACAGTTTATTATAATATCCTAAATTTTAGAACAGCATTAATGTGTTCTTGCATCATTAAAATGAACATATGTTTCATCATAATGGGCAGGAAGCAGTCAGTGAATATTTCTTTACCATTGAGATGAATACTAATTAAAAATTTTCATTCCATATATCTACATGCCCCCACAGAATATGTCTCTGTGAAGATAGTGTGGTTTAAAAATGTAATGAAATAAAATTTTATGTTATGCTAGGTATCTCATAGGAATAAAAAGCTTTTACATATAGAAATCAGCACACCTATTATTTTTCGATACATAAATTTTATTTCATCAACAAAAATAATACTCTATGAATCTAATTTCATTGCACTGTGCTAACATAATTCTACTATTGGCTTGTTATTTGAATGCAGTCTTTAAATTTTTCTTTCTTGTTCAAATACAATGTATTCAATGAAAATATAAAAGTCAATATTAATCGTATAATTTTGGGAGATATTCTTTCATAATAATAGTAGAGTAGAAAGATGTGCTATTAAAATAACTCATTTTTGTAAACTTTGCTTTTAGCATATGCAAACATGGATCTAAATAAAAACACTTCATCTGAATCAAAATCTTTTATATTCTCTTATAGTGTCATTGCCATTTTGAATCCAAAATGATGTTTTAGCTATTAGAGCATGATATTTAAAATGCTGTTGAAAGCACATTTGTGTGTGGAAAAAGAAGTTGCTACACCAGTAATAAAGCTCATCTACTTTGGAGTTTTGTATGAAAAAAATTTTTTTCTGTATTAAATTGTGAATAGATTTTTTTGTGTATGTGATTTTTTTTCTTCTGTTTATTATTCTTATAAGTCAGATATCTCTTTGTATATAAATGCCCTTTTAAATAGTTCTGTTAGCAACTTCTACAAATGCTAATAATGTGATTAGAAATAGTGTTTTTTTTTTGTTTTTTTTACAGAATTGTAGCTATTACTGGGGATTTGCAGCATTTGTTGCCTATTATGTTAATCATCCACTGTATACATCACCAAGTAAGTCTTATTTAAAATACATATTGATAATGTAACACAATCAAATTTCTTATAGCTTTATTATGATTAAAGATTTATCAACTTTTTTATAACTAACATTTAAATATATTAATTTTTATTTAGATATTTATTGAAACTGCTAAAATTTTATACTAGGAATCCACTTAACATCATTAGTTGAGCGCTGTCTGTGACCATGATTAATCAACCAATTCCCATTTAGATCTTTTTTGGTTATTGGCTTTTTTCAGTAAGGAGCATAATTTACATTATAGTCGTCCAACAACTACTTTTTATTTCTATTTGCTAAACTTTACATTTTTTTAAAACCCGCTATGGTTTTATGATGACTTCTGTATTTTACTTTATATAGATTTCATACTTGGTAGGTGTTGTGTTTATGCGTGATTATAATAAACACAGGCTCCTAAAAATACAATTAAATATTTATTAATTAAAACAAATATACAAATACATATTTATAATATATGTTGGGAAGATATAATTTCTAATTGCCATGCAACTATTAATGTAAAGGACTTCAGGCATCCATCTATGTTTACTTATCACTTCCAGCTTAACATATCAGCTTGCCTCATAAGTAGATAAGGTGACACTTCCAAACTGTTCTGTGACAGCTTGGCTTGGGATCTGATTTAGGTTTTAGCAGCTTCCATTTCTAATGTGAACTTGCCTAGTGGACAATACTACTGTTCAGGTCTGATAGTAATTTGTTTTTCTCCCGTTCCTCCAATTGGGCTGACTATTTGTAGCTAAGAATAATATCACCAACCAGCAATAAAGAGCCATCAGCCAACAGTAAAAAGTCATCAGTCACCAGCTAACAGTGAAAAGTCATCAGCCAGCAGCGAAAAGTCTACAAAGTTAAAAGGTACCAGATCTACAAATGAAGACACCACACCTGCAAGACAGAAAGCGATGAAAACATTCACCAAAATATCTGAATGTCTACATTCTCCAGGGCTAATTTTAGGCAGGGGAAGAGAAATGTTATAGTTGAACCTACCTTCAACTAATGAAGGTAGTCAAATTCCATTTTATCTTTATTGAATTGAGCATTCATTGTCAGAGACTAATAGATATGACAAGATAACCCATATCAAAGGCAGATACAAGTCAATGAGTGATAATGCTCAATGTATTATTTTCATAGTGGAAAGTGATCTTGCTACAAATAGCTTCTATGTGACTGACATGCTTACAATATCTACATATTGTATTCTGGTGTATACATTTAGTGTGCATAGTTGTATTTGTATATTGAACTATTTTCGTCATCTAATATGAGTATATAATGTCTTTAGAAAAAATTAACTTTATTTAAATATTCCCAATACATTCAATTGTTAGCAATAGTACATCAAACAGGTTAGTATATGCACAATATTTCGAGAGGTATTATTCTCCCCTCTTCTTCAGGTGTTGCTGGTCTGACCAGTGACAGTACTAGCATGGGATTCGAACCTAGACCCACAGATTCTTGAGTATTGAATTTTAAGGTAACGCTCTAACCAACTGATCATCCTGCCAACAGTTGAATGTATTTGGAATATTCAAATAAAAGTTAAATTTTTCTAAAGATATTCAATACTCATATTAGATGACGGAAATAGTCCAATATAAAATACTAGAACAGCATCATCACAAACCTTCAGGAAAAAAAAATTTGTGTGCATATGTTTTGGTTTATTACATCTAAAACAAACTCTTAACAATATTATTATCAATAGTAGATTCCCTAAACTCATTTTGATTGGCAAAGCTTTTATGCTAGGACTACTATTCAATGGAATGGTTTGAATCACTGTGGAATTTGTTAGAATTGCCTGAGAAACAGCTGATTCAAACATGATATCAGATTTTATCAACAGCTTAATCCTAAGGAAATCTTTAAAGTTGGAATTAAGTGCTAGCTTTCTCAGTTTAACAGCAAAATCTCTCACTTTCTCCTCTCCCTTTGTGTACAGAGATTGAAGAGATATCTGCATTATTGTTATGGGTTTTTCCAGAAAAAGTTTGACAATAAAGTTTTATCAAAATCAAGCTCACCCAGCAGCATGGGGACTGCCTGTGCAAGTAATATCTTATGTTTGAGATCATCATACAGACACAAATGTTGCTTATTTTAATTCAGCCCTTTAAATTTTTTTCCTGCCAGTAGAAAAGCACTCTAGTTATATAGGATGGCCAATTTTCATGATAGGCTGGATTGAGCTCTTCTAATGAGTCAATTTTAGCCATTTTTGATTTTTTCTTTCTCTTGTTCTGCCACGAGAAAGAGAGAGAAATTTTTTTTAAACTTTATTGTATTGTTAATGAGTAACCACTTGCCTTTAATTTTTTTTTAAAATTTCTCTTCATGTGCTAGTAATATTAGCTGTCAATTTTTAATAACACAGATCTAAACAATCTACAAGTAACCACTCGCATTTGATTTTAATTTTTTATTGATGCTCTACTAATGTTAGCTGACAATTTTTTTAATAATAATGATCTAACTTGACTGACTATTTATAGCTAGATCCACTATGAAATCAATCAAATTCACTGAGCATGAATGCTCAATCCGATTAAGATAATATGGTATTTGGACTAGTCTATTAGTTAAAGCTAAGTTGAGATATAACAAAAGGCAAGTATGCCTGCATTCAAAACTGGTGCTTGAGACATTCAAAGAATTTAATTAGTTAAGGGAATATCTTGCTCATTTGTATACAAGGTTAATTACCAGAAACTAATCTGAGGATCTATCTGTTAAAACCATATGTTCTTATTCATTAGTGGAGATATGTAAGGTGAATGAATGGTATAAAATGCAGATTATATATAAGATAAACTAATCTTTATGTTATAATAAAGGATATTACATTAGAACTTTTGAATTAAACTTTGGAAATTTATTTAGACAATTTATAATCTTGGAATTACATGTTGGGTGATTACTATTATCTAATTGAATTGCTAAATGTTTTTAGAAAAATTCAGACTTTATTTACATTTCTGAAAATATATCCCAACTGTTAGATTAGTAAAAAAGACAATGTTTTGATTGATATTGGTTTTTTTTCTTCAGATATTCCATGATAGACATATTATCACACATTAGCCCATCAACATCTGAAGAAGTGAAAAGAATAATACTAATCAACATATTGTGTTTTATACTAATCTGTAAGATATTTTTAACAATTATAATGTAATTGGAAAAGTATAAGTAAAAGTCTGGATTTTTTTAAAAGCATTTAATATTTCAGCTAAATGCTGTAAATAGACTAATATATATAAATTACAAGTAAGATGCAATCATCACAAATCTTCAGACAAAAATTTTACTTTGAGAAATATGAATGTGAATTTTAAATTTGAATTTGTACATTTCAAAAATATCTCAGCAAAATTTTGTCAATTCAAATAGTTGAAAATAATTATTTCAACCAGAAATAAAACCATTTTTAAGAATTTTAAATCATTTCTCTTTAAACATTGTATGAACCAATTAATAAAGAAATAATTTTTAAAATGTAGAAATAAAAAAATTTGCTTCAGAAATATATTTCCAATTAAATTTTTCAATCAACATTCACTAAGAAAACAATTTATCACAGACAAAGACGTACCATGGGTAAAGACATTTTTTTAAAAAATCCATAATACTATAAAATAATCAAATGATTTATTGTTTGGGAATTCTCAAGAAGTTGGAGCACCAGAAGTGATAAATCTAGGTTGCAATCAATGGATTTTGAATTTCAGAATTTGCCATTCTTGTCGCTGTACTAAACTAGACAGGAAAAATGTCCATAACATTGATTTAATTTTATTGAGAGAAACAATAGTATAATATATTTTATATACACTAACCAATTAGAAACTATCAATATTATACTTATGATATTTAGTTACAATGACTGTTCAATTTAACTAAATGGAATTTATATTCTTCTGTTTTCATAAAAACAATATATTTAAATGTTGTAATCTGTAAAAGTTAACATTAAGCAAGTATAATCTTTTATTATATCACATAGAAAAATAATTTGGAAGTTCAAAAATAATTCTCTATAAGAAGAAGAATAAAACAGCCATTAAATAGTCCATTGCAGGGTGAAGGCCTCATAGAAGAACAATAAAAGGAAGGGTATTATACACTAGGCTTAATAATTTCTGGATAATATGGATTCAGATAGTTTCCATTTTAATTTTATCTCCTATTTAAGAATAATGAAATCTAATTTAGTTGAATTGGCTATGGGCTAATTATGCAAAAGAAAAATTCTAAAAATAATTGGGACTTTAATATTTTTTCAAGTTTTATTTGATCTGGATTCAAGATGCTATTTGGTATCTATAAATAAACCAAAAATGCTAAAAGGGAAAGGAGATACAATAAAGAGATCCCCTTTTTTAATGCTAATTTGTAATGTTGAATCAATGACTCTTAATCTAAACTAGAACTAGATATGCTCGGTCATTAACCAACTGATGACAATATAAATCTTAGCTTAACCTTTTTTAAAAAAATGATTAATATGCAAAACATATTTCATAATAATAATGTCCATTACTATATTATTTCATGTGAACATTAATATATCTAATAAATCTCAGGATTTATACACCATTTCTGACATTGTATATTCTAATAAGTATATATAACTATTCCTTTAAGCTTTATATGTGTGGCTAGCATAATATCACAGTCACAGAATAATACTTTAATCTATATTATTTCTCAGAACTTTGAATATCATAAAGACTTTTATATATTTTATATAATAAAGTTTCTTAGAATATGACTGAATACAAATGGGCATTTTGTGATTGTATCTAGTGCATATCTCTTAGCATATAAATAAAGTTGTGAAAAAAGTAGGGATAAGCTTTGCAAACTGTTTAAGATAAAATATTTACTCTACTATTTAATTTAAAGTATATAAATAATATTTATTTTATAAAGCGCAGACATTTGAAGTTGAAATTAAAGTATTGTGCCACTACTTTTCGTATCTAAAAGTTTGTAGGCCCAGAATCAAAGATTTTAATTACAGCTAGAATCGTATCATACGAGGGCGCAACCAGTAAATAACCTGGAGCCACGAAATTAGAGGAATCTTATATCGTGGCTGTTAATTTTTATACGTATCTAGCTAACCTCCCTTTGCAATCCCATTTTTTTTTATATGCGTGTATACGCTACGGTCATATGTTTTATTATCACATACAAACGCTAAAAGAATGAACACGAACACTTACATATGTTTCAAATAATACTCAGCTTTATTATGAGTTTTACTTCACTTTTATTCAAGACCCCAGATAGAAATACATCCTTAGCATCCCTCATCATGCCTAACATTATCGTTCTTTTTCTCACTCTCTCTTTTTTTATATATAAATTAAAAAAACTTACAAAGGTGAAGAGTAATATATATTTTTCGTTCTCGAAGGAACATGCGCTCTTATATATATATAAGCGCCCCAGACCGATCTGAATCTTGATCAGTGCAGGGACTAAGCGACTTACTATTAGGAGATAATTATTGTACTAAACCCCTACCCTCTCTTTCAATATTTATTCCACCCTTAAACTTTTCGTTTGCCTTCTTAAATCATTTCTATTTTTAATCTCCTCTATAGTCTTGAATTTCGTCAAAAGTTATTTGAAAAACCCTCAAAACAAAAAAAAAATTTAACAAAACATATAAACAAATTGAACAATGTTATTATACGCATTATAAATATATATATGACAAAACCCCTTCTATTGTCGCGGCGTATAGTTCGTGGCTGATTTGATACAATCCTGATCAGATATGTTTTTATGGATCAGCAATCAATAGTTAAAAAAAAAAAGTTTATATTACCCTGATCGATCAGTGTCCATACGCGTTCCTTGGGATCCTTTGGGAGTTGATTCACAGTAACACATTTTGTCCTTCGACTTAACTTCGCTTTCTCTTCGGCTGTTTATCGGTGATGAAATCCAGAAATCAGCTAATGTCCCGGCTGGGGACGGATTTTAATTGTTTAGCCTTCTAACATTTTTATTTTTCAAAAGTTCTCTTCTGTTATAACAAATTAATAAATAATAATCAATAGCGTTGTCTCTTATTTATAGTCCTTTTTCCATTGTCCTTTTATCTGATCACGTTCCCAGCCAGTGATTGCATTTTTTTTTTTTTTTAGTTTTTTAACACCAGCTAACTAGAAGCCACGACAATAGAATTTATTAAATTCTTTTCTCTCTTTCCCCCCACCTTTTCAGATCAGAAAATTTAATTACGAAATTGTTTTAAAAAACAAAAATTTCTTTAATTAATATCACTTTCGATGTAATCTCAATCCAATTAAAAAATAACTAATCTACCATTTTGTCCTTTTTTTTCTTTCTATTCTGTTCTTTTAAAATCCCATTAAAAATAAAACAATAAATAATGCCAAAAACCCACTATATATATAAAAACTAATAAATAATACCGCAAAAAAAAAAAAAACTTTCTATATACACAGCATTTATTTATTATTATATGCCTAATATATATGTGTATGTACGTGATTTTTACATATATAAAGAATATAACATGAGCCGCTCGAAATTATCGGCTCAGTATAATGAAAATTAGATAATTGAAATTGAATTTATTTGACCACGTCAATAAATCAAAGTACTGATGATGATATATTAAACACAAATTCATTATTTTCAAAACAATTAAATAATTTTATTAAATAAAATATGAATGCATAAATAGATATAAGATAACTATATTAATATCTCTGATAATGTTCTCTAAATAAATGAATTTGTTTATAAGCGCTATTATATATAAAATATTGCAGGTAAATGCACTAATGTGTAACTCTATGTATTGCTCATACAAATACAAAACTATTAAAGAAGGTTGCTAATAGGTAGGATTTAACTATATCCTTACTACTGTAAAATCTAAAATAGAATAAAAGAATTATCTGTGTCTTACAGATCTTAACTATTTCCCTTATTGAAACACAATATCAAAATGGTGTCTTCTTAGTTTATCCTTTTATCTAGGTACAATATTTATTTCTCTAGATAATGGCGAATTTATATAGCATTAAGGTCCTAAACGATACATTCTATATATAGCCTATAGCTATGGACTAACTTATTTCTTATATTCTAGTCTTATTACCACAATTGCATTTTAAAGTATTATTTATTTATTTACATAAATACATTTATAATGTGATATCATTAATATTATATAAGTATAAAATAAAATATAAAATCTATGGGACAAGAGATTTCATATTACTGTAATCACTAAGAGAATTTAATAATATTATTATATAACATTAACAATCTATCTTTAATAAAAAACAATGCATACAAATATCTTATATCAATTTAAATATTGAAACCATATTATCTGGCTTTCTTACTGATGAGAACATTGATAAATATTAACACAAGCAATTAAATGTTACACACACACACACACACACACAAAAAAAAAACCCAACAGTAAAGAAAACAAATGATACAACTATCATTATCCATGAAAGTTTATGAATAACTTAGTCCATTTTTTTTTTATGTGCACATTTTTCTGTAGGTTCCTTAATAAATTTTCTTTTATGAATATATTCATTTTATTCTTTTAATTATTAGTTTTCCAAAATTTTATTGACAGGTGAATTAAAATCCTTTTAGTGACATTGATCCATTTATGGCACAATGTTTTATATTTATAAAACAATAACAATATTGTTTATCACAATTTTTAAATTCATTACAAAAGTAATTAAGTCATAGATTCCTAAGACAATTAAGTTTTAGGTTTATTAACCTTTTAAGAAAAGTGAGGTATGTTATTCCATTTTCAATATCCCACAGGATTAGTTTTTTAGAAAATTAGCAAAAACATAACCATTAAGTTAAATCAGAATTTCTCGGGTGTGTTTTACTAGTATTCATGCGAACTGGAAAACAAAAGCAAAATCCTATCTATTTAGCATAGCAAGTTAATAATTCCAAAACTATTTGAAGACTAACATTTGGCTATAGCTTTAAATAATTCCGAGATTAAAATTAGAATTTGACCAATGAAAAATTTTATATTGGCTTTAGAAGATAAACAATTAATCATTCTGCTATTATTAAGTCATGTTTGAGGATGATTATCATAAAGGTTCATATTCATTTTTGAAGGTGAATGTCCAATGGTTCTTTTTCAGCTGGACATACTAAATCAAGGAGCTGTAATGGAGAATTGAATACTTAAAACTTATAAAGTTTACTAAATGAACCTTCCATGCAGAGAACCTCAAATTTCATCGAGCACTTGCTTTTATATTGTAGAGCACGTTAAAATGATGTAGATTCGAACTCATCTTTTACTCAATTACAATTTGTATGTGAAATTTTTATTATGTTGGCATAGTAACCAATTTCATCCAGATGATAAAGCTCTGTTGCGTTCTGCACAGTAAAATTCGCCATATTATATTACATTTTACATACATAAAACATTTTAAAATAAAATTATTATAAAAATAAATATACAATTATTTATATTTATTCCAATACCAAATAATATATTAATACTTTATCAAAATAAATAAGATTTAATTTTTAAATTGGACCAAAATTTTCTATTATTCCTATGGCTTTATACTAAATATTTAACCTCTAAAAAACATCATTTTATTATAGCTAGATACAAAAATGAACACATCCATGCATATTTAAATATTATTTGGAAGACAAGTGTTTACAAGTGATTTTAAATCTGATATAAATCATTGAATATATATGTTGTGATCGATTTTTTAATTTTAATAAAGGACATTCAACTATAAAATGTGCTACAGTGTGATGTAGGATGGGTGACTTAATTTTGTTAATGAATGTTTTTGCTAAATTTTAAATTTAACCATGATTTTACAATTTCAACATATGTTACTATGTTCTCTATCTTGGATATCTCTTAGCAATGCTATATTCATATATATATATATATAACATGAGAATTACAATTATAAAAAAAAAAATTAAGCAGATTATTTTTAATATGGGATCAATGGAGTTACTATCACAATATAAATGAGAGAAATTAAGAAATTTAAAAATCATATGTGGCAATAATTAACTATTAAAAATGACCTATAATAGATAGCACATATTTTTCATTCATGTCTTGCTTAGATCACAAGTTTCCCTAACATGAGATTTTTTTTTCTTATCACTTTATTGGTCATAAATTGCTGTAATGGAATTTTTTTAAGCTGAAGGTTCAAATTTCTGAATTTAAAAAAAGGTAATGCTTTAGTGATTAATGATTAAGTCAGGGAAACTTATGTTTGAACAGAGAGGTTTAAATCTGATAGATGGAAGAAGTGATTCCAGGAGTAATCCAAAATCTGTGATACAAAAAGTTAATAGAATTCCAAAGAAATATCATTAAAGAATAATATTTAGATAAATTTGTTTTTGGATAAACAAATAAAAAATAAATTGAGTTATTGAAATTCTCTTTTATAAAATCATATTTACATATGCTAATATTGATTAAGTATTATTATTTTTTAATGTTTCGTTTATATGCATTTTTTTTTGTTTAATTTTCAGTTTTTAAATACATTCAAGTATTTACTGGATTAGCTGGTTTTTTGGTAAGTGCATTAAACAAGTTCTTACCTATATATTCTCTGATCTTGACCAATAAAACCAAATACTGTTGAAAAGCATTTCAATATCCTCACTGTATTAGATTGCTCTGACAACACAAAATAGTGCTTGCTGAGCAATCTAGTATAGTGGGATACTGAAATGTTTTCAACAATGATTGTTTTCATTGATCAAGATTGGATATTACATATAACAGTTAAAATAATGCTGTATTTATTATATATATCATACAGATATAGAGATATGATAGAGCTTTAGTTTTATGAGTCAGTTATAAAAATTTTAAGAATTTTTAGAGGCAATTGTTAGATTTGATTATTAAAATTATGTAAGTTTATAATTAAATGAAATATGTTAAAAATTATATACAATATTTTCATGATTAATTGCATCTATAAAAGTTATGAATGTTAAATCTATAAATAAGAGACATTTTTATAAAAAGAATATTATAATATTAATAAGATTTAATTGAGACTATAATATAAAAAGAAACTGTTCATTGTTTTCAGAAACTGTTTATTACCTGTATCATTTCCCTCATATCTTTTTCTTGAATGCCTTTTGATTACATTTTCTTATATATAATAAATAGTTCTACAGTTTTTGAGATTTTGTCTTTTGATATTTATTTTTTCTATGCTAATCCTTTCTTTCTCTGATATTTCTTTATTAACTATCTAGTTTTATATATTATAAGACTGAGTGAATACAAATTAATTCCTGACCATTCTTTACTAATATTGTATTTTATAAGATATGTGTTCTATTATACTAGCATTTTTAGTTTACAATAATCATTCTTTTCCAATGATGTTGCTAAACAGTTATAACATCATTTTTTATCTTCCTTCAATAAAGTTTCTCCCTGATTAATTCTTTATTGGAAATATTGTTATATTCTATCAATTCTCAGATATTTTTATAGCATAGACTTTCAAACTCCTTCCAATGAATATTTTGTTATTACTCATGTTTAACATACGTAAAGACACTAGTAAATATGTTTGTGTCCAGTACATTTGATGTGTAACCTGATGTTTTAATTTTAATTCTCTTTATGGCTTGTAAACATATTTTTGCTTTCTTTATTTTTATATTCTTTTTCTTTTATTAGTCAAGACCCCTAGTGATTTTATTTCCAAGATATGTCTAATTCATTTCTGTAACTTTTGATTTTTTTTCCATATCCCAAAACTATTACTTTTTGGCCATGTATATGTATATAAATCTATATTTTATTTTTTGCCTCCTCATTTAGCAGGTCTAATATTGATTTCATGTTTCTTCACCTTTTTCAATGATTACTATGAAATCTGCATGTATTAAATTATTTATTCTTATTTTATGATATTCATTTGTATTTTGATCTTATTTACTCTTTCTTCCAGATCTGAGATGAATATAGTTGATGAGATTGGGGATTCTTCCAACTAAGTTTAATACTATAATTAATTTTTTTCATTATATTTCCATCTGTAATAATAATATGGCCAATATCTTTGTAGTTGTTAACTTCTTCTAACTCATTATTATCAATTTCCAATTTCTCCACATTTTGTTACGGCTGCTATCGAATTATTATAAATATTTGTTAGAAGATATTTAAATATTACCCAAGTTATTGTTTGGTCTGCACTAGTAAAGATCTTCTGCAAGTCAAATATAGATATAGGTTTTTTTATTTTAGCTTTTTTTAATGCAGAGTGGTAATATCTGCTGGTACTTATATTTTTTCTAAATTCAATTTATAATCTATCAGAATGTTTTTTTGTCTTTCTTTAATCTTGCAAGTAACAAGTTTTTTAGTAGACTCTTATCTAAAATATTTATTACTATATTGTTTCTGTAATTTTCAAATTCTGACTTATCCTTCTTTTTATAAATTGGCTCTATGATTTATCCAAGCTTTTTTTTATATATATGAAATTATAAACCTATAAATTTTTTAAAGTGAATTGTCTTCTTATTTGATCATTTTTTTATTTGGCCATTTCTGGACTCATATTCTTATTTAATTTATTCAGTTTTTTAATTATATTTTCCCAAGAAAATATTTTCACTATTTTAAAAATAGTGGTGCAGTTTCAATAAGCTAATTTAGTAATTTTTCTGATTTTTTTATTTTATTGAAATTTGCTTTATATATATTTCAAAACAATTATTTAATCATCATTTTAAAATTTCATTCTTGCATTTATCCATGTTCAATTTGGCAGCCATTACTTGGTACAATTTTTTTATCATGTTGTATATCCATCTGGATTTATATTCACCATGACATTTTTTTTATACTCCTCCAATGATCTTCTAACCATTATTGCCTATCTTTTCTATTGTCTACTTTATTTCATTGTTATTTAAACCATTTTTGAATCCATGTTTTGGTTATTGGTTTTAATGTTTTTTATGTGTGATTCAGTTTTTTGTAATTTTTTTTTCTTTTGATATGCTTTTATAACAATTTTCTTCCTAGCTTTTTTTATTTTTATTTTTAAACAAATATCTAGGTTATGTAAAATAATATACATACACCATCTTTATTAATATGCTTGAGTACATTATTTGTTTCAATATCTATTTATATTTTATGTGTAATGAAATTATATAATAAGAATAATTATAGGGAAATGTTTATCATTTCTCATAGAGAAAATTCTCATATTCTCTTAATGTTCAAGCTTATTCTACAGATACTCAATAAATTAAATTGGTGATTAGGCTATATAGAGCTTTATCATTTTGAAATATGTTAGTCTTGACTAGAAACAATATTTGCATCATGGGATACAACTGGCACCCCAAGTTTTCAGATAATGTATAGCTGAGAAATACTCATGCAGATTTAGATCAAGAGAATGCCATGATGTATTTGCTCAAATTATAACATTTTGATTATTGAATATAAATTCTTTTAGAGATTTGGAAAAATGTAAATGATGATTTGTCTATACATATGACCTGTTTTCGAGCATTTATTGTTCCAATTCTTATGCTTATGACACTATTGCTTCTGTATTGTAGCACTTCATCAGAAACTATTGGCAAAGAAATGATAGCTTAGCCATAAATATTCTTCATAGAATTAGATATTGAAATATCCTGAGGTGTGTTGATCTCTGCTGTGGTTTTGTTCTTATTTTTTGACTACAATCTTTTATAATGTCTGTGATCATTGATGTCTGGATACTCTTATGTTAAGTAATTAAACAGGCAAAACTCTCCATACAGAAGTGCCACTCAGTGCAAGCTAGGGCAATCAATGGATGCCAGCAGTCTTGTGCATAAAATCCCTATCTAGTGCCTACTCATCCAATATCCCCAGACTAGTTCCTGGCTTGTGGCTGTCATCAATGAGGAGCCTTGGATCTGAGAGCACTGCACCTAGATCTTAGAATCTAATGCAACCCTCCAACAGCTGCCTTTTATCTCTACTTAACTACAAAACTATGAGAATCAAATTGAAAACACAATAATATTTTCAATCTAAGCTCATTAGCTTATATAGGCGTATGGGTCTGAACTCAGTTCAGTACCCATATATTTTGGTGTCTTTGGCTCTTTTATAACCATAGCCACCACTATCCTATTAGGCAGGATTGGTATTAATCCACTGAAGATCACATGATCACCATTTCTTATGCTTGCTCATAACTGTTATTAAACAGGCAAAACTCTCCATACAGTAGTGCTACTCAGTGCAAGCCAGAGCAATCAATGGATGCCAGCAGTCTTGTGCATAAAATCCCTATCTAGTGCCTACTCATCCAATATTCCCACACTAGTTTCTGGCTTGTGGCCTTCATCAGTGAGGAGCTTTGGATCTGAGAGTCCTGCATCTAGATCTTAGGATCTAATGCAATCCTCCAGCAGCCACTTTTTTTCTCTACTTAACTACAAAACTATGAGAATAAAATTGAAAGCACAATAATATTTTCAATTCAAGTTTATTAGCTTATATAGTCGTATGGGACTGAACTCAGTTTAGTACCCATACATTTTGGTGTCTTTGGCTCTTTTCTAACCATAGCTACCACTATCCTATTAGGCAGGATTGGTATTAAACCACTGAACATCACATGATCACTATTTCTTATGCTTCATAACTGTTATTAGTAATTACATAAAAAAACATATTGCCTTTATAAAGTTGCCAAAATTAGCTTTCTTATGCTGGTCTGGTTTCAATTAGTGTGGGGACCAATTGGGTATTTCTTGTGAGGTCCTTCAAAATATGGCTCTAACTTTTATAAAAAATTGCATTTTTTAATATAAAAAATTAGTAATTAAATAATATAATTTAAATAAAATATATATAGTCAACATTGAAGCAATATAAAATATTATTTAAAAATCATTTTCTAGCTTTTTACTTGGAGACATCTTCTAAAATTGAATCAAAATCCAGCTGCCATACTTTTTGATTTTCATTGGATAGGATTTCTAAACTCTTTAGTCTATCTTGGATCATAGTTGACCTTAAATAATTTTTTATTAGTTTTAACTTACAAAATGTTCTTTCTCCAGAAGCAACTAATACTGGTATGGTTAAATATATCTGAAGAGCAATAATGCCTGAATATCCTAGCATCTCACTGATGACAGCTAGAGCTAGAAACCGGTCTGAGTATAGGGATATTTGGAAAAGCTTGTTAAGAGCAATTAGCACACCCATTATATAATATCTGAAGAGCAATGAGATTAGGAAAAGCTGTAGCTATATCATTTTCTGCTATAAATTGAAACATTTTAGAAAGTTTTCCATAATATTCTGATGAGAGAATCATTTTTAGAACTTCCGTTTCATCTTAATCCGTCTTTTTTACAAAATCAATAGTTGAGTCTTCTTGTATAGTTTTATTGTTTATCCGAGCAATTTCTAATTATACCACATGCTTCTTTCATTTGTCTTTTTTCATTTTTTGAAATTTTCCCAAAAATCCAAATAAATCCATATGATTTTTGAGTTGTTGAAATTGAATTTATAATGGTTGTTTTGCTTTATTCTGAAGTATATGAAAAAAATTTACTTTGAATAGTTCTGCAGGATTAAAAATTGGCTCATCATTGTCTTCATAACTAAAATATGTCTTTTTTTTTATTAACCTTTTATTTTGAAATTCTGGAATTATCTCCAAATCTTAAGAGTGTTTTTGCCTCAAGTAATACTTGTTTGAACTCATTATCCCTGTATTTGATCAACCAGCATAGTTTTCAAATGAAACAAGTGCTGACAGAAATATCCACAGAATTACTTTGAAGTTCCTTTCTAACAAAATTTATCAGGAAAAGTACTTCATATTAGAAAATGGGTGATACTATAAACTTTTAATCTTTTATTGAATGTGTGATTTTGCATTACTTTTAACTGATGGTTTTGATATTTTAAGAGCTGCATCATAGACTGCATCTACTTAATACCTTACTATTTAACACTTTGAATGTGACATTTCTATTTTGTATTAGAAAGAGGCTTCATAATAAGACCTTTGCCCATCTTTTTGTTGTTGTGGATGATGATAAGAATACATAAAGGCATTGAAATATATCAAAGAAAGTTAATGCATCAGGACAAGTTTTAGCAGTATTTGTGAAAATAAGCACATGCTATAAAAATACTCTTTAATTTTTTTCTAAAAGTGTAGCTGAAGTTTATATTTGAACCCTTATGTCCTGATATTGTTAATATTTAATCATAGAAAATTACAATCAAGAATTAGAGCAAAATATGTTTCTTATTTTATTTGACTTATAATGTGGTTCTGGATTTTTACTTTCCATTAAATTCATTATTTCACTTTAAATTGTTTTGATTAGATAATGTTTTGGACCTTGTTTACTGATGATTTGTCGAAGATGATTTTATATCATTGGGTCAAATTTCCCAAGTATTTCAATAATTCCTAAGAGTGTTTCCATTATGAGAATCACCTATGTTTTCAACAAATCCTTGAAATATTAAATTATGCTCAGATAGAAATTGTATCACTGATAATTTTCAAAAACGTGACTTAATCATAATTTTTGTTGATTCAATAATTTCTATTGTACCTTGTCTATATTTTCCACAAATAAAAGTCTCTTTTGAAGTTATGTATATTTTAACATTGCAATTAAGTAATACTTTGATTTTTCACATTCTGCAGTCTGTTGGCCAATTATTGAATCCTGATGTGGACAAAGCAATTGTCATATTTTCATGGAAAAATTGACAATAAAAACAAAATATTTTATCTTTTTTATCAGAATATATTATCCAGGGAAAATGATTTCACTATTTGGAAGTTTTCTTTTAAGATGAACTATTGAAAAATGAGTTCTACAATTTTGGCAAATAAATTTATTCACAAGAATTTTTGGTGGTCCTTTTTTTACTAAATAATTATTATTTGATAAGCTCATTGTCTCTGGCCATTAACTATTTCTTTATTTTCAGTGACACCACCCTGAATTATTTCCATTATACTGTTGTTTTCTTGTAAATGTGGTGTTTCTTTATGATTATTAGCTTTATCTATCATTCTGTCCTGAACATTTTTTTTTTGAAGACATTTTAATTTAAATGAATATTTTCATCATTTTGATTGTTCACTTCCAATTCTGTGATGTCATTATGAATTTTTTTAAAATTTGTGCAAAGCGTCTTTTTGTTTTTTAGCTGTAATTTTACTTATTTCACTTAATTTTCTTTTGTTAATATCACTTTGGTATTTTCTTCCCTAATTCCTTTTTCATTTTGAATTAGGCATTCCATAAAAAAAAATATAATTTTTTGCAAAAGGAGATAGTGATTGAAAATAAATATTTTTATATTGGTTTAAACTTTTTAAATTTGCATTAAAATAATAAAAATATTTTTATAATTTTTTATTATGAACAGTATAAATTAGCAGTTTAGAGTTTTATATTTTTGGAGTAATATTTAAGATTTTAAAGCAATTAATTGAACAATTAAGATTTTTTGTTGTTATTATTTTTTGTAAAAAAAATAGTGAGTTTAGTATAGATAAATTTATTGAATTGTTCAATATACAGAATAATTAATCTATATTAAAATTAGCTACTTTGCTAATAGAAATAATTCACACATATGTAAATAATTTAATTCATTTAGTGAAATCAATAGTAACAATTTATTTGGCCAACATAATTTTTTTAAAGATAACGCATGGCATATCTATTTTTTGTGCCAATATAGAAGATAATTTGCTATATGCATATTACACACGGAAAGAGAGTTGGCAGAAGTTGCAATATAATTAGTCATCTCTGTGCTGTAATCTAGATAATTGACAGTAATGTTAAAAAAAGGTATTTTAATATTAGAATTGTTCTGATTATTGTAATTTTTGAAATATATACTTTTTAATACAATTATTAATTACATAAACTTTGGCAAGGGCAGGGCCCTCTTCAAAGGCAGGGCCTTGTTCCATTCAGCTTATATCCAACCCTTCTCTTAAGTCCATGATTTTTAGTGTGCAGCAACTTTTGCAAACATTCCTTCAACAATTAAAATTTATTTTAAAAATTCCTAATATTTTTTTATGTTCTTATATTATTTGAAAAATTATCTTGTGTTCTAACTATAAAGAGGTTATGAGTTATTATCATTCATTTTTCAAAGTTTTTAAAAATTGTATTCAGGTATTAAGTACATAATACTACATTTTTTATAATGTTCATTTGGAAAATATGATATTATTATTAGCATTTATTTTCAAATGATTATGACCATTCTATCTCCAGAAAATTTAAAAAACTAAAAAAAAAAAACTAAGATAAAACAAAAATTAAATGTTAAAGAAGAGTTTTGCAATGACCATATAAATCATTCTGTAAAACATAAACACAACTATGTATATTACACATTAGTTTGTTAGTCTGACATCTTGTGATATTCTTTTACAACAAACTTCACTATTTGAAATACTTGAACAATTTGCCCAATTAATATTAATATAAAAAAAAAATTATATACTTCTTTAGTCCCACAAAATAGTGCAATATATTTTATTTAATTTTCCACACTAGACAACAGTTTCAATCATCCAAAAGTCTTCCTCAGAGCTTATCTTTTCATTATTTCTGCTTCCAGCTATATCTTGTTAATGATAAAATTAGTATTATTTTAGAGATCTTTTAATATATATGAATCCTGCTACCCTCATTAATGTTTTCCTTAAAATCTTTTTTAGAAGTTTTTCTATCTATTTGTTTCATATCTCAATTCCAAGATTATATATCTTTATAATAATAAATTCATTAGCATTATATCTGGACAACATAATTTTGGCACTATATTTTTAAAACATTACAAAGTATTATTGAATGAAATTTTTTTAGTATCTTTATATTACACCTAGAAGAGGTCCATATTTTATTTCCATGTAATAATTGGGCAAAATAATGTTAGTAGCTAAACATGTCAGCATCTAAAACACTTTGAATAAAAAAAAAAATAGATTTTTGATTTTGAAACCTTACTTATAAGAAATCTTTTAAACTTTATGATTTACTTTTAAAAATATATTACTTGCAAATAATATTGTTGTAAGCTTTTTTCTAACACTAGGAAAGAAAAAAAATCAAAATGACAACATATTTAAAAAATGATAAAAACAATGTTAATTTGCTTTATCAGACGTTGCTAACAAATTCTTAACTAGTTACAGTAATATCATTATTAATATTTTACCTATGAATGTATATTTCAGTACTTTAATAAACAGGTTAAATAGAATTTAAAAAGGAGGCTACTAGAACACTTGGGAAGTTTGTTTTTTTTCTATTCATCAATGAAAATTATGGCTCGAGATTTTTTTTGTTTTTGATAGTTGATTTCATACACACTCTTAGAATAATAATTACATGATTGTATCCATATTAACCACCAATTATTTATCATAAGAGCTAATAAATAATATACAAATTATATCTAAAATATCAAATAGCATGGGGCAGGCAATAGAATTTAATTGTGTTATACTCTTCTCATATTATTTCAACATGATCATACTTAGTAAATAGTAACTTAGTTTTTTTATACTATTCTGAATAACATATTAAGATAATTAAAAAAGTGTCATTTCAGTATTAATTCAGAAATATTACTTTATAAACCTAGATTTAAATACAGCAAATCTTTTCTTAAATCATTAGTAATTTATATATAGTAAACTCTTTGTTTGAATATCTAAATAGGATCATACTTATTAGATAGAAACTAAGTTTTCCATTAAAGATTTTATAGACTTCTGTTTTTAAAATGTTAAGCATTCAAAAAAATATCATTTCACTGAATAGCAAAGTCATGTACACTAAGATACATTCTAAACTAAGTTCATCATAACATCTACAGAGATTCAGTGTGATTTTAGAGAATTTAAAAGCATCTTAGATGTGTGTTTTTGTCACCAGACTAATCCTAGAAAAATATGAAGAATAAAAGTGCAATTTTTATATTGCTTTTATTGATTTGGTCAAGATATTTGACTTTATTAATAGAAAAATGAATTGTGGAAATGTTTGGAATTAGTTAATTATCCGCAAAATTTATTGATATCATACAGCTTTAACATGGTTAACTAGAATATTTTACATCTTGATCTTTGGAACAATTTATAAATGGCTTCATAACATGGACATTACATATAGGTTAAATGATGTAGTATTAAAAGCAAAAACAAAAAATTCATCTTGAGTTTTACAGTATGCAAATTATTGTACTATTATTGTCAATTCAAAAGATGATTTATTTAATGTTTTGAATGCATTCAATAAAGGCCTTGGTTTATTAATTACTATTAAAAAAAACTCAAGTCTTAATCAGCAGCCAATGTTGAAAGAAAAATTTTCTGCAGTTTATAGTTTGGAAGATTAATAACTTAAAAGTTTGAGTCATATAAAAGTTAGTTGTAGTTTTTTCTAGGTATAAAAATAGAATTGGATATTGAAATGTAACACAACATGGGGAAACTACATTTATCAAATTAAAAAATAGAATATATTTTATTGTAGTATTGAAATATATAACTA
Source organism: Epiperipatus broadwayi (assembly GCA_028023455.1). NCBI lineage: Eukaryota > Metazoa > Onychophora > Udeonychophora > Euonychophora > Peripatidae > Epiperipatus > Epiperipatus broadwayi. The sequence goes on along the minus strand of JAQFVV010006263.1, from coordinate 1,487,105 downwards.
CAGCAATTTACTGTAGTTGTATATAGAACTATTGTTTAATTCAATTTGTGTGGAAATAAGATATATTTTATTAATGCAATATAAAGTCAACAAAAATTTTTCTTTAAGAATGCACCATAAGATTCAAAAATATGGTGGGTTGCATTTAATAATAATCTTCATGGATGCGTTAACATTTTTGTTGGGCTGAGTATATGAAACCAATGAACAGTAACAGGCTTATATAAAAATTATGATGTATTTGAGCAGGAAAATAAAAAAACATTCTAAAGAATTGCAATACTAATTGTTTCCTAGCTTGAAGATGTAGCTGAGAATGTAATATTTTAGACAGTTACAATAAGACAAATTGTTGAAATCTTTTAAAAATTAAATTTTACTCAAAAGAAGTTAAAAGACTGCATCACAAGATTTCAAATGAGCAGTTTAAGGATTATGTGATATATGTGAAGATTTTTTTTTTTTTAATTGGAATTACCATACTCATTTACGAGTAATAGACTGCATATTTTTTACTTTGAACACATATCAAATAAATTTAATTTTACTTTTTTAACTAAAGTCACATAATTGAGTTGAAGTGCTGATTTATGTGTATAAACATATGATTCCTGTGCTAATTGTTTTTTTTATTATTATTCTGAATTGCAAATTTAGTTTATTATTTGCAATGTATTATATTTTCCTATTTTTATGGACAATTTTTTTGTATTGTATACAATAATCAAACTTACAAAAAAGTCAAATGTCACATGGACCATTTGCGAGCTGTATATATAATAATCAAATTCGTGTCCTTGGTGGTTTGGTGAGTGCTAGAGTGGCAGACTGGAACTCAAAGTCCACGGATTGCTATTTAACTCTGTAATTTCCAGTGCACAAACATCTTATGAACTTCTGAGCAATAAATCATTTTATTATTATTATTATTTAAGAAATTTCAGTTTTTATATTTGAAAAGAACTTATGCATATAATTTATTATTTATTTCAGTTAAATGAATTTGGAAATCTTTCTATTCATTTAGCGTTAAGAAATCTTCGGAGACCAGGTAAATTATTCAGTATTAATTAATATATTAATTATTTTATCAAATTAAATGTAAAAGTTACATGTTTATATCTCTTTCTTTGAAGATAAATGATTGCTTATCTATATTTCTAAACTTATACATGAATGTGTGTATGGATGTACTACTAAACTGAATTTATGAACGTTTATTATCAGAAATAATTTATGATTATTTGTTATAATTTATTCTGGCATATGCAATTGAATTTGGAAACTGTATAAGAAGCCAAAAATTACAGACAAAACAAAAACTTTTTTTTTTAAGAATAAATAATTAAAGAAGAAAACATTGATGATAAAATTTATCATTGCTAATTTTTAAAAAAGTAAAACAATTTTCTGTGAATTATAAGAATTAAAAGAGAAAAATATTTTTTTTTAAAAAAATAAAATAGTAAAAGTATCATTTAAAATTAAAAAAACTATTCATGCAAAAAAATATTGCATCAGAACTATCATTTGTTAAGAATATAAGCAAAGAAATTAGTCCTAAAATAATATGCACTTTTATATCACAGCTTTTGGACCAAAGAAAACTTTAGTTGGATGCAGTGAAATATTACATTAATAAGAAATGATAGTTTGATATTATGAAGCATATATATATAATGTATTGTAAGAATTTGAACTTATTAGTAGTGAAGATCCAGAAAATAGTTTTTAATGCAAAGCTACTTTCAATTCTTAATACTACCAAAACATCACCTGATCATCATTTCCTATGCTTACCTAAGCTGTTATTAGCAGTGTCAAACTTTCCATACAGTAGTGCCATCCAGTGCAAGCCTTAATAATCAATGGATGCAGGAAGGTTTGTGCATAACATCTCCATCTAGTGTATACTCATCCAATATCCCCAGACTAGTTTCTAGCTTGTGGTTTTCATTAGTGAAAAGCTTTGGATCTGAGAGCACTGCACCTAGATCTAAGGATCTAATGCAACCCTTCACCAGCCACTTATTGCCTATTCAGTTAACTAAAGCTAGGAGCTCAAGATGAAAAATCCAAGCTTATTCATCTTTATAGTCATAGAGATGTGAACCCAATTCAGCATTTTGATGTCCTTGATCTATCAAAAACCACAGTCATCATTATCCCATAGGTAGGAATAGTATAAAACCACCAAAACATCACCTGGTCACTATTCTCTATGTTTACACTAGCTGTTATTAGCAATAGCAAACTTCATATAGTAGCATCACCCAGTGTAAGCCTTAGTAACCAATGAATTCAGGAAGGTTTGTCCTTAAAATCCTTATCTAGTTCCTACTCATCCAATATCCCCAGACTAGTTTCTAGTTTGTGGCTTTCGTCAGTGAGGAGCTTTGGATCTGACAGCATTGCAGATCTAAGGATGAGCTTAGATTGAATACATTTATCCGTTCTCATCTTGAGTTCCTAGTTTTATAGTTGACTGGATAAGTAAAAGGTGGCTGCTGGAGGGGTTGCATTAGATCCTTAGATCTAGGTGCAGTATTCTCAGATCCAAAGCTTCTCACTGATGAAAGTCACAAGCTAAAAACTAGTCTGGAGATATTGTATAAGTAGGCACTAGATAGGGATTTTATGCACAAATCTTCTTGCATCCATTGATTACTAAGGCTTGCACTGGATGGCTATGGTGAGTTTGCTACTGCTAATTCTTAATACTATTGAGATTGGTTAGGAAAAAAATCTGCTGATTATCATATATATTGTCATTTTCAACCAATAACAATCCAATGCAGAATAAAAACTCTCCAAATTTAATCTAATTTCGCTGTCACTTCTGATGTCCAAATTTCTTACAACCTTCTGAGTCATAAAACTTATGATTAGTTTTTACTTTACTTATGAAAGGAAAATCAGAAACTAGTTTGATGATAAGAATTTTATAATAGTATATTATTCCATTGATTACTCCTGCTTACAGCAGAAAACTGTAGTGTAGGAGTCAAGATAACTGTTTTGAGATCAATGGATTACATTGATCATAAGAATCTGTTATTTGTAAGTTTATTAAAGGTAACTTTAGAAAGTCTGACTTGCAAATGATTCTTACTGTACATGCATGTAAAGTTATTACTTCTTAAATATACTTCAGTATTACAATATAATAGCCATTGTTTACTTACAGGATTGTTAGAATATATATATAAATTATCCTGCTACTAAACTTATTTTAATTTCAATAATGTTTAAAAATATATAGGTGCTTGCACATGGATAAATAATCAAGCATATTTTATTTAGTTATTGTCATATCTGATCTTGCCTTCAGAAGTGGATTAGTCCAGATTTCTTCCTTATCTGATCAGATTGAGCATGCATTGCCGCTAACCAATGTGTAAACATGTGGATAACCAATGTATAAAGATGGCCAAATAATGAAACATAAGAATGGCCAATGTGTAAACGTGTATAAAATCCTACCATTGGTTAGGCTCTCTGGATCCGATTGCTTGTGAGTGTTTATATATTTTGATATTACTGTTGGTTTAAGTCTGAACCCTGCAATTCAGCCAAATATAACAGATCACTAGATATGTAATAAAACTTGCATGATATTTGTTTCTAATAATGATTTATATTCATAACATATTTATAATACAATATTTAAAATGCTTCAGAATTATTGTCAATCCTTTATATTAACTCTATTGTATTTTTGCTACCTTTATTAAGAAAAAAATTTCTACTTTATCTCATCACCTATTTTGTGTTATATTTTAGACAATAGACTCTGTCAATTAATCTTTTCATTTTACATTTTAAATTATATAGAGCATTTAGAATTATTTATATTCTTATCATGCACTCCTAAAAATTGTTTATTTACTTGTTATACATAGAATATTAGAATCAATTTCTTTTATGTTTAGACAGCAGGCATTATGAAAAGTAACTAATAGACATCTGGTAACTATGAAATCATCAGATGTATGTATGTTTAAGTTCTTTACTAAAAGGCAAGTAGAATAACTAGACAAAAAAATATGATTATTATTTGATTATTATTGGGGTAGTTTGCTATTGTTTGCAAGTCAACACAATTTACTCCAGTGTCTCAGTTTTTGAACAACATTATTAAGATGCACATATAAATTGCATTTATAATAATTACTATTTTTAATTAAAATGGAATTGTGTATGTTATTTGTAGGATCTAAAGATCGTAAAATACCATTCCCTACTTCCAATCCCTTGACTTGGTTATTTAAACTTGTTTCATGTCCTAATTACACTTATGAAGTCGGAGCCTGGTTGTGGTTCAGTATTATGACTCAGTGTTTACCAGGTACGTATTTAATATTTATTTTTAAAGATTTTTTTTTTCACTAAGTAGGTACTGGAATGCTGATATATTTTTTAAAAATATTAGAAGTTATTAAAATAATATTTATTAATAATAATAATAATAATACAATGAACCAAAATTCATAAAGGATAATTGAAAAAAAAATCATTTTTAAAATTAGAAATTATTTTTATTGAAAGTAAAACTTGATTAATTTTATTCATTAATTATGGAAAGATTACAATGAACCATTTCCTGAATGTAAAGTTTGAGAATCTGTAGTAAAAATTAAAATTTATAAAAATAGTTTATAACTTTGGGGTAACCCTGTAATACATTAATGAAATTGTTTACATATATACTACTATATAAAAAATTAATTTGTTAATTTAACTATTGTACTACAATTAACAATCATTTGTATAAAAGTATGATCTTTCTAATTCCAGAATCAAAAAAAAAAGTAAAATAAAATCATAGAATAAAAAGTTAAAGAGGAATTTTACGATGACGGTACTATAAATATATTCTTATATACTATGCTAATCTTTTAATATATTTATTTGATGTATTATAAAGAACATTTTTTTAAAAAAATTTCTGTATTAAACTTTATTTTTTGAAAGACTTCAAAAAAAATAAATATAAAATCCCATATAATAATATTTAAGACTCGGACAGATTTTTTTTCAATGATCTTATGAAAGCTAGTTTTCTTAAAAAAAGAAAATGATAATCAAGATTATAATATAAATAAATCCAATGATATTCAGGAAAGAAAAATATCTGAAGTACTAATGGGAACTGCGATATAGAACAATGAAATATAAGTGCCAGTCTTCTCTAGCTTTTTTTTTTTATTTCTAGAATTATTTACTTCAAATCTTTTTAAAAAAGGTTTCCCAGAATTTGTTTGAGTTTTTCTAATGTCTTGGGAATATTTTGTTTCTTTTTTAATAACCAGCTCTGTTCTGCTAATGAATTTTTATGAGATTTATATTAACTAATTTTTGTATTTTTACTCTTTTTTTTTTTTTTTGGCTTCATGATAAAGTGATTTATTAGGATCTGTACTATAGACTTTAAAATTTTTTTTTTTAAAATTTTCAATTGGTAATTTAGAAAACTATCTACATATATTAAGTCATATGAATATTTGATTTTGGCATCTGAGATTTTTGAATGAAAATTTTTTGATAAATAAATAGATTGTGATTAGACATTATTCATTTCATCTATTTCAGAAATTCCACCTATCTTGATTTTTGGAAGAACTTTTTCCAATTTCTGTTTTTCGAGCTGTAATAAAACACTGCATTTGTTGGTTTTTTTTTTTTTTTTGTTGAGATTTTGTTATACAGGAATCAAAAACACTGACTTAATTGTAATCCTATGGATGACAAAATTTTTTAAGAATAGATTTATAATAATTCTTGCCATTCTTTCTTCAAGCATAATGATTTTTCCTTCAAACTTTGTGAATAAATTGAAATATCACAATATTCACATCTATATTTCCTGAATAATCTATGATATTGCAAGTATTTTTTAAATTAAATCAATTAATATTGCATTTTTATATTGTCTTTAATCTGTATAATGTAAAATAGAGTCTGTCTCTTTTATGAAAACGATGCTCAAATATTGTAAACTATTTTTTTAGGAAATCTGTTACTTTTTATTTATTTCACTTTTCCAATTTAATGAAGTTGTTTCTTTACATTAGTAGATTCTTTAGCATCCTATTCAGCAAGTTTGAAGATCACTCCAATTGGTCTTAGGATCTTGCAATGATATTTTTAGAATCTTAACAGATCATTCTTAAAATTTTCTATTGCTTTTATATAATATTTGCAATATTCATATATCATTTCAGATCAAAAATGGGGCAAAATAATAGCACTATATACAATTAATATAGTTACAATAGTTATAAAACTGACAAAATATCTTCTTTTAATTTGATAAATACAATTACAGCTCATTGGAGTTTATGCTATAAGTTAGCAAGAATTCACATTCATCTTGATAATCATTGAAACTAATGATTGTTGAAAATTTTTCTTTCGTTTTCTGGTTAATAAAATATTTGAGTTTTTGAATTTTATTACTAAAACCAAAGTCATTATAAGTTGCATTCAGATCATTAATTACAAATTTTTTTTTGTAGTAGGAAAAAATTGCACAATCGTCAGCATACTATAAATAGTAGTAACAAGGAAGAGGAATTTTTTGTTTTTGGAACAATAGAAATATCCTTCAGATCAAGTTAATTTTCTTATTAAATTTTTTAATAATACTATATACAAAATTGTAATTATATTCATTATTTAATAATTCATTCATATAAATTTCAATATTTTTACCGTTATCCAATGTATACTTACACTGATTGTTGTTTCTAAACAAAAAGGATTTCAAACTTGCTGTTTTATGTAATATTGGCACCCTTGACTTATGTGGAATGTACCCTGGTTTTCTATTGGTTTATTCATCATACAGTAATCTAGCTTACAGATAAGATCAAGAAACTGGATACACATTGACTTTTCATCTGTTTTGTTCCATTTTAAATCATCTAAACTATTTAAATTTTCTTAAATAATTTTTTAATATCTGGCTTACCACAATGCATGTATGTGACCTTAAAACATCACATGATCACAATCTTTCATGCTTGCTCATAACTGTTGTTAAAATAGGCAAAACTCTCTCCATACAGTAGTGCCACTCTAAGCAAGACAGAGTAACCAATGG